>JAPDEN010000041.1:0-181454 GCA_027569145.1 Aspergillus funiculosus
CCCCCCCCCCCCCCCCCCCCCCCCCCCCCCCCCCCCCCCCCCCCCCCCCCCCCCCCCCCCCCCCCCCCCCCCCCCCCCCCCCCCCCCCCCCCCCCCCCCCCCCCCCCCCCCCCCCCCCCCCCCCGTTGTTGGGCGGCGCAGAGGAGGGATTTGTTTATGTCGGCCTGGAAATGACCACATGAGCATCCGCAACGACACCAAAACAGAAGATAGCGCCCATCCGGTTAAAGGTCCAAAAGAACACAGACAAGAGTTGAAGCAGAGGATTGGCGGTGTACAGATGACGGTGGCTTTCTTAAAAGCGACAGTGGGAGGGGAAGTTCAAGCGGAGGACGGTGTTGAAGAACAAGCCAAACGAGGAGTACCAGGGGGGTAAAGGGAGAGCAAACAGGAACGGCTCCCGACACGCGAGAGGAACAGGAAGGTATATATGTCTGTAAGCCTGACTTACCTCGAGAGACGATCCAGACTGGGACGATTGATAGGTGAGGAGATAGATAAGAATCTCTTGTACTCTTCCTTTCCCTGGCGCGTTCAGAGCGGTATAGGAGCAGCTCGCAAGTCGGTCTGGTCTGGTCTGGAGAGGACCGACTTCTGTGTCGCTTAGCGGCTGACTGAGAGGCGGGCGGGGTGCAAGAGCCCCAGATTACTGAATTGGACGGACGGGACACGGTCAATACACACACGAAATGAGGGAGAGGGACGGCTGTTTCAGGGTGATGCGATCGTAGGAAAGGGATACAGGCATTGATGAGGATAATTGCAACGGGAGGTCGACGACGGATATCACGATGATAGAGGGAGGAGGAGGAGGAGGAGGAAAGGTAGAGACAACGGGCTGTGGCTGAGGAGCGCTCGGACGTGGTTGTGGTTGTGGTGGTGGGAATCGTGGAACTTCAGAAAGGAAAGCTAAGGTAAACCAAACCTTCTCTCGGGTTTCAATCGCTCACGACGTCACAATACCTAGATGAATTGATGGCGATGGTGATATCCTGCTGGAACTGGACTCGATGGATTTTTCCTTGTTGGTTTCCTACGCTACGAGGGCAGCTTCTATCTCAAACACAAGTACACACGACCTGTAATCTGTAGCCTGTAACCGGTAAGGGGAAGCTCTTTCTATCCCGCTCCGCCGGCTTTCAGGGTGGCTCCAGAATACGCTGGATATATCCATTGTCTATGTATAAAACTAAGCACTTCATTACAAGAGCGAAGACTCCATTCTTGGGTTCTTTGCGATCAGATCGTGGCTGTCGTCCAGAGTTTATTTTGGCGCTGGTCACGTGATCGATCCCACCGCCGGCCTCGATCGACAGTTTGGTCAGTAGAAAGAGCAGAGACAGTAAATGTCAGTTCTATGGTGATAAAAGTTCAATGTTATGTCGAGTACTAGTACGCAGATAGATTGGGTATAACACAATCCCCGTTGTCGCGTTGGCAGCAGCGGCGTCGACGACCACGGATCTGGCGAGATATATAGTTACAACTCCAGCGCCCAACCTTGTTTGGGCTGCGCTGGTCATCTCGAGCAAATAAAAACATCACAAAATCGTAAAGTGCCTAACTGAATGCTAATAGATCATGTCAAGGACACTCTCTTTTCAGCCTGACGCTTTTAATAAAGCCAACAGCACCTCACTTCGCATCCATCATTCTCTATTATGTAGTTCTCCAGCCCACCTTCTAGCACTTTTGCTAAAAGTGTGTCCTGGAAACTTGATACCTAGTAGTATTTCGTAGATACTTACTACCCAAGTACCTAGTATGTACTACCGGACATCTAGCGCCTCAGACGCCGATCCTCGTATAGCAATGGCATTTGATTTTGCTGGTATGCTGCCTTGCATCATCGACCCTCGGCTAGTCTGATGCCTGGAATCTCACGTCAAGAACAGAGTAGTAAGCGCCGTATTGCAACTAATGATATATAAACATATGTCTACTTGTGAGATAATTTGGTATTTCGCTGCACCCGGAGGTCAATGTAGTAACTGACTTGTCCTATGGAAGTACTCTGTAGTATCTACCTACCAGGTACTTATCCTGCCCACAACAGACACCAAAAGCAACATTATACTCCAGCAAGCACTGCATCCAAGTCAGGGGATTATACAGTCACTTGCTCACCGTCAGAGAAAGAAAGCTCACAGAGAGTGCATAGTGGATATTCGGGGCACGTCGGCACAAGAATGTACATCCATACCACTCGGACACCGAGCAAAAGCTGCCAGCCCTGGACGAATAATGCAAGGAGACATCAAGCTATCCAGTCATCCTGTCCCAGCGGATGCAATGCCCTGGCTTTTCTTATACTCGGAAGTTTCCGGGATTTTTTTTTTTCAACTCGAGCCGCACGTACTTATGCTGCCTCTGGTTCTGGTTCCTGTTCCTGTCTGCCCGGAGGAACGACCTGCGCAACCGGTAAATGGCAGAAACGTGGAGGATAATTTGTTTTTGGATAGGTATCCTCCTAAACTATAGATTAGATTAAAGCATTGTGAATAACCAAGACAATCGGCAGATACCCTGAACTTGAACAAAGATAGAACTAATTAGAACCGCAAGTCGCCGTTCGAGTCTGGATGCATGAAAAACGGCCTGGTCTCTACTATTTGTCCCCTCCATGTAGACGTTATGATAATCCATGTCATGCTCTGCATCGGTTCTCCCCTGCAAGTATAAGAGAGACCATACTTCCCTTAGTTCAAGCATGGCTTTCTCCTGAAGCAGGTGGTCAGCCTTACCAGGCTGTATGCACCCCAGAACTACCTGTCAAGCAGGAAGAAAACTGCAAAGTTCCCGTCTCGGCCTTGTCAACCTTGATCAGACTTGCTTGCTCTTAGAAATCGCAGATGAATTCCTTGTACAGCCTGTCGAAGATCTGGCAGGGGTGGGGTTGGTGGGCTTTGTGTGCCAATCTGTTGGATTGCGGGTGGCCCAGTCGTAGATTCGGGGATTCAAGGGTGTATTCGGGTATTGTGCGGTGTCTGGTTGAGTTTGATATCTTGGAGCTGGTTCGGATGGAAGCTGGTTGATTTGGAGCTGTTGGTTACGACGACTGTGGTGATGCATCTGATGCCGTACAGCGCAGCTATTAAGGTGGGGTTTGAGCGGAGGGAGATATTGTAAGGGGGATGAAGGGAGAGGTAGAGAGATAAAGGTGTGCTTGGATATTTAGGTGTAGTCTGTTTTGTTTTTTCAAGATATCTGGGTAGTCTTTGGGGGACAGAAAGAGAGACAGAAACAGAAACGGACACAGACAGAGAGAAAATTGCAGTGGATTAGCAAGGATTAAGTATATCTCCACCTCTGAAGCAGTTACGCATGTACATCATGGATACACCAGGTAAAACATAATGAACCAACCCAACTCCTCGTCTCATCCCCGACCGCCCCATTCTATAGATCTACGGAATCCGAACATAGCACGCCAGGGAAATAGCCTCGTAAATACGTTAAGCGAGGAGAACGTCTAGTCGCCCCGTCGACGAGTCGCACGACGCTGCACGAGTCTCGCAGAGTGGAAGGCCTCGGGGTTAAAGTACGAGGTGATGTCCAGATCGCCATTACTCTTGAACTGACAGCTGACGAAACTTTGCAGCCCCAGACCCTCGTCAAGTCGTCGGTAGTCCGCAACCGCCTCGAGAGCATGAAGGAAGGCCGGCCCGTACTGGCCGCGACCGCGGGATTCCAGCCAGCGGATCAGGTTCTGGGTGGCGGCAAGGTCATTGCGGCAGTGATTGCGCACGGGAAAGTAGATCTTGATGGCGGGGAGGGACTTGCCCGGGGCAATGTCGAAAAAGTAGACGCAGCCCTTGAGCATTTCAGGCATTTCAGCGAAGTTGCTGAGGGCGGAATCGCTGTTCTGCGAGGCGTATGGGAATTCAGAATCCTCGGGAAAGTCGGCGGGCTGCTCAGTGAGGGTTTTCAAGAGGTCGAAGAGCTCATTGAATTGTTCGGTGCGTGTATCGGTATTGGGGATGCGACCGCCCAGAGTCATGATCTCGCGGATCGCGGCGAAGCTGGTGTGCGGGTTGTTAAAGTACCACTTGATGCGGGCCTTGGAGGGGTCGCTGTTGTCCACGCTTAGACAGAACGGCTTCAAGAGTTTACCTTCTGGGCTGGTGGCAATGAAGTCGTGCAGGGCTGCGCGTGAGGGGGCGTCGGGGTGGAGTTTCTGGAAGGAGGCCTCCCAGCGGGGGATGTCAAGGAATCCTTGTTGGTTCAGCATACGGGGCTGGAAGTAGGTTTTCAGTCCGGTGGACTTGCGCAGAAACTCGAGGGAAAAGATCAAACTGGTGCCTATATGGGCTCCGAATTCAGCCTCCTGAGTATACTTGGCGTAGTCATGGTCGAACAAGGTGGCTAGGAAGTGATGCGTCCAGCTAAGGTCGACCCCAGGGACGGCGGTAGACAGTTTGTGAAGTACCTCGCGTGTAGTCGAGTGGTTGAGAGGGTCCAAAGCTGTCCCAGCCAGCGGACTGATGGGTTCCAGGCCGATGCGGACATCCGGCTCACCAGAAGGAGTGTTCCATTTCCAAGAGAGCTCGAGAGGGGTGCCGTCAAGCTGGAGCATGGATTTCCATTTGCCAGGAGAGCCTCCCACCCGGGGAGATGGACCTAGATAGGGTGTCTAATCAAAAAAAAAAGAAAATAAATCAGTTTCGTCGACGGACAGTAACAGGTCATGTACAAGAACATACGGCGTAGTGGTAGTGGTACAACAAGCATTCGTACTGCTTCTCAATGGGATAGGCAGCGGCCTCAAGCAGCACGGCGAGCTGTCTGCCAGTGAGCTGCCACCAGAAATCCGTGTCTGGATCTCGCGACGGCAGGATCTGCGCCAGGGTCTTCCAGGCGTGAGTGGAGCGGCGGTCGGGCGACGAGCCCTGGAGCTTTTGTGGGGTAATTCCGTTGGTGGCAGTCATCTTCAAGCTCCTGGTGATGCGAATATCGTCCTTTCAAGTTTCAAGCAGTCTCCTCAGAGCGACGATGAACAGGTCGACATTCTGCAGAGATATAAGCCTGGGAGCAATGGACGCAGCCATGATGGCGAGCGCCAATCCGGAGGCCGACGAGAGCATCCTGTATCCATGTATTCAATGGCCACGGCGACAGAAGACGAGCCAGAACTGGTCGGATCGGAGAGTTAGCCAGACTCCAGATAGAGAGCTGGGGATGCACGATGATGTTGTGTCTGTCTTACCTCAGATGGAGACACACGCCTGAACCCCGAGGCCCGAGACCATCCAGCAATACGAACTAGCAATAAGGACGAGCAATAAGAACGAGCAATAAGAACTAGTGAGGATTCCAGACTATCGAACGAGAGACAGACGGGCTGCAGCAGAAGAAGGATTTAGTCTTAGGCTCGAGGCCCACTGGGGATCAGCGAGATAAACTATTAGCAGCCTAAGTTCGGAGGCCGATTATTAGCTAGTTGTACTAGCAGCGTTCCATCGAGAACTAACCTTGGAAACAGTAGTAATCTGTAATAGCAGCAGTAGTAGTGGTGGTAGAAAGAGAGAATTCAAAGGCCGGTATATCCGCCAATTCCAAACCAGAGATGATGAAGAAGCAGAGAATCGATGAAGCTTCTGGCGGTGTTAAGAGTGAATCGGCGAGGGGCCTCAGCTTAACGCCGGCCAGAATCCCCTCTGCTGGTTTTACAAACCTCATCATCGCCTCGTCTCGATTCTCACTGGCAACTCGGGCCCTGCGCTGACTTATCTCCGGCTTCAAGCTCAGGATAACAGCAGATTAACCTTGTTGAGCTTTGTTTCTTTTCTTTGTTCCTTGCAACTTGTCTGGTCTGAGCCTTGCAGATCGCCTCTCAAAATTCAGTTTCACTCGTCCACCAGCAGCAATCCAGCTATTTGACCGGTCATTTTCTACTCCGTTCTTCTATTCCCATGTGTGGTCAATGAGGGGACGGTGACATCAGCATCATCCAAGGTGAGGCCATCGTTGGTATAAAAGGATGGACAAGGTCGCTCGCTGACAGGTAGACGCAGAAGAAGAACAAACAGCAACAACAAAGAACCTCCCCAATAATCCAAATCTCTTTTAGATAGTTATGGCTACTCCCTACGTCGTCTTTGTCACTGGTGGCAACAATGGCATTGGCTACGAAGCCGTCAAGGCCTTCTACGAGTCGCCCAAGCCCTACTACATCCTCGTGGGCTCTCGTTCCATCGAGAGGGCCGAGGCCGCCATCAAGAAGCTGAAGGAGGAGGTCCCCAGCAGCTCCAATGTCCTCGAGATCGTCCAGCTGGATCTGGTTAGCGACGAGTCGATTGAGAAGGCCTACCAGCAGGTTCTCAAGAGCCCTGGTCGTCTGGACGCCCTGGTCAACAATGCAGGTATGTACCATGTACCTTATAATGCCTCCTCCACACCTGCATACACACATACTGTGTACACTTATGCTATATACTTACTTACCCCTCTACCCCTCTTCTGATGCCCTATGAACCCCCCAACTAACTACCTGATCCCAATAACCCCCAGGCGCCACCTACGACTTCGACTGGCTCGCCGGCAAAGTCACCCTGCGCGAGTGCTTCAACAAGGCCTACGACACCAACGTCTCCGGCACCCACGTCCTAACCTACACCTTCGCGCCCCTCCTCATCAAATCCAGCAACCCCCGCCTCCTATTCATCGCCGGTCTCTCCCACATGACCGTCGCCATAAAGGAGTACTTCCCCACGCCTCCTCTGCCAGCCGGCTGGCCCAAGAAGGTCGAGTTCGAGACAATCGGCTACCGCGCCTCCAAGACCGCGCTCAACATGCTCATGCTCGACTGGAACCACAAGCTCAAGGCCGACGGCGTCAAGGTCTGGGGTGTTGGTCCGGGAATGCTCGCGACCGATCTGGGTGGCCAGCGCCATTTGGCGGAGAAGATGGGTGCCGGACACCCCAGTCTGGGCGGGACTTTGATCCGCGATGTGGTTGAGGGTGTGCGTGATGAGGATGTTGGGAAGATTGTTGAGCGTGGTGGTCTTACGCCTCTTTAGATTGTGTTCTGTGTGCTTTAGCGGCCTTTTTTTTTTTTAAATCTATCCTGCCTTTCTGTCTTGAGCTCTGACAGAGATACTATGAATCCTTGATATATGAAAGCTTCCCTGTAGTTGTTTATATAGTGTCTTATCCTCTCCCTAATTTGGAGGTGACCTCTCTATCCATAGTCTATACTACTACCTAGGTAGTGAACTGAATCAAGATTGGCGATAAAAGTGAATCCGACATTTATGCAGCCTTCCGCTTACCCCTCAGTCTACGTAGCTGCGTGATTGCTATCTCAGAGGACTCCGTAGTATCTGCTACATTTAACACTATTTTGGTATAGTATATATACATCTTTCACTGCATATGTATGTACATCTACCCAATACTATACCGGCTCTCCGTGTTTTAGTCTACTCCACTCACCGCCATTCAATACCATATTTACCATCTCCTATATCTTCTGTTCTCTAAAGAGGCCAGCCATATTCAGCCTTGATAATATCCGCAGCCTATGTGAAGTATTAACGTCTATTTCTTTTAATAGAAAAGATAAAAAATGGATACTGACCTTCTCGCCAGAAGCATACATGGTCGCCATTGGTGGGCCCGAAAGCGCCTTGGGCCAATAACTGACATCAATAACTCGCAAGCCTGTGGTGCCATACACCTTCATGTCAGAGGACAAGACTCCGCCCAGCTCTCGCCGCATCATCGGAGCTGTGCAGCACTCGTGCGCGTTGGATGGCTGGAGATACGCCCTAATTGCCTCGTACACCTCGTCGTCGGTCTGCACGGATGGGCCGGGAATCAATTCCGTAGGCCCCAACGCAGCGATTGAAGGTGCCTCAAACAGTTCACGCTGCTTACGGAAGAGCGCGGTGAGGATCTCAAAGTCCGCCGGGTCTGTGGCAGACCGGAAGTCAATCACGGGGTTGGCTAGCGGGCTGGTCTGGTTGATGCGCACGTAACCACGGCTAAACGGCTTCACTGAGAAAATCTGCACACCAGTATCAGTGTCCCAACCAAGAGAACCGATAGCCATCTCAGGCTGTCGGAATTCGTTCAAGAGTAGTTGGCGCTGAGCGGTATACCCTGCGAGAACGGTGGGATCTACATCCGCCGGGAGCGAATCGGCGGGATCGTAGGCTTCGGCCCTTTCTAAAATATCTGCGTAGGGAGTTCCTGCAGTAACGTCGTCATAGGACATGAAGCCGAACTTAGGAGAGAGGCCCCGAGTGAGAGACCAAATACTAGGGAGGTGTTGGTCGTAGAGTGCACGCTGTTCGGCAGCAAATGTGGCGTTGGTGAGGAACGTCGTTACATTGGGGGTGATGCTATGTGCCCCTAGATGAGTTATTTAGTTAGAGAAGATATTTTACTTATCAAGCACAGACCCGGTCCTGAAAGCTGAAAGGAGGAAACTTACAAGTATACTCAGCAGGGAGAGTTGTCTGATCTTGCAGGTTGGAACCGACTCCAGGAAGGTCGGATATAACCCGGATGTTGAGAGACTCCAGCAATGCTCTGGGTCCAACACCAGAGAGTTGGAGGACCTGTGGAGTGTGCAAAGCTCCAGCCGCAACGAGGACTTCCCTCGAGGCATACACACGGGAAATCCTACCACCTGCAGTTGGGAGGTACTCAACACCAGTTGCTTGCGTGCCTTGGAAGATAACCCTTGCTACAGTGGTGTTTGCCAGGAAATGGTAGTTGGGGCGACCGATATCTCTATCGTAGTGGTTGCGCTTGGCTGAACTTCTCGTCCATGTTGAGGCGTTCAAGGCGAATGGCTGGTTGAAGACACCCGCGTTGGTACCTGCGTTGGGATCCAATGTTGGCTGCATGCCGATATGTCTGGTGGCTTCATACCATGGTCCTATCTAGCTATTAACAAGATGTCTCCTCCGGAGAAATCGCACGGCGCGGAATTCACTGCGCCAATCAACAGACAAAAAGGGAGCACTTACCCAGGCCTGGGTAGATATAGGTTGGGTATGAATATTGCACAGGTCCATGATGGCCACGGACTGAGTCGTCCCAGGTGATGTTACCTTCGCGGGCGAGCTCTGGGGTAGGTTTGGTGAAATTCTCGCTCTGAGGAGTGAAAGTGTCAGTTAAACCATTTCATCCCATGGACTTCACCATTAGCGTTCTAAGCCTACCTTGATGAAATAGGGCAGAAAATCATCCCATCCCCACCCGTCGTTGCCGAGCGTTTGCCATCCGTCATAATCGAAAGAAGTTCCTCTGGAATTTCAATAGATTAGTCAAAGGACCACCATGCAATATTTAGCTGTCTATGTACCTCAAGAAAATCATGGCGTTAATTATGCTACCACCTCCAGTAACCTTTGCGCAGACTGCATCGAAAACTCGATTGTTCAGTGCCTCCTGAGGCTCAGTCTGTAAGCCTTGCCAGGCATAGGGCTCCCTATCGTACGCCCCAGGGACGTATATGAAGTCTTCTCCACGATCGACAGGCCCAGCTTCGATAACCAGAACATTGACTGGAAGTTATTAGCTTTTTTTCTTCTTTTATTGTTTTAATGAGAAGGTGTCTCGTACCGCCTGAAATTTCAGTCAATCGATCCGCAACGGTGAGCCCAGCGATTCCACCACCAGCAATGATGAAGTCGTATTTGCGCGCTTCAACATCGCGTTCAGACACCAAAGTAGCATGGCGAGGCACCGCAACGGCGTTAGTGAGCATCAGCCCACCAAGGAGCAAGAGAGCAGATCGCTTGTCCATTTTTGGTAGAGGGAAGAGCTCCTTGAACCAATTGCTTGATCTGAGCAGTTTCCAGCGACGGGAGCGAGAATTGGGCCAGTTTAAAGGGTCAGCATCCACGGAGCTATGTCGTCAGCATGGAAGTAGCGCCTCGAGCACATCTGAGCGCAAAACAGGCTATGAGATACCAGGGTGGGAAGGAGAAACTGTGCGCAATCGACCCGGGCTCCGCCATATCGGGAACTTGGGTAGTTGATGAAGTCAGAAAATAAGCAAAAGACTATCCAAGGCGGAGCTCGGAGATTTCCTTAATGAATGGTCAGTCGTTTTGGTTATAGTATGAGGCATCGCATATCACAATCATCGTGGTGAAATCGTCCTCATGGAGGAAAGTGGCGTTGTCTTTATTGTTTTTGACTTCCCACCACGGCCACGAAAGCTGCAATATTAAGGAAGATCTTTGTCCCACCCATAGGCAAATACTCCTGCCACAAGGCATCAACCTCCTTATTTGAGATTCCTCAGAGCTCGAGGCTGGTGGTGCGCGACCTGCACAATCATGTCGAAGTGTGCTTCCCGTGTCAGCAAAGGATAAGACTCTCTTCTGCGGTTCGACAATAAGGAAGCCTGTCAAATGGATTTCCAGGATCATCCCAATTACCGAAAAACTATTGACTTTCTACAGCCAATGACATAAGGTGATGCGTCGGATATCGAGTGGTCGGGCATCGAACAGTCGGACTCCGACAGCTGGACTTCATCCCCTGCTTGGAATACCCTGTTGGAATGGGGAGGCTCAATTTGCGTGGAAGAGGCCGCATATGGTTCTCATTCGAGCTTTGCAGACTGGCGCAGGACACAATAGACCCAGATGCGCAGGATGAGCAGGCAGTGAGAGCCGTCAGTTGTGTTGTTGACAACTTATTCGTGACAGTCATGTGATGCAACACTGAAGAAGTGTAAACCATGGTTTATTTTGTGCTTTTATGCCATCCGGATGACCCTTCAAGATTCAGAGTCTCTAGTTACTGGACATGACTAATATTAATAATAGTAACTAATACCTGCGACCGTCGCAGACCAGAGACTTAGAAGTCATCCTATATCTGTGTCTATTATTGATGGGCCCTGCTCCAGAAGTCAAGCTAACGGGGTAAGACACGAGGAGAGCTTGTACATCCAGCGATATGACCTTGGGCCGCCATATTAATATCATTCTGGCTGTATCAGGAATCTGAATACAAATCCAGGACGAAGGCCATTTTCTGTGTCTCGCCAGTTGGCGCCGGGCAGGTGACGCATTCGCTATTGATTTGGCGTCTGTCATAGTGACATCATACGAGTTTCTGTTATATATATGCGAGCAACTTGGATCATGAGTGAGGAATCAAGATGGATCAAATAAACGCGTTCACCATGGGTCTCGTTGCATTTCTTCATTCCACAATGGATTATCTGCTTTCATGGGTCAAAATGGTGGGTTTGTCGCCCCTTGGAGAAGACAAGGCAAGCCCAGACCGATATTAACCTACTCGTGTCCAGATCCAAAACCGGGAAATTGGTTGGATCACATTAGACAGAAAGGTAGGTAGAATAGGCATTCACGTTCTAATAGGATTGTTTATCTGAAACCGGCCAGACAGGGAAAGAAGTGCGCGAGCAGCAGCCCCTTCTCAAGAAGCTCAAATTACTCCTTCTTTTCAACCCGCTGATGACTTGGCTGGATACCACGCATATGATGCGGCTGTACCTACACAACAGTGCTGTCACAGAAGGTATGATCCAAGTACTACTTGAAGCTGGGCAAGACAGTCCTGATCAATACACTGCACAGGCGAAAAGCAGGCAACATCAGCTTCGCGAAAGCGGATCAGAGAATTTGTCGACTTTTATCATATCAACATGGATGATTTCGAGCCATCCGACATTGATGCCTACGACTCATTTGAAGATTTCTTCATTCGACACCACAAACCAGGCACTCGTCCCATACACGATAAGGATGATCCAAGTAGCGCTGTGGTGGTCGCTGACTCACGGGTTGTCGTCTACCAGCATGTCGCTGAAAGCAAGAAAATCTGGATCAAAGGTGAGGACTTTTCTATTACAACCCTGGTCATGGATCAGGCGCTTGGTAGTCAATTTGCAAACGGAGGGATTGCGAGCTTTCGCCTGTCTCCTCAGGATTACCACCGATACCACAGTCCGGTTACTGGCACGGTTAAACTTTTCCGCAGTATGCCAGGAGATTATTATGAAGTCGACCCATTGGCTCTCCAGAGTAAGGTGGACATCCTTACGAGGAACGCGCGAGATTACGTCGTCATTAGCACGGAGGAATTTGGGGATGTTCTTTTTGTTGCAATTGGAGCTTCCCAGGTTGGTACTGTTAGGTATGCTGCCACTACGTACATGATGTTTCTTGAGATGTCCACTAACATTGAGCAAGGATTCATCCAGAGTGGCAGGAACCTGGCAGACCTATAAAAAAAGGAGACGAGCTGGGTATCTTCCAGTTTGGAGGGTCATCAATAATCGTTGCCTTTGAAGAGGGCAGGATCTGTTTTGACAGTGATCTTGCGAGGGTCAGTCAACAGGCAATTACTATGGATGTAGAGGTTGGCATGAGTCTTGGTTATGCCACACAAGCAGCGGCATCAAATGACAAATAAAGGGCTATAGTATGTTGCTGGTGACTTGTTCTCTAATCCAGGTACCAGTAGAGGTCTTTCTTCTCTGGATACAAGTTCTTATAATACAGGCTTTTATACCTCGTAGTCTAATAATGCATTATTTCTTTATTGTACCTGACTATAACAATACTATCACTCCATATCTCTTAATTCATACTCAGATGAGCAAAATGGATATGATACCGAAGCATATTCCTTAATCTGACAGTCTGGCTACCCACTGTTCGATGGTTTTGTATATTCAGGCACTACTAATATTGAGATACCAGTTTGGCATAATACTGTGATTTTGATAATACTTGCGACATCTATCTTATCCTGTGAATATCTGGTCAAAGGTAAGACATGTATTTGTTAAATTTGTAGAAATCAAGGATGCAAATGATATTTACCTGGCAATTGCTCAGATGCCGCTATTCTTTGTTCAATAGTAAACTAGGCCTCGTATACGTGAAGTTGAAGCTTTCCGTTTCGCATTTGATACAATATCACGTGGTTCATGATCACGTGCGTGTTCCTGTTTGCAACGATTGCATCACAAGACATCGCGTTGATTTCGAGATGGATCGAATTGCATCAAATCGCAGGCACAAAGGGGATAATTATGGTGGGATTATTTCTTCCGATACTCTCATACACAGCCACATAGCTATCTCACTGTTGGGGAGCTAGGCCTTTCCGTGACTGGACACCTGCTTACCTGTGATTCTGCATACTACACGGACCGTCGTCAAATATATTTTGCTTCTCGACATCACCATCGGGTTTTACAGAAGCTCCTAGAGCTGAAGGCTGTCACTGCTGCAATGGCGGACCATGGCCCATGTAGAACTGCGCCATTCTACGAAATACCCCCCCGTCGCATCGTTGGTGTTGAACACCCGGCCATCATTAGAAATGTTGACAGGGCTATTGACACGCTACAGGGCAGCGCAGGTGTAGTCAAGGTGAGTCTCGCAATCAGTTACAAATATCCAGCTGAGACTAATGTGAAATTAGATTCTGAATCCACCCAAGGCAGATGCTCCAGCCCATCTGGTGTTGCGACCAGAGGACGCCATGTCGCGGCCTGTGCAGTCGACAAGCTCGCCGTCAAACAACATTTTACTCCAGGTGACGGTGCCCAAGCGGACTGGTCGCAAGCGTAAGAGGGGCTCAGATGAGCCTTTTATAGAAGACCCGGTCCTCTCGAGTTCTACGGGGGGACCATCGAGGCCTAGCGCGCGTCAACTACTGCGGAGTCTTCGTGACAATGAAGGGAATTATCAGATCGAGCCTGTTGGCCTGGTTGATCGAACGCATGTCTTTCGAGGTAGATCGCCAGCTCATTACCTGCTAAGGAGTATCTGGGATTGACACGGCTATAGGAATGCCTGATTTTGTCTTTTCTACCACCAACAGCCCGTTTATCAGCCGATTCCGGGAGCAGATCCTGCCTTTTGACTGTAAGGAGTTTCGATATCAGTTCGTTAATGTCCTTTCTAACCCTGATAGACCAGAAAATGAAGCAATTCGACCTCGACATGACTAAAGGAGCTATATCAAACGTCGACATCATTCCACCTCCGTCTTTCAGCCACGGAGACGTCCCCTTCAGCTACATGTAAGTCCTACAAGAGAAAGATGAATCATGCATAAAAAGAATTAAAAGAAACAGACATAACTAACAGAAAAAAAAAGATACCGTCAAAACCCCACGGTCAAACAATCAATCGACACCTCCGGCAACCTCACAACAGTCAACACCCAACAAGCCGCAAAAGTCCTCACCTACCTAGTCCCCTACGACATCACCACAGTCCCCACCAAACCCCGCGACAACTGCCCCCCAATGCACACCCTCGACGCCACCCTCCAAGAAACCATCGCCGCCGTGCAAGCCCTCTTCACCACTCGTCCCGCCTGGACAAGACGCGGCCTCCGCAACTCCCTCAAAACCCCGGAGCAGCGCACCGCCCTCCGCCACGCCGTCCCCTACGCCGGATACATCTTCCGCTCAGGGCCCTGGCGCGACGCAATCATAAAATTTGGCCACGACCCGCGCACCTCGCCATCCTCCCGCATCTATCAAACAACCATGTTCCGCGTCCTCCCCCGCGAAACCGAGCTCGCACGAGACTCCGGCTTCGGCGGCAGCGGCAGCGGCGGCGGCGGCACCAGTACCACAAGCCGTCGCCACACAATACCCCGACCCAACTTGAACGAATCAACCGCAGACTCGGCATCAACATCACCAACATCCCACCTCTTCACCGGCCAACCCCCCCTCCCCCGAGACGGAAGAATGTGGATGTTCTGCGACATCACCGACCCCCTCCTCCACAACATCCTCTTCCCCGCAACGGCAACAGAGGGGGAATTCTACCGACCAACATGCGACATCCTCTGCGACGGCTGGTTCTGGAACGGGACGCTGGCAAAGGCGAAGACGATCATGCGGTCGAAGATGCAGACGCTCTTTGGCGGGGGTGTGCCTGATGATGCGGAGTATGCGTGTATCTTGGGGATGCCTGAGCGGGCCTTTCCGGGGGGTGGGGGTGGGGCGGGGGGATTGGAGGAGGGGTTTTGGTTGGATGCGGGGATGGCGTCGACGAGGGAGATGCAGTTGGCGGCGGATGTGAGGGCGATGATTAAGGGGGCGCCTACGTGGAGGGAGAGGGGGTTGATGGGGAAGGGGGAAGGTGGGCTTGGGGGGAGAGGGAAGCGGAGGGGGGTGGTGGATGGGGATGGGGATGGGGATCATGGGGCTGGTAGTAAGGAGGTGCCGTCTGAGGACGAGGGGGAGGATGAAGACGAGGATGGAGACGAGAATGAAGATGAGGATACGGGGGGCGAGGAGGAGGCTATTGAGCAGCAGGAGATATTGGAGGCTGCCACTAGGGCTGTGGATGAGGCTATTGCGGGACAAGACGAGGACGAGAGGGCGAGCGAGGTAGATTGACAGAAGCTTAATTATGTGCTTCAGTTACAAGTATGGAATTACGTATTCTTGACCAACAGTAGGTGTAATAATTGATTAATAGAAATATATACATCGTTGGACGTCATCAAGGACATGACACATGTGCAGCTCATTAGTAGGACACGCTGACGTTCATGCAGATGCAGGAACCAGGGAGAGCAGGGTAATATAAAACCAAGAATGATAAGTCGCTGGAGGTAATCAAGGTAGCAGCAATGACAGGTAACAATGATGGATATTAATAGTGAATCAGCCAAACAGCAAGAGGGGAAAAAAGTCAAAAGAGTCAGGGGTATCCAAACAAGCCTTGTACAGGATCCTCAAAAAGCAACTGGAATTGGTTTTCAAACGCCGTAAAATTGTACGCCAACAATCCCAAGAGTCAACGCCGGTAATTAAGAATGTATGCAATGAGTGACAGAAGAAGTCATTCTTCTATTGGGTGGAGGTGGGCTTTGCAGACTCGTCGGCAGCGCTGGCGCTTTCCCATACTTCGATTTCAGCCTCGGACGGTGTGGTCTTTGCCTCGACAGTAGGTTTCACAGGGCTGGTCGCTTCGATAACCGAGTCAATAGAGGAAACGCTCGACAGCTTGCTCCGGGTGGGGTGGGTAGGACGGGAGAATGGAGTCGTCTTCCTCTCAAGTGAGGTATCATCCTCATCATCCTCGTAGACGACGGCGTACGAGAAAGCATGGCAGTCCTCGCCGTAATAATCGGCGGCATTGAGCTCACCCAATGGCGAGCGAGATTCCTCCTCCATGACGGACTTGCGAGCGGCCGCAGCAGGGGATTCCTGCTGACGGGAGCGCGGGAGAGAGATACCCAGCTCAGCAGGAGGGATATTCTCCTTCCCGCGATGGACTGTCTCAATGTCCTGCTTCTCCTCGTCATCGCTGATGTCCAGCACACAGGTGGAGTGCTGCATCAGGTTCGTCATTTCCTCCTGTTCGGAGTCGACGTATATTTCAAACGACCAGGATGCAGGGGTCTTAGGGGCGGTGACTTGCTGGCTCTTGGGCTTGCTGTTGGAGAGGGCAGTAGCAATTGAGAAGGGGCGACCGACACTTTTGCGTGTTGTTGTGGACTCTGGGCGGCTCTTGGTGATAGTCGATCGGCGAGAAAATGCCTTGCATGTCTTCGTCTGCGGTGAGCGACCTGCAGGTTTGAGTGTCTTTGCGGATTTGGGAGTCGATGGAGGAGCCTTCAAGGGGGTGGAAGGAGTGAAAGAGAACGAGCTGGTGTTGACAACGGCCAGGGCCATGCGGGAGGCCTTCATGGGCTTGACAGGTCCCTTGACAGGTTCGTGATCGTCATCATCATCGGCAGCACGCTTACGCTTTGTGGAAAGCTTGCAGTTCGAGGGGTCGATATTCTCCGAATCAACGTCTGCCAGAGGCCGTCTCTTGGCTGACAAGATGGCACCTAGATTCATGCAATGTTAGGATTGAGATGTTTAGAGGCTACTTGGGGAAACAACAGAAAAGGCTGCAGGAGTCATACCATGCTGCTGGTTCTGGAAGTTCAGCTTGGAGCGCATCAGCGAACGCACACGCGAGGCATCCAGACTGGCAAAGGGCTGGCGAACTGCAGTGGGAGTCATCGTGAGAGCAGCCATGACGATAGATCAGGAGTCTGGTGTTGTGGGGTAAGTGATTGTTGGGTGGAAGGACGAAAGACGCGCCAACAGCCGGTGTTGTCGAGATGGGATGTTTTTGTTTTGGTGGCGCGGCAGGAAGTCGTCGAAGCAGCAGTAGTGAGTGGCGGTGAAACAGGACTAGTGTGTTAAATATAGTATGCAGTATATATATATAGTATGATAGATGAAGATGACAGTATGTGAATGGAATAAATAAAGAGGTCTACAGAAGAGAATAATACAGAAAGAGAGGCAGTTACTGGGAACTGAGCTGAGGATGAAGCAGAAGACGAGGAGGATGCGAGGGACGTTATAAAGACTTCGAAGAGCGCGTGCGAGAGGAGGCGAGGGCCTGACACGCCGCTGGAATTCCTGCAGCAGGAATGAATTCAAAGTAAGGCCAGGAGATCTGAACTGAATCAATTCAGGAGCAAGACATTCAGCGTGGGTTTCAAGGAGACTGCGGCATGCTGGAATTCTCCTTCTATATAACTTGCAGCTCCTCTGCGCAGGAGGCGTCGCGCGTCGGGTTCGTGTCTGCTTTGAAGGCGCATTAGTGAACTAATTGACGAACTAATTAATAGACTCTCTTGTGCCGACTCCATACTCCAAACTCCAGCACAACCAACTCTGATAATCGTCGTCTTGAAGCAAGGCTTCATCGTCGACGATCCAATAATTGACCGATTTCCCCTCACTTCCAGCGGCGCGTCCTCGTACGGTACTTTACGCGCCGATACGCGCATTTTGGGTGGCCGCCGCGTGTAATTACGGCTGCCATTCCTCACGCCGTACAATCCGATTGTAGCCTTCACTCTTTATTCGACTTCAATTCTTTCTTCGACTTCAATTCTTTGATATAATTCTTTAATAATTATTCTAAATTCTGTCGATTGAACGCGTCTTTGATAATCTTCTTACTCTTCTTAATCTTCTTGATCTTAATCGTCATTCTTGTTCTTGTTCTACCAGCCGTAGCTCAGCCTCGTCGCGTCGCTCTCCAACTCGTCTCGCAGGAAACTTTGCCAATAATCTTAATTCTCCATCTCATCTCTATTTCCAATCGTCAATCTCATCTCTATTTCCAATCGTCAATCTCATCTCTTTCCAATCGTCAATCTGCATCCGATCGTCCGTCTATTTCCAATCGTCACGCTTCCTGGCCTGTGTTTCGGCGGGACTACGCTTCAGCTGAAACTAAGACTGTCTGCTAATTACACGATAAATATAGATCTACTACTGCCTATTTTACACCCAGAGAGCTCTTCTGTTCATTTACTTCGCTTATGTCGACATCCTGGGCCCTTGCTTCCCTCAGATGTACGCACTACGGGGTCTGGATGAAGCTTAAAGCCTCGGTTTGGACGTTTTACCTCCATCGCGAGTTGCTACTCCAGGAAAATAACGACACCTCCTATACCTTAGTTGTTCAATAACTTAATAAATAGTATTTCTCGTAACCTAATAATGCATCCTCATTTTGACTTTTTTCATTCCTGGTAATCTTTGGACGTGCCCACACTAAACCTCGTCCTCCCACGGGATGCTGTCCATCGCTCCCTGTCGCTCCACGCAACGTGCTGAAGCTCGAGCCGCCCGCTCCAAGGCCTCGTCCATAACCACCTTATACCGTACAGACTTCTCTTCTTCTGTCAGATCCTGTCCGGCCTTGCCTTCGACCCGACGCTGTTCGCGCCAACGCGCAACCGTCACGGTGTATGCTCCCGCAAAGGTATCGCCGGCCGCGGTGGTGTCAAGCACCTGGCTGACCTTCGCGGCGGGGAGCCTGTTGGTAAACCTCCTCACTCCATCAGCCACGCCAGACCAGCCAGCGTCTGTAGCGCTATACCACACTCCCTTGGAGCCCAATGTGACAAGCACATAGCTCACTCCCAGCGCATGGAAGTACCGCGCAACCTTCTCCTTGCCATCCCCCTCCACACCAGGCACAACCCTCTCCAACTCCTCCACGGATGGACTCATGAGCTCTGCCTCCGTCTCATTCATAATCAAATGGTCCACAGCCTTCCACACATCACTGGGGAACCCGCCCGGCGGCGCAGGCGCAGGGTTCAGCATAACATCCGGCCCAACCTCAATCCCCTTCTTCCCCTCCGCGCGCCTCTTCTCCTTCCACGCCGCAATCTCCCTCAACGTCCCAATCACCGTCTCAACCGGTATCTCAGCCTGCATAACAATCACATCCGGCACCGGCGCCGCAAGCGCCAACCCAAACACCGCAGGAGTAGGCTGCATCCCCCCATAATTCGCGCCCGGCGTGACCAGAATCCGATTCTCGCCCCCGGCAGAGGCATCCACAACAATCACAGCAACACCCGTGTATGCGTCTGCTACCACCTGCACGCGCGAGGTATCGACCCCAGACTTTTCGAGTGTCGGCTTCAGGAGCGTAGCAAAATGTCCGTCTAACCCGCCCACAGCGCCGACCATCTCGACTTTTACGTCACTGCTGCTGGTGGTACCGGATTTCGGGGATGGGCGCGATAACCGACCGCATGAGACGGCTTGGTTTGCGCCTTTGCCGCCGGCGCTGGTGAAGAAGGCGTTTGCTGTGAGTGTTTCTCCTGCTTCTGGGAAGCGCGGGGCAACGGAGACCATGTCGGCGTTGAGGGAGCCGACGACGCGGATTATGGGTGCCATTGTGACGTCGGTGAAAAATGAATTAACGAGTTGGTAGTCTTCTTCTTCTTCTTCTTCTTTTCTTCTGAATTTGAGATACTGAGCTTTCCAGCAGCACCAGACGCTTATAAATATCAATGCAGAATAGTTGTGGGAAATTGGAGTATGGAGCAAGGTCAGGTGGATAGTTAGGGTTGAAGGTTAAGAGTTGGAGTCGTTCCAATACCTAACTATGGGAATGGGGTTCGGTAGACTGTCTTCCGGAAACATACTATACGAAACGTGCTAACTATTAAATTTTTATCATCTGGGATTTTCTGGGTTGTAGAAGAAGTCGTACCGTGGGAGCTTTGGTCCTTTTCCAGAGAATATTCTGCACCTTTGAAGTGGGGTAAGCGTTTTGTTGTATTTTTGGCTTAACCCACACAGTTATTGTGGGAGTGTATAACACGGGGTAGTCGCGGCTCTCCATTAGTTCTATACGACGGCTGTGTTGGTATCTACTTGAGTCATGCTTTATAACATTTATATCATTAACTAAATGTATTCCACTGGTGTAGCTGAATCTCACACTGTAATGTCCGTCAACGCCGTACTAGACCTCAATCCCGCTGTGCCCAAGCCACCTCGAAGATACCGTATGCTTGCCCAAGAAAATAAAAAAAAAATAAAAAGAGGAATGGAAAAATATTCCGTCACATATTTACCGTCTGAAAGTCAATGTCGTTAGGGCAAAATTATACGCTTTGCCGGTACACTTGTGATCCCCCAGATCGGATCTGGATGGTGCCTCGACGCTGCAGAACGATGACGGCCCGGTTTAGCGCTTGTTCAGTGTAGCCTCTCCCGTCGACGAATTCGCGCCGCAGGGTCGCAAGGCTCGTGCTCCATCCAATGGGGAGACGGCGTTTTAGTTCGTCCTCGATCTTGGAAACCTCCTCCATCATTTCTTTGCTTCCTTGACCTTCGCCCTGTGTAATCGCATCCATTGTCGATGCCAAGAAGAGGCGGATGGCTTCGTCAACATGTGCCTCCGTGGCAATCGGCGACAAGCTAAGCTTGGCGAGCGCTTCAGTGATACGGATGATAGCCTCGAGCTGACGGACCGTGATTGGGATGGAAGACCGGGCATTGGCGTCAAGCTCGGCACGGTGAACCTGCTTTCTGATGGACACGAAGTGCGAAGACAGCTTCTCTGCTGCTTCGGGAGATAGACGAGGAGCACAGCGGCTTGTGGTTTGTTAGTCTAAAGAGCCTTGAAAAAACTGTAAATGCGACAACGGAGTGTCATACCTGCGACAGTAGCTAATATACCGCTTCATCTTGTCTAGTGGAACTTCTGCCTCAACCTGCTCCTCCACACCTCTGCCGCCCATATGTACTCCCATAACATGGCGTGCGATGTTTTCGTCACGGGCACGATCGTGGTCGTCGCGTACAACGAATATCATGTCAAAACGCGACAGAATGGTGGTTTGGAAGTCGATGTTTTCACCTGGGGTTTTCAGGTCGTCATACCGGCCAAAGACCGGATTTGCAGCTGCCAGCACGGATGTTCTCGAGTTGAGGATGGTGGTGATACCGGCTTTGGCAATAGAGATTGTTTGTTGTTCCATAGCTTCGTGGATGGCAACTCGATCTTCGTCTCGCATTTTATCGAACTCATCAATACAAACGACACCCCCGTCGGCAAGCACCATTGCACCGCCTTCAAGGTAAAACTCGCGTGTAGCTGGGTCTCGCTGTACCGATGCCGTAAGACCCGCGGCAGAGGATCCCTTGCCAGAGGTATAGATGGCGATTGGGGAAACTTTTTCGGTAAACTTGAGCAGCTGAGACTTTGCAGTACCGGGATCACCGAGAAGAAGAACGTTGATGTCGCCACGAAGTTTCATCCCGTCAGGAAGAAGCTTCTTCGATCCGCCCATGAGCAAGCATACAATAGCCTTTTTAATGTCTAAGTTGCCGTAGATGGATGGAGCAATACTTCTAGCAAGAGCATCGTATAGATCGGGACGACGACTGAGCTCTAGGAACTCTTGTTCCTCCTCATCTGAGAACACAGCACCACCCTTCGCAGTATGGTCGAGATCGGTTGTGATGCCCACGGCCCGTAGGTAGGGGTTGCGAATTGCCACAGCACCGTCCTTCTTTCCTCCTTTCTGATAAATAGAGAAGATACCCATCACAGTACAGCGCGAGCCAGGAACAACCCTATTGGCAAGATATCGGTCGGCGGAAATAAGAACATGTCTCGGAAGTTCGCCGACAGGAACTTGATCAGGGGCTTCCTGAAGCTTAAGAACCTGTTGGTCGACGAATTGGCATTTCTCGTGAGCAACAACGTAAGGATCAAGTGGACATTGCTCCCCAGCAGGAGCATCGCCAGGCTGCTGCTGGCGGCCACAGCGTCTGGGCAGCGTGAGACCCGCGAACCCACCATCCACCCGAAGATTCTCGCTGTGATCGCAGTTCTTGCAGCGGATGTGGACTATTGTCGCTTTGGACGATATTGTCGAGGCACCAATCACGATTCCTGGGATACGGACAAGGTTGGAGATATTTGTTGCATTTAGGTCACGAATTGAGATGTGGGTTGCAGAGGAATGGAGGAGCAGTTGGTGCGATGGAAGTACAACATCTCTTTGGGAGGGGTAGACGATTCGTTGGGTGCATTGCTGAAGAGCCGACTCGAACTGCAATCAGGTTGTTCTAGGTTAGGAACAGGTTATTCAACATTTGGCAGCTGGATGACTAACGAGAGGGATGATATCTGCAGGCTCGGTGGTGAGCTTGTGGGCGAGTTCCTCGTTGTAGGAAATCAGGTGGGCAATGTCAATGTCGCAGTAATACTGCTTGACAAGGACGTTCTGTCGCAGTTGGTCTCTGAAGCCCGAGTTAATCTTATTAGTCTTGTCCGTACTCCCATTTATTACTGCTCCCATGGGTGTAATACCGGTAGATGAAGGCATTGTCAAGCTGAAACTCCAACACAAACTCTCGGAGACGGCCCTGGATTTGTGAACGAGACTCTTCTGCGCCGTCAGTGCTCGGAGCAAGAACGCTGAGGGTATACGGAGTACGCCTGTCCATTGTGGAAGACAGAATGCGGGTGTGAGGGCGAGGGGCTCGAAAGTGTGGGATGTTGAACGAGTTCTTCTTCGTCGTCCCAGCACTCAAGGATCAACAAAACAGAATTTCCCTTTTACGCTGAGGACGCGAGAGTCACGCGTCGCGTCGAATCCACGCGTTAAGTGGTTTCTGCCTGAGGCGGATTCCACCTTCCGGAATATCTAAATTTCCGCAACTCCCCACATTTGGCTTAGCGCGCCTTGGTGGTTGCCTAAGGCCTTACCAGATCGGGCCGAGCTGTTGGTTCCTCGAGATCAAAGAAGCCCCCCAGATCGATCCATGATCTGACACATGGAGAGAGAGGTGTTTGGATGAGCGACGCTGCCGGCTAACTAGGACTGTCGTGTCCCTGACTTTTCCTTTCTCTTTGCTTGGTGACAGTTGCCTTGTGGAGTTGTAGCTACTCTCGCTCCCGCATCCAGGTGTCCACTTGTCATGGTGAGGTAAAGTCCTCCGAAATAGCAAGGTGGCTGCTCAAGTCACCATATTCGACTCTGGCGAAATGTCCTCAATGAGCCCTCGGAAATCGTTCGACAGCTTGGCTTCCGGTGCTTCGACTCCTTCCATATCCCAGTATTCGTTGAACCAGATCGAATCCCCCCGCGTCCCCCCTCAAAGATACCCCCTGAGGAGAGGCTCCACTGCCAGCTCAATCGTGAGCATCGGGGGAATCCTCGACTCTTCGAGCCGCCATGGCTCGATAGCGGAGTCGGGACAGAATGGTATGTTGTGGGATACTTCGAGCAATATTGAATTGCAGCTATATTGACATTATACAGCTATTTCGACCCTTTTGCAGCCCCCGATCGTCCGTACCGGTCTCGTGCCGCATACTACCGCAGTCTCAAGCGGATATAAGCCTCCGAGCTCCCGCGATATCCCGCCAGTTACCCTGACGAATATTCCCCATGTCGACCGAAAAGTATTCGAGCCATACCTATCACAAGTCGGATCATTATACGATGTTTTCCAACAGGCCAAAGAGGGTGGCGTGGACCAAGATTCACAGCTAGCGAGGGGAGGGGCCAGAGCTCCCCCCAAACCAGATGATTATGAGTCCTTGATCTCACGGTCGCGGGAGCGCCGACCTTCAGCATTGTCGATTAATTCTCGTGCAAGCTCTCCATACAGTGCCCAGGGTCGCAGACGCTCGTCGAATCGTGGTCGTGGCCATGCAGTCACTCCTTTATCGACAATCCCACCTGTATACTTCGAGGACGATTTCCACCTTGAAAATCCACGAACGTTTGATGTGGTATCGGAGCGATCCGAAGTTGTTACGCCTCCCAAGGCACCAAGCAAGGATGATGGCGGAGACGCTGGAATAGAGCCGATTCAAACTGGGAGAAAGGCACTTGCTACGAATGCCATATTACAGGAGAAGCTCTCATGGTACATGGACACTGTGGAAATCCACCTGATTTCGTCGATATCTACTGCATCCAAGTCCTTTTTCACTGCCTTGGGATCGCTTCGTGAACTCCATGCAGAAGCCGCTGACTCTGTGCGACGCATTCAAGTATTGCGGAAGGATCTTCAAAAGATTGACCGAGAAATGGCACTAGGGGGCTTGAAAATCGTTAATTTGCGACGTCGGAGGGAAAACGTTCGTATGCTATCGGATGCTGTCTCTCAGCTCCGAGACGTCGTTCGGTCGGTCACCCGATGCGAGGAATTGGTCGAAGATGGAAACATCGAGGAAGCAGCCGATGGGCTTGAGGAGGTGGAGAGGTTAATGGCTGGGGACTACACCCCCGATAATTCAGCAGATGGGGACAAACCAGAAGACCAGCCAAGGAGAACAGTCGACTTGCGGCGACTGAAAGCTTTGGAAGGCGCCTCGAATGAACTTGACCGCTTGAGATATCAAATTGGCACTGGCTATGAGAGCCGTTTCTTGAGTGAGCTCCTTGGCGACTTGCGATGTCACGTTGAGAATGTGCGCCTGGACATAACACTACGGAGATGGGGCTCCTCTTTCCAGCGGCAGCGTGGAGCTCAGCGGTCTGGCATCACGGAGCCTCCTGCTTATATGTCCATTGATGACCAGCTACGATCAAAATTGCACCTTCATCTCACTGGTCTGGCGCGTGTACATCATACTGCTCCTGCTGCAACGGCATTCAAGACTGCGGTTCTGCGAGAAATGAAGAACTTAATTCGCAAGCAAATGCCCAGTTCTAATGATGACGACAATGAATCAATGGTATCTGTCTCTACCCACAGATCCCATCAACTCAGTTCACAGGAGAAGTCGTCGATCCTAGCCCGTAACCTTCGGGCTCTTGACCCTGAGGACGCATATGACATGCTTGCAAAGGTTTATACGGGAATTAGTGAGTCTCTAAGAAGGCTAAGTGTTCAAGTCAAGGTTCTCCTTGATATTGCCAGTGGACTGGGGAATCCAGCGAACAGCCCTAAACTTCCGAAGGACAACGGCAGAATAACGGGTTCGAATCCACGAGTGTCAGGCCATATTTTGGCCCAGGACGAAATTCTTCAAGTACTTGATATGTCCAGCCTTCTTGGCCAAGCAGTTGATATTGCCCAATCTCAAGCAACCAAAGTTCTGAAAGTTCGATCAGAACAGACCGCTGGTTTGGAGAAGGAGGATTTCGTCAAGTACTTCACCCTCAATCGACTGTTTGCTGATGAATGCGAGGCGATATCTGGGCGAAGTGGAGCGGCCTTGAAGACAGTTGTGGGCAATCAGATTCGGGATTACATCGCCCGATTCGGAGACAAGCAGCGGCACCGTATAGTTGAAGTGATGGACTCGGACCGGTGGGATGCAAAGGACTTTGGGGAGGCAGAAACAGCCATTCTTAGTCGCATTTTGGCTGCAAGCACCAGAGATGTTGAAGCTTGGGTTGACGTTTCTAAGATTTGGTTGCCGCATCCACAAGAGCAAAGCCAGAGCAGCACGTCAATAAATGGCGCTGCGATCAATGGCTCTGGAAAGGAAAAGGTCCGGACTGCAGTGATTGATGAGCAGAAATATATTCTTTCGGAATCCGCTATTGCTATGATGAGAAGCCTCGAGGAGTATCAGTTCCTCATGGCCAGTATCCCAAACATGATACCAGATATTGCATCTGGATTGTTAGAATCCCTGAAGTTGTTTAACTCACGATCCTCTCAATTAATTCTGGGGGCTGGTGCGACAAGAAGTGCGGGTCTCAAGAACATTACGACGAAGCATCTTGCTCTATCCTCGCAAGCCCTCAGCTTTATAATCGCCCTGGTTCCCTATATTAGAGAATTCGTTCGGCGCCATTCGCCACCTAGCTCGTTGATGGCCGATTTTGACAAGGTGAAACGCCTGTACCAAGAACACCAGTCGGGAATACATGAGAAACTAGTGGACATTATGGGTTCGCGGTCCTCGGTGCATGTTAATGCGATGAAAAAGATCGATTGGGAATCGGGATCAGGGTCTGATGGAGTGAATCCGTACATGGAGACCCTGACTAAAGAAACAGGAACGCTACACCGAGTCTTGAGCAGACATTTACCCGAAATGACAGTTACGATGATAATGGAGCCTGTGTTCAAGAGCTATCGAGAGCAGTGGACGAGGGCCTTTGAAGAAGCAGTGATCAAGTCGGAAGCTGGAAAGAAACGGTAACCCCCTTTCCCGGCCCCCCAGGGAACGCTAAGCTGATTGATGACTATAGATTGCGTCGCGATGCGGAGTATTTCCAGATGAAGCTCAGCAAAATCGATGGCTTTGGAGACCTGGGTGAACGTTTACTGGAATCGGTTGACCAGAAGGCGACAGCGGATGAGAATTCTTCGACGGGTTCACCCAAGCCACAGGAGGAACGAAAAGCTGAGGCACGAAAAGCTGAGGACACCAAGGCTAGTTAAGTCGTCGTTCTCTAGTCACTAATAATCCATCTTGTACCTATAGATTCCCAGCCTCGGGACTGTACAGCACTTGTTTCTTAGCGAGCCTTTCATCTCCAGTTTGGCAGGCATTCGCCCTGTTATATGCGAAGCCATAGAACATATTTAGTTACCTCTATATATAACCTTTACCTCGAATTAATTGGAACAATTTACAGCCAGAGCCAGTGACAACCCGTTTCATGATATTCCATTCAACCATGACATATAAACCATGACATATAGTACACACCGCAATGATAAAATCTTCATATGATCATATATCACACACAAAGAGAGAGAGAAAACCTCCCACTCACCCCCTATACCCCCCAAGTCCCTTCCTCTCACCCAACGTCTTCGGATCATGTCCCCCCTTCCCACTCCCACTCTGCGTTTGCCCCCGACTCCCCTGTCCACTATGCAATTCATTCGAACCCATGACTTCGGGGAGTGGCGCTGTGCGATCAACGCGGTCCATGTGGTCGTGCTGTATGAAATCGCGGGTTAGCATACTTCTCGTCATCTCTCTCGTCATCTGTCTACCCAGGGTCACTACATACCTCCGGGTTCGTCCCGTGGACTTTGGTCTCGCCGGGGTCAATGGGGTTGTCGCTTTGGATGGGTGCGTGTGCGTATTCGGCGCCGCGGGGCATGTTGGTGTGGATTGCGGTTATCTGTAGATGGAATTGGGGAAGTGTGGAAGGTGTAAAGGTTTGTCTAGTCTTATTGATGTGTTAATGGTGAGTTCTTGAGTTCTTTGGATTGAGATGGGAGTTGATCTTCCAGAGGTTCTTGTATTGATTTTTATACCTTGGTTGTGGGTGCTCTGACAACATTATGAAGTCATTGTGGGGAATAATATATGAGGGAGAGAGGGAAAGGAAGAACGACGATCGATGACTTCATTTTCTGGAAGAGGAGACCATATCCATGGATTATGGATGGAGATGGTTTGATTGTCTTGTATAATAAAGATGATGATGATGTTGTTGTTGGGAGGTATGTAACTATCCAAAGTATGTACTACACATAGTAAAATACCATGGATGCAATAAAGCAATGAGATGTTGGATTACATGCATTTGAAAGAGATATTGCTACACATATGTTAGGTATATGCATGATGATTTCATTACTATAGAGCTGCTTGAGAGTTGCAACAACATTCATCTAGTGCTTGACCGTCCACTTGTCCTGATGTACACAGTACTCCAGAGTATTATAGAACTACGTAAGAGCCCCTCGTCTTCCAAGCATCCACTCCTTCTCCACCAAAGGTCTAGACCGGGAAATGCAGCCAGTCATCTTCAGTATCATCTAGCTCACCACTCGTCTCAGAAACTCAGGGAGGCTGTAGAACCCTGTCAAGCCAGAGCCGTCGACGAAATGGCACCCCGAAGCTCGACATCAGCCCGAACAAACCCCCGAAGTGAGAAAGACGGTCTCTCTCTCCCAGAGGAAGATCGCGATGCTTCGTTGGAGAGGTGTAGGGCTTTAAGTCTTTGAACAGTTGATCGAACTTGGCTGGAGCTTGCATCAACTTGGTCATGCTTTCGCGATCGTATCGGGGTGTTGAGGAGGGCGTGTCTGGGGTGTTTTCGGCGGGTAAATGGGGAGATGTAGTTATTGTATTTATAAGGTAGCTGGGAACTGTGCTTCTGCCATCGCTAGATTCGTCTTTGTGCTGCTCTTGGATGTTCTCGTTGAGTTGGTGTGTATAACGATCATGCCCGAGGGAGTTGGGTGGTAGTAGGCAGTCCGTTCACTGACAGACGAGCAATTCCCAAGCCAAAGACAGCTAAGATGCAGTTCTGGATGTTTCTCTCTGCGATATGGATAGCGCAGGTAATAGTTCTCCCTCCTTAGCTGTTCAAACTCGACCTCCTCCGCTTTACCGAGACTTTTTCTGCAGAAAAGTAGCTCCCGCTCATACCCCCTTTCTTCAATTGCCATATTCACATCCTTCCATTGTAGACCGTCCTTCCAATGCATTTCCATACGTGTCTCACTTGACACCGAGACAAGCTGCGCCGCCCAAAACGGGTGCAACGGGCTCCGCAAATGGCCAGGGTACCTCCTCATGTAGATCGAGAGGACCTTCCATCCGCTCTTCTTCAGACTGGCATGCCAGGCCCATCGAGACGTCGTCCTGCACCCAGGAAACCGACATTGAGCGTGCGAGGCGTCCGTCTGCGTCTGACGAAGCCAGGTCTTGAGAGTCTCGACGGGCTCACTCGCTCGGCGATTGCGTATCTTATAACTCCCCACTACCAGGGCATCACCCGGTCGAATATGAGGGCCAATTCTTGATCCGAGAGTGTGAGGGGCTCGTACTGTGTGCTGACTGCATCTGGCCCTTCCAGAAATATGGATTTGGGGGTTTGGAGAAGACAACCCCGTCTTTGGATCTGGATCCTGGTGAGGGGAGAGCTGTATGATATGCTTTTGTTGGGTAGGTCCTCTAGGTCTCCTTTAGGGATCTCTGCTGCGTCGTGAAGTCTACAAGGCTGTAGAATCTCTGGGGACTAACCCAGAGTTGCTTTGTTGGGGGCGGTATATAGGCGAGAGGTTTTGTTGATCGGGGGAGAAGAAGATCGATGAATGGACGGCATTACAATCACTGCAATATCTGTACTGCAATATCTGTAATGGTGAGAAGGAATCCATCGCGTGCTAGAACGGATCGAAGTGTGTCTTGTGCAGAGTCAGGTTTGGACAGGAAGACGCGAAGAGAAGGTATAAACGAGGACATGAAAGTGTGAGTGCGTGCTTGAGACGCGAGGAAGAGACTTGACAGTCAAGATGAGAAACTCATTTGGGAGAAACAGAAGGCTTGCGTCTGTCATTGTGAGTTCGAAGTCTCGAATAAGTGTATTTCGCATCTAAAGCAATGTCTATACAGGCAACTTGAACCCCCCAGACACCCTCTCCTGAAACACTCTCCTTGGATCATACTTTCTCGCCACACGAACCAATTCCCTCAACGACTCTTCCCCATATCCCCGTAGCGGATCCTGCCAGGCTGCTGCGTAGTTGAGATAGAGATATCGAACATCGAGATCCTGGCTTGCCGTGAGCGCGTTAACCCCCTGGACCAGAGACTGCGTGGCGTTCTCTACCACGGCGGAATGTATTGGATCCGCCCAGTAGTTGGAGAATAGACAGAGCACCAGGTCTTTCTCGGGGTGACTGTTTGGTGGGAGACCAAGGCTGTTGTGGGAGGAGGACAGCGCGGGGATGGACTGGAAAGTTACTACTGCAGTGAGATTGGAGACGGAGGATAGTTCGTGGCTATGATATAAGTCGCTCCAGAGCTTGTGGACTTGGGATAAGATGGTCGGGGAGATGCGAAAGGTAGTGGTTGCGTAGATGACGCTGTTTTAGATGAGTTAGTTCACATTGACGATCCAAAACACAACAACAATAATAATAATAAGAAGAGAAGAAGAGAAGAAAAGAAGAAAAGAAGAAATGACCCACTACTGATCAACAGGCTGAAACATCGTCAACTCCTCACTGAAATCCGTCGAATTGGAAATCCGCATAGAGTTATAGCCCTGCGGTTGGATATCGCTGAACATGCGCAGTCCGCTCGCATTCACCACAGGCTTCGCATAGAACATATTACTTGAACTGTAACTCTGGGCATCCCCCTCCGCAGACGAATTATACAAAAAGCTCTGCTCAATCTCTGCATGGGGGTCGAATCGCGCTGGGTCCTTGAACGCCGTGAAAACCGCGAGCTGCGCGTCGTCCGCTGAAGAGGGATACTGGATAGCCCCTCCCCAGTACACGCTCTGGGGAAACGTGCGAATATCAAAACGAGTGACAACACCAAAGTTATTCTGGCCGCCCTTGAGCGCAGTAAAGAGGTCTGCGTGTTCGTTCGAGGCGTTGGCGTCGACGATTGCGCCGGATGCGAGCACAACCTGCATGTTCAGGACATTGTCACAGGCGAATCCGTGCTCTGGGGAGAAGTACGATATGCCTCCTTTTAGCGAGTTACATGCCCGTTTCGGGATTCTCTTTTGTTAGATTCAAGTACTTGTAAAACAAAGCATAGGATAATTCGCATAGGATTATTGTGGGGGGGGGGGGAGGACGTACCGCCAGTGATTAGGCCTCCAACGCCTACGCTGCCCGTTCGTCCTCCAACCACGCCCAGTGCTCGGGGATCAAGGACTCTGTACACGTCTGTCCAGAGTGCCCCGGCTCCCACGGATACCGCAGATGCGTTGCTATTCACAGTGACATGTCTCAATTGGCGGAGGTCGACGGTGACGCCGCCGTTGTTGTTTGCAGCGCCGATGTTGGACGAATGGCCGCCGCTACGGATGGAAAATATGGCATCTGGTAATTCAGAGAGTCTTTTGACTGCACTGGCAACGTCTTCGGCGGAAGAGGGGACGACAATGCAGGAGGGATGCAACCTCTCTTGGAGCGCGAAGTACGATGCTACAGAGGCCGAGTAGACGCTGCTGTTGGGGAAGAAGACCTTGCCTGGGAGGAGCGAGAGAAGTTGAGTACAATGGGATACTGTCTGCGAGAATGCAGGCTCAGCTAGTAATAATAATAGCAACAATAATAGAAGTGGGAAAAGAAGTTGCTTCAGACGAAAAAGATAAACCCAGCGCATGGTGGCTCGGAGATGAACAGTACAATGAATGTGTTTGAGAAGAGACTAAATATACCGGTCGCCGCATTGTGAAGATGAGGATGGCTTCGCAGGTAGTAGGACAGTCCAGTAAAGTTGGCATAATAGAAGTACCTGTAGTTAGTATGTACAGCACAAGGCTGGACTCTGAGACTATTCCCAGTTCATGATTCCAAATACACCAGTCTGCAGTCACCTTGCATAGGATCTGCAGTGACAGAGTAAGCCGTCGTGTCAGAGACTCAGAGCGCGTCTGCAGCTTATTCTTGGATTACTTCTGTGGGATTTGTGCATTTGCAAAATAGAACGATTTGAAGTCATACAAGACATGCAACCACTCGCTGATCCCCAAGTTATGTAACTGGCTATGGGAAATCTCAGAACAGATAATAGTAAAGGTCGATGTTGAAGCGAAAGACCGAGGAAGAAAGTACGCAAAGAGAAAGTTATATCCATCGACACACTGCCAGTCACAGGAGGCATCTCTACAGCCAGCTCCAGATGATTCACTTCGCGTGCGGCGTCAGCAAGATCCTGGTCGAATTACGAGGCAGTGTAAACTCTTCCCACGACCAGTTTCGCGGAGCAGTCGTATCCTCTAAGCGCATCTCGAAGTTTACAATGAAGTGTGCCAGCAGCATCTTGAGCACCAGGCTCGCATAGTGTCTGCCGGGGCTGACCGAGGCCGTTGCGTTAACTCACATCTCAAGAGCTTGTCGATTGGATCTGAATGCATTGAAGCTTGGAGAGGTACTCACCATACTAGAGAGCCGTATCCCCACAGGAGATGGTTCTCCGAAAAATCCGCATATCTTTTCGTCGTGTCTTTTGATCTCCCGTTCACGAAGCGTTTACCGTCGAATTCCTCTGGATTTGGATAGATCTCCGGGTTGCGGGAAACCTCGTAGGATGAGGCGCACACGGTCGAACCAGCAGGTATGAAGGGGAACCCTCCTGAGAAGGTGTAGTCCTCCAGGGCTTTTCTCCGTATCGCATCTGATCATCTTGATTAGTACCTCTCCCCTGAAGAGCCGGGATAGGTAATATACACTTATCTAGAGCGCTCACTCGAGCCACCTCTCTCATAAAACTGTCCAGCAGAGGAAGTTGCTCGAGGGTTCTGGCGTCCGCAGTGCCCTCGGACTCTAGGATCTCCTGTCGCAATATAGACTGCCACTCCGGGCGGAGACAAAGCTCCAGGAGCATGGCATCCAGGTTGATATACGGCTGGAAGGATGCTGCGAACCACAGCCCAAGAACAGCTTGTGACAGGATTAAAGGCGACCAATACTCCCTATTGCTCTGCGAAAGCTCGATCATATTGTAGAGAATGGTCTATTACAGTTGTCAGCTAGAGCAATGCACAACTCGAAGAAAAAGATAGTGAATACCTCCTTTGCACCTGGCTCAACCCAGCTGCTGGGACCGCTGTTTATTCTCCCGGCCAGGCGGTTATGTATAAAATGCATATGCTTGCCTCTGCGTGTGAGAATAGCATGGATGGCACTGTTGTTTGCGGGCTCAGCAACTGCAAGATCATCCAACGACAAGAAAACGGAATCACATACGGCTTTAGAAAAGACGGGGTGACTTGAAAGGCTCCCATACAGGCCACGACCTGCTGGGGATACCGGAGAATTGCCTCTGCGAATTGCGGATCCGAAGCTGAAAGAATTGTACAAATTGGTCAACTTCAAACCCGTAGAACTACGACTGACTGACTTACACATCTCGCCACCAAAGAAAGTCACACTCATGAGCCGCGAAACGAGCCGGTTGCATGTAGGAGCGAGTTGGATCGACAATGTATCTGATCCCACTCGTCTGGCATTTGCTAACTCCTCTCTCCCCCAGCTCTCGAGTTTCTTATTCATCAGGGGATACAGATCCGCCAGATGGGTCGGCCCATTGACTTGGAGAACGCGTGCAAAAAGACGTGCCTTGCGGCTGTTGATTTCGTTTTGGTTGAGTTTGTTCAGGGTATGTTTGAAGCCGAACATCTGCGGTTGTTAACAACTTGGTCTCCAACCCGCAACACGCCCTGGATGGGGGGGAATATTACATCGCCATAGACGGCGCGCTGGGAGAGCACAGGTGTGTCGCTGAGCTCGAGAAGCCTCTTCCTTTTCGGCTCGATCATGATCGGCTTCTTGGACCATGGGTTATAGTATCGTCCGTTGCGCTGGGACGTTTTAGCAAGGATACTACCTAGTATGTGATCACTTACAAAGTCTCGAGATATCTTGATGACAGCGGTTATTTTCTTGCTACCGAAAGAGAATCCTGTATTCTATGACACAATCTGTCTCAGCATCTTCAGATCGAGAATGTCCAGAGTCGAGAGTACAGACCCTGAATAGGAAAAACAGCTCCTCCAGAACGAGTGCGACACACGCAATGCAAAAGAGCCACGTATAAAGCGACTCCCAGGACATCCTGAAGGACAAAGTATTCCTCTGCAATCGTCAAGGCTATAGGCTGAATCAACGGGTCAGATCGAGTTTGCTCTGGCTTTCCTCGTTAAAATATTGACAGCGAGCTATCACCAGAAGAGCTCCCAAGCTGCAGAGACCGATAGAGATAAACCACCCGAGAAATCAGGACCGACTCGGACTCATAGCTCGACGGCTATAACAGAAACCCCCCCCCCCATCTCTGACTGACAACAGGGAAGCCCTGATGAAATCCAGTTGCAGCAAACAACCATGTTGCTGCTCGGGCCAATAACCCAAGCCAGTTATTAACGGGGATGCGACATCCCATCACAGCTCACCCATGGCATGGTAGATGATACCTAGATAGGATTCATGCTTCTGGGTATGAGTGATCAACCTCTTCGCGCTTCAGGATGCATCGCCACAGGCTGGGCCAGACCGAACCTGCAGACGATCGCTGCATGCCTGGTTAATAGATGTCGTAAGAATGCCATCTTACGTGCATTCCGAGTCCATCTGACTGCATATCCGAGAGGAGGGGTAGAAGGGCCTTTACTTATATGTAAGCTTACGACTTCATAATGCGTAGTCTAGTTGATGGTCAGGGATGTTGCTTACCCTCCTATTGATGGGCGTTGCGTTGCAGCGAGGCATGTATGGATCTGCATACGGAGCCTGTCAAAGTGTCTCTGGTATCGGACTGTCGGACCGCATTACAGCTTTTGAAATAAAATACACGAAGCAAATTTGAGAATTACAACAGGTTCAATCCGAAAATATGCGCAAGCGCAGAATTGTTTCGTCGCCTGGTTTTCTGGCCCAGAGTAAAGCCTTCTTCATATCCACTCACTCCCCCTGGAAGTACCTCTAGATCTTCGACTGACTACCAAGCACATCAAGTCCGGTGTCTCTGGCGACGGCTTTATCCTGGGAAATCAAAGACCAACACGTAAGCTATGGTGTACACCATGTACAAGCAGAAGTAGACGAGTGAGTCGACCTACCATGAAAGACCCCGGAAGGAAATACGTTGCAAACTTCACGAAGCCAGCACTCAGCCCACACCAGAACTTCGCCGACGTGCCGCCAATGATTTCATCGGCAACCTTTTTACTGTAGGCCGCGAGGTCGCCTCTTCCTCTGCCTTCCTCTCCGCGCGCACGCGCGGCAATCGTACTCTCAATCGACTTGTACAGCGAGTCCTCGGGGAGTTTATAGTCACCAAAGTATGTCTGTCCCATAGTTTTCACTGCACCCGTCACGACGGAAAGGACGCGGACGTTGAATGGAGCCAGTTCCTGGCGGAGAGCCCCAGCTATGAGCTCTATCGCGCGCTTCGATCCAGCGTAGCTACCTGAATCCGGTTTAGTAGATCTATACTCACCCAGTATGTAAAAAAAAAGGGGGGATAGCTGTCCATACCCATATAAGGAACATTGAGATACCCAGAGATCGAGGTGATATAAGCGATAGTCCCGCGAGCCTTGATGATCAACGGCGCAAACGCTTGAGTCACGGCCACTGGCCCCCAGACATTCGTATCGTAGAGCTTCCTTGTAACCTCCAAGTCCTCGTCGAGGATAGGCATGAAATGGTTGCGACCGGCGTTGTTGACGAGATAGTCGAGCGTGCCCCCCGTGTGCTTGGAGACGGCTTCTACCGCAGCGTCGATCTGGCTCTTGTCACAGATATCCAGGGTAAGCAGCGTAACGTTGGGGAGGCCCTCCAGCTTGGACATCTTTTGCGGGTTGCGAGCTGTCGCGAAGACATGATAGTCGCGTTGCTGGAAAGCGAGGGCGAGGCCGGAGCCAATGCCATCGTTGCTGCAGCCGGTGATGAGGACGGTCTTCTTCGACGCCATGGGAGTGAGGTGAGTGTGTGAAGAGAGATAATTGCGAACAGACTGGAATACAGTCTGGAAACTCCCTAGAGAGTCTGTAACTGTCAGGGGACTGAGTTGCTCGGGATAACGTAATCTACAACTGAGTCGGACACACAGCCGAGTCGGACATCTCTTCAAAACTTTATCTAATTTTAATACTGAATCTATTCAAACAACTATCATGCCTCCAAATCAACAGATATCATCTAATAAAAAGATAAATTAAGAGGGGAGAATTCAACTCGCTATATCTTCTTTAAAAAAAAATGAAATCAAAAGTACTCGTCAAGCTGCAGCTCATTTTAAAGTTCCTAAATCTACTCTTTATAACTGACTATCCAGCCTTAATTTTCGACTTGAATAACATGCAAATGACCATAAATTATCTGAAATTCAGGAGAATTCTTTAGTGAAATGAATAATATCCAGAGATACTAGAGAAGTAGCTCCTCGATCATCTCATGTGCAGGAAATGACTAATATTATTCTACAAATCACAGATCAATCTCTCTATACTCCTGTTGATCAGAATTGAGTTACAAACTTTATAAAACGCCGTGAAGAGATAAAAAGTTGATTCGCCCGAAGATATAATTATAAGCGAGCAGAGTGTGAAGATTCTAAAATCATTTCTAAATAATTTAATCAACTACAAAAGATCTAAATACAATATAATATCTTAGATAAAGATATCTTTAATTTTAACAAAACTGGCTTTATAATGAATCTAATAGCTACTACTAAAGTAGTTACTAGATCTAATATGTCTGGAAAACCTCATCTTATACAGCCAGGAAATCGGGAATGAGTGACTATAATTAAATATATAAATGCAATCAGTTGAAGTATTTCTTCATGCATTATCTTTAAAGAAAAGATTTATATTAAAAAATGATTTAAAGAAGGTCTTTTACAATCAGATTGAAGAATTAAATTAAGTCAAAATAACTGAACTACAGATGAGATAGGCCTCTGATGACTTTAAAAGATCTTTATTTCTTCAACAACCAGCCAAAAAATTGATCGATATCAACTACTGATTTTAGATGACCATGAAAGCCATCTTATACCTGCATTTAATAAATTATACAGTGATAATGATATTATCACTATGTGCATGCCTCCTCATTCTTCACATCTATTACAATCTTTAAATGTTGATTGTTTTGGATCTTTAAAGCATGTCTATAGAGGCCTTGTGAAGTCAAGAATGCAGCTTGGATTTAATTATATTGACAAGCTTGACTTTTTAAAGACCTACTCTATAGCTTATAAAGAGGTTTTTAAATCTCAAAATATTCAAAATAACTTTATTGCAGCTGAAATACAGCCTTTTAATCTTCAGAGAATGCTTAAGAAGCTTAATATTATACTGGCTACTTCTACACCTTCATCAAGTTAAGATGAATCCTCTATAACCTCTTCAACTTTAGCAATATCTTATACACTTCATTAACTATACAAGCAAGCATCTTCAATCAAAAAGCTTTTAAAAAAAGAATCTTAAAGTCCTTCTACATCTTTAAAAAGGGCCCTACAACAGATACTAAAAGAATGTAAAATGATCTTTTATAATGCAGCTATTCTAGCAAAGAAAAACCACGATCTTCAGACTGAAAATAAAAAAGAAAAGCAAAAAAGAAAGCAATTTAAGCAACAAATAACTCCTAATGAAGGTCTTTCTGTACAGGAAGCTAGAAATCTTATACAGTTAAGAGATAGTCTTTAAAATAAAGCAGAAGAATTTCTTGAGAATTCTGTATCTTTATCTTTAACTGTGTCAAGACGAGCACCCCCAACATGTTCTAATTGTCATATTCAGGGGCATACTAGAGTTAGATGTCCTACACGTCTTAATTAGATAGTTTTAATAAAAAACGCGTGTTTTGGTTGTTGGGGATAGCTTCAAATATTTCAATCATGATTGAATTTGAAAAAGTGTCCGACTCGCTTGTGTGTCCGACTCGCTTGTGGATTACGTTATATCAAGGTTAAGTCCGGCTGCAAACAAAGAACTGACAGACTTGACGCGTCCGTTATTTCTCTCATTTTCTCTACTTTCGAGACGGAGTTGCTGGAATCTCACCTGTGTGTTACCATAATTACTGCTTATAGCCCTTGCGTGACAGGTAAATCCCTGAGACACGAATCACATCTGCGCTGGGCTGCACTGATTTACAGAGAGGAAGCTGACAGTGTAACACGGATGAATCGCTAGGAAAAGCCTCAGTTCCAATCATGTACTCTGCTATCTACGCCTGCTCAGACCACCTCTCGATGCCCAACGTTCTGAACGAAGCCGTATTTCAAATGGATCCCGCCATCCTCTCTCCTAGGCCCAAAGTCGCCACTCTCAATGAGGGTCTCGATGCGACGAAAGTGATCTGGCTGCGATCCCTCGTCCATCGCTGCATAAGTGCTTTTCTGGAAGGGTTTCATGGCTAACCACGTCTTGCTAGAGCTTTCCGATCCATCGTTTGATACTGTGCTTTCCGATGAGGGCCACCGGAAAACCCGACCCAGTGAAGTCGAGAGGCGCTCTCCCAACGGTCCTCCACGTCTACGGTATAACAGAACCATAGACGGCATGCAGCTGGCCGTGATTCCGACACACATTTCAACCAGACACATAATGAGTACGGGAACGGTGTAGTAGCTGTAGTCATTGGTATGGTGGTCGAGCTTGTATTTGAAGTAGATGCTCAGCGAGGATGCGACACAGGCTCTAAACTAAGCGTTAGCGAGTACACAGAGAGTTGGGAGGAAGCACATACGTTAAACCAGTTGCAAACACAGCGAGGACGCCTAGCTTCTTCCCCATGCTCATCTTCAGCGGCCAGATGGACGTCATCGGGAGGAGCAAGATATAGACATCCAGCACAAGACTACCGGCTGCTATGGGGATTGTCATGTTGAGAGCATTATGATAGCGTCTGGAGGCAAAGGACTCCTGCCAGCTCTGACCTGGTGCAGGAGATGTGAAATAAAGAGTGGCGATCATGATGGATATATAGAACCCCCAGTTCACGAAAGCACCCAGGTAGATGGCATAGCGCTGCCACCTCAACGGCTTGAAGAGGTCGAGATACATCAGAAAGAAAGACGACTTGGCAAAGGGCCAGACCACTGCTGTGAACCAGTTTGTGAAGAAGCCACACTGTCGTCTCGTCAGAAAGCTGCATTTGCATAAACTGACTATCAAAGTTGGAACCCACGATGATGAAGACGTCGCTCTGGGCATGAGCTACGGAAAGATCCCACATATGGCATCCATATTTCCCCATGACAACAGCTGCAGAGTAAGAAAAATTAACTTAGCTCAGGACTCGTGGAATGAAGCGAGCGACGGAAGCTAGAGGGCCATACCGATTGTACAGATGATGAAGTATAAGCACGTACCGATCTTCCAGTGGAGCATGACTTGTATAAGCAGAGAAGACTTTTGACTACGTGAAGCTCAACTTACCAACGCAACCAACGTTGTCCCTAGAAGTCAGGAATCAAAGGATGAGTCTCTCTCCAGCTGGTCCCAAAGCAATGCAAATCAACACAGAGAGGGCTTTACAGTCATCGCGGCTCATCTTCCTCCGTATGAATACCTTCGCGTAGAATCTCAGTCCCGCCGTGGCAAGCATAATCCCCATGACTATACTTCCAACAATAATCAAAATATGCCTGTTAGACGGCGGGTTCGAAAGATTAGGTATAACGCCATCTGGGGGAACTGCGGCAGGCGTGTTTGCCATCTGCTCTGGTGTCATTTCGCTGGTGGCATTGTTGGATGCCATTTTGGCGTTCGTGATGCTCAGGGAGAGAGGATCTCGCACTCACAAACGAGTGGGAAAAAAAAAATAGAAATTAATCCTTAGTTAATCCTGAATGATGATCGTGATGCCCTTCAGCTTGAACGGTCGAACCTTTTACTTCATACGCTGCAGCCGCAACTCAGCCCGAGGCCGTCAGCACAGTCGTCGTTCCAATTAGGGCTACTGTCAGATCAGCAGTTGTCTGGGGTCTTCAGTCGACGCCTTCAGTCTTCAGTCTTCAGGCCCCTGAAGCTACCTATCTTACCACTAATACGTGTCATGCATGAGAGGGGTATTCCTGAAATGCTACCGTTTCCAATGACGACATTCCGTGTTACCACATTTTGGGGCTCGAAGAAGCAAAATAATCATTGCGAGCCGCGCACTCCGGGAAGTTCGGCTCTGATATTCTGCGTTTTCAAATACAAGATCAGCCCCTAGTAATAGACCTTGTATTGCAATGTTGTAGGCATTACCTCGAGGCCACAAACAAGTCGAATACCTTGTCTGCTTACCAGTAAGAAGATATGCGGTTCGACTAGTTCTACTGGCTATCAGGTTTAGAATGCGTACTGTCCGTGCGGTCGTAGGGACTTTCAAGTCCGAAATCCATATAAAGTGGCCTACTCTTCGTACGTAGACTTTGGATAGGAACACAGACTTCCTAACCAGGCGAAATGAGTGCTATTATTAGAGCTCTGGCTCAACTCCCCCTCTCACTGCATGATAATGCAGCGTTGACTCTTGGTGCGGCGGCGCTCGTCAGTATACTATCCTGGAGGCTTTGGAGGTTTACAATCCGTCCCTCTTTCTACCCCGACGCTCCAAGGGAGCTTCCTTACTGGATTCCATGTGCGTTTTTTCTCTTTCTCAGTTCCTAATGTGCTTATAAAAGATATCGCTGACTGGTTGAATCGTTACAATAGTCATTGGTACCGTTCCCAGAGAAGAAGCCCATACAATGCTGACCCGAACCAGGACATCTTGGATCTTTCTTTGCCGATTTCAATGGCGCTGTTACAAGTGGAATGTTGCTCTCCCTCTATAATTCACCCATAAATACACACATCCATACATGCAGAGTTGTTGCAAGCTAACTAATAGCCAGCAAACGATTCAACTACACCAGAGAGCCCTTCGCCGTGACCCTCGCCGGAATGACAATGTATATTATCTCGGACGCAAGGGACGTCGCCGACATCTACAGAGACCCAAAGAGCTTCTCGCGCGAACCTCTCACCAAAGACCTTTATAGGATGATAGGACTTCCACAGACAGTCATCGACCGGCTGTTCACGGTGAACCCGGAGGCGCGATACAACCTGAAGAACCCCAAGGCCCTGCATCCAACGGACATGATGATGGAGATCTACCGCCAGCATATTTCTCCGGGGTCAAGCCTAGATGCCTTTCTGGATGGCGAGGTTACCCCACAGATCAGAAAGTCTCTTGACCCTGACACTCTGGTGCCTCTATCTCTTGATCCGGGGGCACGGGCAACGGTGTCTCTCCACGACCTCTGTGCGGATGTCTTTGTGAAGGGTATAGCGGAGGCATATTACGGGGACGTCATTTGGCAGATTCAGCCGGACTTTGTCAAGTGGTATTTGCTCTGGGACAAGGTCAACTGGAAGTTTACCTTTGGTCTCCCGGGGATATTCAGTCGTGATATGTTAGCGGCGAAGAGGGTGCTTACTGAAACTTTTGTTCGATATTTCGCCCTCTCGCAGGAGGAACGAGGACATTCCAATTTCTTTGTGCAAGCCTTGGAGAGTTCGCTTCGCGATACGGACCTCGACAACGAGGAGATCGCGCGGCTTTTCATGCTGCAGACTTGGGCGTGTGTTCTCCACCCCTCCCCTTCTTCTTTTTCCCTTTCTCCTGTTTCTTGAAAAGAAAGCTGATAGACAGCAGGATCCTCGGGAATATGTTCAAGACCACCTTCTGGCTTGTCGCCCACATAGCCCACGACCCAGCGCTCATGGAGTCGATATCATCTGAAATCCAGCCTGCAATCAGACACAACAAAATCGACCATGCATACCTGATGGACGAGTGCCCGAAACTCGACTCGCTGTACAATGAGGTCCTGCGTCTGACCATGACAAGCCCTATGGTGCGAGATATTCTGTCGACGAGCACGATTGGGGGCCGAACGCTAGAACAGGGGAACAAAGTCATGGTACGCGATAGTTATTTCATATGTAGCTATTTATTGTTATGTTCAGAGCTAATAGAACAGATCGTATATCGCCAATTACATCTCAACAGCGACGTTTGGGGCCCGACCCCAGAAACCCTCCACGCCGAACGGTTCCTCCAGGATAAGCCCCTCAAGTCCAACATCGCTTACCGGCCCTGGGGCGGAGGCAAGCATGTATGTCCAGGTCGATTTCTGGCCAGGACGGCGACCTTTATCTTTGTTGCGTTCTTACTGGGACAATTTGACGTCGAGGTCGACAGTGATAGTGAGAAGCGTGACAGTAAAGCCTTTCCTCGCGCGGACTTTTCAAAGCCGACTCCAGGGATCGTGAGCATTGCTGACGGGGAGGACGTTATGCTTTCTTTGCGAAGGAGGGTTTGAATGGATGTGCTGCGACTGGTCTTTGTTTGTTTCTGCTTTACTGGTAGTGAATACTCCCTAGTAGGTAGACTAGTCTTAGGATTCGAGCAGATGGATTCACTCAATAGGTGATAACAGACTACCTGTATATCTTATTTTAAACCCGCTGACCAGGAGATATTTATACAGACATATCTCTCTGTGCGATATCTCTCTGTGAGTCTCTTGCATTCTAGCAGCTAGCAATCAACCCCAACTTCATCATGTCCCTATCCCCAGAATCCTTCTCTAGGCCATGAGAATCCTAGCACACCAGGAGGGTTAGCAACATCTCCAGCGCCGGCGAGGTTCTATCCTCCCACCTCCCAACCAAAGTCTTTCCCCCAACCACGTACAACGAGTCCATCTCCTCTATCAGAGCATGCAAAAGCAGAGCCTACAACCCAGATGCATTGTGATTACCCACACAATCTTCCGATGTCGCTACCCACCACGTTCAGGACCATGGCAACCTTCCGCAGAAAACGGGGAGAGGTTCGCTGTTCGGGGCGCGGGAGATGTCGTCGCAACGCAGCTCATACGTGACTTTGAAGAGGCGACAACGGCTGCTGGGGTCGGTCTACAGTGCGTTCAAGGATCTGAAGTATGCGGTGCCAAATCAGGATCCGATTACTGGATGTGGGATGGCGAGGAAGCTGGCGATGTAGGATGAGCAGGGAATATGACGGATGGAGTATTCAGAGGGTTCAAGTTGGTTGGATTAGGAGTTGTTTACTCGAAATGAAACTGCTATCTTCAGATGGCATCTAGTCAATCATTCTTACGTGAAGGCGCGGAGAGGCTATGAGAGTTGCATTATACTAGGGTCCAAGGTATCACCCTGGAGGACCTGATAATGGAAGTTGAATGAACATTACAGGGATGTCTCGACAGTTAAAGCAATCTTTATATAAACAAGTTCTTAATCGACGTTCATGTCAAGTAAAGCAGTTTCAGATGTCCAGACGTCAAAGACGTGGTGGTGCCTACACAAGAGCTGGTGAATGACAGCTTTGTTGGATTACTTCAAAGAATAAAAGGTTTGATGTGCTACTCGTCGCTTTTGTCTGGAACAAAAACGAAGCTGGTCATTGAGAGTATGAAACCTCGAGTAGCGCCTGAGTATACGCCTCGTTCTTTGTTGGAGAAGCTTATATACCATCGAGGTCGTCGGCCTCGTAGAAATCAGCAACGCAATAGATCATTTCTCTGTCTTCGTCAATTGGGTATACCATTTATCTGTGCAGTCATCTGTGAACCAGACTCGGTTTCATAATGGAGCGTCTTCCAACTGAGGTCGTCCTGATGGTGTACGAGCATCTAGGCAATATCGACGATGTTCTCCATCTGGCGCGCGCCTGCAAATATCTCTATGCCATGTTCAACGAGACAAGGAACCGACTGAGAATATTCAGACGCATCATTGTAAGTCCCCCATGAAAAGTCCGGTATTGCATCGTGGGCTCAAGCTAACATACGTCGTCTTGCCACAGAACCATTCCCCCCAGCACGAGAGAGACCTGGAGATATGCCAATTTTCCAGAGTCCACGCCGAATTCTCAGAGCGCCGATACTCGATACCATTTGAGATTTCAATTCAGGAAGAACTGGCTGTGCGCCGCGAGGTGCTCTCCATCGAGAACATGGAGTCCCTGGGCCTCGACGACGACGAGACAGTCTGGGATATCGTCTGTCGGTGGCAGGCTATGCGTCTGCTATTCAACCTCTACGTGAACAAGACCCTTCGAGACGCGTACATCGCGTGCAAGGACTCTGCTGTGTACGACAATGGAGTCCTCATCAGCAAGAATGCGCTGCCAAAGCCATGCGGCGCAAAATGCGACGAATACCTGCGTCTCGACGGGCGACAGAAAGGCATGTCCTACCAGCGCTTCTATCAAGCTCTCACGGCCCACTGGGCGTCCACTGAAAGATGGTGGTTCGAGCGAGCCCGTGTCCACGAAACCCGCATGACACGCTACCATTCTCTCGACGACGCGTGGAAGCAATGGAAATGTCTAGGGATAATGCCTGTCCGAGAGTGTCTGGATATGGTCGAAGTAGTGGACTTTGTTTGGGGCTACCTCGGACACAGCATGCTTCGCACCTCAAGTCTCGAGGACTTCTCACCACCTCCGGGTTCTGGGTACCAGCGAGGTCGTCTGGATGACCCGTCTCTAGACTGGAGTCACTATGTTCACTCGGCGTTGCAGTACTTGAGACCTCCCGATATCATCGAAGTCCTGCTTATGTCGATTTGGGAGCCGCGTGCCTGGTGGGAGCTTGACTTGTCGTCCTCCATGCGATCTCTTGGGTTCTTTGATCCCCTGGCAGGGTTCGTTGAACCGCCTGATGTGCAGAGTGCTGCTAGTGTTCCTTCGGCTCTGTATGGCGTTGGCGAGCATTTCTTTCTGGGCTTCAAGGGCTACTTTAAGTTATGTATGACACGCGAGGATATGCAGGGTCGCTTCAACTATGACCAGCTCGTAAGGACTGGGGTCATTAAAGAAGAATCTGAATCTCCTGGCTGGATGAATCTTCCCCCGGGGGACGACCTTATCATCTGGGGTGCATATGGGAAGGAATACAGATTCAACTTGGAGATCTGGTTTTCGGATGCAAGAGGCTGGATTTTCCTCCGTCCTGACAGTCGGCAAGAGCAGGTTGCTCGAATTGTCAACAGAGTCGCCCCTGGATTTCCTAAATACAAGGTGGTGTGGCCAAACTAGAGCATGGGAATCGAGTGGGTGCGCTCACTATGGAAGAATTGGTAGATTGAAATGTTTTGGGTACTCAGCTTGACTGTGTTTCATGTTTCTGGATAGGTTTACTATAGATCGAAGTCATTTCTGTACTCTATACTCAATACTCCCTACTCATACAGCTAGTGTCTGTATATTATAGTTATAAAAAACCCCCATTACATAGCAGGATGCCATTCCCTTCATAGAGAAATCGGTATCTAATTATGGGCTGGCTGAGAGAGACGTGGCTAGTCTCGCCCTATTTCAACAAACGACACCCGAGATCCATGATTGGAAGAATAGCAAACACTTCCAGGAAACGGAGCCTTCTCAACTGCAGTAAGCAATAGTGGCTGGATCAGCGATGAATTGTTGGAGAGTTGATGGCGAGCTGATGGCGAGCTGAAGAGACAGTACCTAGCAGTAAAGTACAGACATTACCTTTTCTCAGCTACTTAACGTCGTAGAAGCCCACGGCAGTCGTACATTGTCAAGATTATTCTATAAAACTACATCGGTAGACTTTCGCTTTTCAAGACTCGACATACAATATATTTTACAATTGCAAGTGCAAGTGCAAGTGCAAGTGCAGAATCAACATGAGCTTCTCCCAAATCTCCGTCGCCAAAACCGATTGCTACCAGCTCCTCACCAACGGCACAATCAAGCAACTCATTCGAGGCTCCGACTCAACAACCTGGAAACCAATCGACACAAACCCGCTGAACGTGCAGGTCGTCGCCAACACCCAACCGGGTCTCCGCCACCGCACAGGCGCCGTGTACAAGCGGCGAACCTCATGGGTGAACTTTGGAACCAGAGCCTCCAAACTCTGGGGATGGGACGGGGGGTTTTGGCAGTGGCAGGAGACTACAAAGAAACTTTGGTATGAGGGGAGCGAAACCGGGGGTGTTTGGGAAGTTCGGGATGCGAATGTCGTTACTGTTGGACTGCTTCATGTCCGGGGAGTCATTTACCAGCTCACCGGTGATGGCACGATCAAGGTCTTTGCGAGTCGGCCTGATCAATGGGGTGTTCTGGATGAGGATGTCGAGACTGTGGAGATTGCGACTGACACTGAGTTTCTTTATAAGCGGCGTAGAGATGGGTCTGTGTACCAGCTGAACGGGGGTGAATGGGACTTGATCTCTGGTGATACTCTGACTGTTCAGATTGCTGGGGGTGAAGCAGGTTTATTCCGGCGTCTGGTCGACGGCAGGATTCTTCAGTGGGTGGATGAAGGCTGGCAATTGCGCGACTCTAGCTCTGATAATATTGACATCGCCGTTGCAGTGCATGCGTATCGTGTCGGCAGCGACGGAGACATCTACGAACTAACGGAGAACGGAATCTGGGAGCTGCTGGGGGAACCTAATACCAGCAAGTCCTCTGAGCCCGAGGAAGGTGGTGTTCAGCCAGAGGAGGTGTACAATGGAGGCTATTCCGACGCCACGGACGTCCTCCTTCGCATAGGAAACGGAGGAGCCGGTCAAAGCGGACTTGTGAAAGGTGAGTTGATTCTTGATGAGCGAGTTTATTTACGATGAGCGCGCCGTTGATCCCTCTTTGTTTAACAGTGCTTGCCGACGAGTTCATCAAGTATCGCGTCAGCCTGGGATCCAAGCCCTTCAAGGTAGCCTGGTACAAAAGCGACACCACCGAGTCCATCAAGTACCTCCAGGAAGGGGTGGTTGATGTCGGAATCACCTACACTCCAGCTGCAGAGGATATCGCTATAAGACAGGGCATTGCATTGGATCCGAAATATTATGCCTTTCGCGAGCATTTCCTGCTCCTTGGCCCACCGTCGAATCCTGCAAAACTAGACCCGACTTCAGACATCGTCTCCATGTTTTCGCAATTATACACTGCCGCCGAAGCGGGCGATACCACTCCCGCCGTGCGCTTCCTCAGTCGATATGACAAGTCTGCAACAAACATCAAGGACTCGGAGCTGTGGATCAAGATTGGCCAGGTGAGTTGCGAACCAGCAAAGAAGGTTCTAGGCTATACAAGAACACATTCGCTAATAACAGTTGGGTCAGGTTCCATGGGCAACCAAGTATTCTACATGGTATCACCAGTATATGGCATACCCAATCCAGGCGCTGAAGGCCGCCGTTGCGCTAGAGGAATACACCCTCACGGATTGGGGGACATATCTGTCTGAGGAGGTGAGCGTGGAGAACGACGTGGTGATCTATAAAAAGGGGGGCGACGATGCAGACAACCAGCTTCTTGCGCCCGCACATCTGCTTGTCGGCGCTCAGGCTCGAGATGTTGTCTTTGCCCAAGTATTCGCAGCTTGGCTGGTCGGCGAAAAGGGGCAAGCTGTGGTGACTGGTTTTAAGAAGAAGGGCCAGCAGGTGTACTCTGGTGCTCCAGGTGCATAACTGGATCATTATTATTAGTTTTATATTGATTTATATTAATTATTATGATCATTTTTCTCATATGTCAGTTGATAATTCACGCTAATTGATTAGAGGATCCAATCTCAGTACCTAGGTAGGAGGATTCGTAATGAGGCTTTTGCTTCTGTCCAGCGTAGACCTGTATAGAATTCCGCTGGACGGCTTCTCGATGGAATTCGGATACAAGCCATGTGTCGATCTCCAATTCCTCGGATTAATGAACAATTCTCCTCTCTGCAAGACTTTGCATGATGAAAGGTAAACTCGCACTATTGCTGCCAGATGACGTAACGACCGCCAGCTTCCAGCTTTCCCCGGATCCGCTGCCAACTCAAACTGCTGTAGAGTCTCTCGGGTTGGAGTCGATCGCTCTGTCGATACTTGTTGAGGACAGTAGAGAAGACACACACATATATATAGAGAGACAGGAATAGAGATCGAGATAGAGAGAGAGAGAGAAGCAGACACACACAGATAGAGTGAGAGAGACACAGAGAGACACAGAGAGACACAGAGAGACACAGAGAGAGAGATCAGGATCAGTCCTCTGGTGATCTTCTGGTCGGCTGATCGTGCATTCGATTAATTGCTTCCCATGAGGGGCGCCATTAATTTGGTGGCAACAACAGCCGTCGTGACTCGTGCGTCGACTTAGTCGCCTCTGTCGACCGTATGCAATTGAAGCCCGTGCAACCCAACAAGCGGTGCAGATACAATAAAAACATGTCACTTGCAAAGTAAAATCAAAGGCTAACGTCGCCTCCATCCTGACTAGCAGGTTTCGTGTCTGGATTGCTGTTAGTTATTAATATTCCTAAGCTGCTGCTGGTCTGACTGTCTGCCCGCCACCCGTTTTCGAACTCCCCCCCCCCCGTCGCCCCAAATAAGTTTACTCTTCTTTCTTCAAGCGACTGGTCTTTCGCTGCGACGGACTTTTCTCTTCTTAATTCTCCTTTCCCCTTTTCTCTCTCTCTCTCTCTCTCTCTTTCTTTTCTCTCTCCTTCCTTTTTTCCCTTTTATTGAACCCCCCTGTGCCATCTTCTCTACCATTGTTAATCCCAGTTCCAGTCGCAATGGCCGGTGAGGAGAATGACCAGAGCCACCCCAAACGGGATGTCCGCAACCACATCCTTTTTGAAATTGCTACTGAAGTCGCCAACCGCGTCGGAGGAATTTACTCCGTTCTCAAATCCAAAGCTCCTGTCACAACGGCAGAGTATGGCGATCGGTATACCCTGATCGGGCCGCTCAATCGCAACTCTGCGGCCGTCGAGGTTGAGGAGCTCACTCCCTCCAACCCCCATATGATCGAAACCATCAAGTCTATGAAGGATCGTGGCATTGATATTGTTTATGGTCGCTGGCTCATCGAGGGTGCTCCCCGTGTGCTCCTCATCGACACCGGAACTGGCTACAAATATCTGGACGAGTGGAAGGGAGATTTGTGGAATACTTCTGGCATCCCATCGCCCTCCGCAGATCATGAGACAAATGAAGCAATTGTCTTTGGGTATTTGGTTGCATGGTTCCTGGGAGAGGTATGATGCGCTCGCTCCTCTCCAAGAAAAAAAAAATCAATTGTTATCTCGAATGTACCTACTGACAGACAGACGGGGACAGTTTATCGCGCACGAAACCCGCCATGCCGTCGTCGCTCATTTCCATGAGTGGCTTGCGGGTGTTGCCCTTCCATTGACCAAGAAGAGACACATGGACCTGACGACTATTTTCACCACCCATGCCACTCTACTCGGTCGGTACCTCTGCGCTGGGTCGGTCGATTTCTACAATAACTTGCAGTACTTTGATGTGGACGCGGAGGCAGGCAAACGGGGGATCTATCACCGCTATTGCATTGAGCGAGCTGCTGCGCACTCCGCGGACGTATTCACCACCGTTTCCCATATCACCGCGTTCGAGAGCGAGCACCTACTCAAGCGGAAGCCGGACGGCGTTTTGCCCAATGGATTGAACGTGAAGAAATTCTCAGCTGTCCATGAGTTCCAGAATCTTCACTCTCAGTCAAAGGAGAAGATCAATGACTTTGTGCGTGGGCATTTCTATGGCCACAATGACTTTGATCTGGACAATACCATCTATGTGTTTACGGCTGGTCGATACGAGTTCCGCAACAAGGGTGTTGATATGTTTATTGAAGGCTTAGCACGCCTCAACCACCGTCTCAAGAGCAGTGGTTCGAAAGTCACCGTTGTCGCATTCATCATTATGCCCGCGCAGACCTCGTCACTTACCGTCGAGTCTCTCAAGGGCCAGGCTGTCGTCAAATCATTACGTGAAACGATCGAGATGATTGAAAAGGGAATCGGGAAACGAATGTACGAGCGCTGTTTAGCCTGGAGAGAAGGCGACAACATGCCGGATGAGAAGGACCTCATTACCAGTCAGGATCGTGTCCTTTTGCGACGGAGGCTATTCGCCATGAAGCGGCATTCCCTCCCGCCTATTGTCACACACAACATGGTCAACGACTCTGAAGATCCAATTCTGAACCAGATCCGCCGGGTCAAACTGTTCAATCAGTCATCTGATCGGGTCAAGATTGTCTTCCACCCAGAGTTTCTCAACTCATCCAACCCTGTACTACCCTTGGACTACGATGACTTTGTTCGAGGCACGCACCTAGGTGTTTTCCCTTCCTACTATGAGCCGTGGGGATACACTCCTGCCGAGTGTACGGTTATGGGAGTTCCAAGCATCACAACAAACCTCTCTGGGTTTGGATGCTATATGGAGGAACTCATAGAGAACTCCTCTGATTATGGTATCTACATTGTGGACCGTCGAATGAAGGGCGTGGATGATTCAGTCAACCAGCTCACCGAATTTATGTATAACTTCACCCTGAAGAGTCGACGCCAACGGATCAACCAACGGAATCGCACAGAACGCCTGAGTGATCTTTTGGACTGGAAGCGCATGGGCTTGGAGTACGTCAAGGCCAGACAGTTGGCTCTACGAAGAGGTATTTTGCCATTTATTTTCTTCTTTTCATTCTTCTCAGTCATATGTTCCTTTTGCTAACGACTAGAGCAGCCTATCCTTCGTCATTCGACGGTTCCGAGGACTATTACGACGTTATTGGCGGAACAGAACAGAAGATCTCGCGGCCACTGTCTGTCCCTGGCTCCCCACGGGATCGTTCTGGAATGATGACACCAGGAGATTTCGGATCACTCCAGGAAGTCAAAGAAGGTCTCAGCACGGAAGACTACGTTGCTTGGAGGCTCCCGTAAGTATCTCCTATAATCCCGCGACTGAGGAAGTCTCAACTAAACAAGTCTGTAAAATTTAGTACCAGCGAGGAGGATGACCCGGAAGACCACCTTTTCCCCCTCACTTTGCGAACGAAAAAAGCAGATCGACCCTCGTCTCCTCTCGACCGAACACCCGTGAATGGCAGCCATTGACCACGGAATTGAGTCCCGCAAGAAAGATTCACCACCATTGTAAACTTAGCATCCATATTCTAACCTCAGTCTTTCTGCGACATCATCTTCATTGCTTTGCTTGATTGTCAAAAACGTCAATACTCTGACTGGAGCGACACTGGCCAGCCTTTTCCCCGACGCTACCTACCTATTGCCTGATGGCTTTTAGGCCACATTCCAAACGATTATCTGTGTTCCTATCTTTACTTTAGTTCAACCACTCCTAGTGTCTACCATATGCGCACATGTTATCCTATTATTCGCCCAGCTTATCATCATACGAGCGTTTTTCTTTTCTAGTTCATTTCCAGCAGGTATTGGGCTATTTTTAGTATATCCGGCATTGTACAATTCAATTGAGCTTTCCCTCCTGTTCGATGACAACTGGTCAAGCTACATTGGATCAATCATGGGTGGTAATAAGATGGCGAAGCACGGTGCTCACTCATCAATATAAAAACAGTACACAACAACCAAACTGTCGTTGTAAAAGGGATTAACAAGTACTCCCCACTTCTAAGTTACTTCTGATGCTTAACGGGAATTGCCGGATTGATGTCGTCCGAGATGCTTCTGCGGGTCTGGCATCGAGAGAGTTTAGAATAACCATGACGGAAGCATTATTCAATACATGACTCGGAAAAGTACTCCATTTTGTCGCCAAACAGGGGCAGACCCCAATGGGATCAGGAAATAAGTTTTCGTAGTGCTTCCCAGAGCTTCCGGTGAGACAAAAGAAAGCATTGACACGCTGTTGTCAACCTGTAATTGAACAATAATCCTTGGTAGTGGAGAACTTGGAAGCTTTCAGAGTTCAAAAGGTTGAGCTCCGTATCCCGTGACTAAGGAGGGGTAAAATATTGACTTTACTATTTATTTACTTGTAGTGCCCCTCCATCCTCGCTTTCTTCTTCTCTTCAACAACACCTCCCTCGCTCTTCTATCCCAATTCCCTCGAATCGAATCCGCTCTCGATATCTGGTATGCCCACCATGAGGCTAAGCAGACAGCAATCAATCTCTGGGTCTTTTTCGCTATGGAGTCAATCGGGTCAAGGTACCGTACCAAGTATAATAATAGTCACTGTTTGCGCATGACAGGTGTTCGACCTGGGATCCTGCTTTTGATCTTTGTCCTGGGGTCTGTTCTAGTGCTCTTTATCTGGCTTCGTTTTCAACTCGGGTCTGTCCTGAGATGATGATGCCATGGGAGATTGCACTGCTAGACATTCCTCTAGACAAGGACAGCAGCGGGAGACCAGCCGTTCTGAGATTATACTGTCACAACTTGATCTAGATAATACTAGCGAAAGGACATGCGTTGCATTGATTGCTCCCCTATTTGTTTCAGAAGAGTAGAGAGACCCCAGGGTCTCTATGCTGACAATTTGCAGTCATTCCATTGACCTGAGTTTGTGCCAAGATGTCTACTGACAAGATTACCTTCCTCACCAACTGGTATGAATGCCGGTGGCTTCTTTTTTTTCCTTTTTTTTCCCTTCATTTTTTCTTGTTTCTTGTTTTTTTATGTCCCTGTTTCTGTAGATCGCGGACACTTGCTAAGTTATGACGTGTTTTAAGGCACGCGACCCCGTACCACGCCCCCCTTTACTTGGCTCATAGCAAGGGTTTCTTCAAAGAAGAAGGCTTGAAAGTTGCTCTGCTTGAGCCCAATGACCCTTCCGATGTCACCGAGATCATCGGCAGCGGCAAGGTTGACATGGGTTTCAAGGCCATGATTCACACTCTTGCTGTATGAAGCCCTGCCCTTCATTCGGCCCGTGGAAGCTGTACTGACTTACATTTTAGGCTAAAGCTCGTGGCTTTCCTGTTACCTCGATTGGCTCTCTGCTCGATGAGCCTTTTACTGGAGTCATCTATCTCAAGGGTAGTGGAATCACTGAGGATTTCCGGTCTTTGAAGGGCAAGAAAATCGGCTACGTTGGAGAGTTCGGAAAGGTGAGATTTTTCCCAACAAGAAGCAACTCATTCTAGCTGCAAAAGTACTAACATCGAGCCTCACATGCAGATCCAAATCGACGAACTCACCAAGCACTACGGCATGACCGCAGATGACTACACTGCCGTCCGCTGTGGAATGAACGTGACCAAGGCCATTATCCGTGGTGACATTGACGCGGGCATTGGCCTTGAGAACGTGCAAATGGTCGAACTCGCCGAGTGGTTGGCATCTCAGAACCGGCCCCGCGACGACGTCCAGATGCTCCGCATCGACCAGCTCGCCGAGCTCGGCTGCTGCTGCTTCTGCTCTATTCTCTACATTGCCAACGACGCCTTCCTCGCAGCCAACCCAGAGAAAGTGCACAAGTTCATGCGTGCTGTCAAGCGCGCAACAGACTACGTCCTCGCCGAACCAGCTGCCGCCTACGAGGAATACATCGATGTGAAGCCTATCATGGGCACCCCTGTCAACCGCAAGATCTTCGAGCGGTCCTTTGCTTACTTTAGCCATGACCTTAAGAACGTCCAGCGCGACTGGAATAAGGTTACCAACTATGGAAAGCGTTTGGGGGTCCTCGATGCCGACTTCGTGCCCAATAAGACCAACGAGTTCCTCTCGTGGGCGTTGGACAAGGATTCCACCGACCCCCTTGGCGACCAGAAGCGCATGGCTCAATTGCAGGAGAAGGTCGCGACTGAGGGTGGTTTCAGGCGCTTGGAGACTGCCTCGGCTTAGGTTTCTGCCGGTATATTCACACAGACGGCACTATGGCCTCCATCTTTTAGTGAGGTCGGACGATCTTTACAGGCTTAGTCTAGCTCTGCATTCTTTACTAGGCAATGCAATGCAATGCAACTTGATTGCTTCACGATTACCAAGAACTCGTTTCAAAGGACCGCGTAGATCAACATAACGGTCCGTATGTCGCCAATACTTAAAATTATTTAATAAGTTGTTCATAACTATCTAAATGCCAACCTGGAGATTATTGGCTATAACTATTAATATTACATTAGCGCTTATATAAAAAAATACATTAGTTTTAGGCATAGACATGACCATAGATAACGACGGTCACTATACGACCTTCCGCTCAAGCTCAAGTCCCTTACCCCTACCATCGTCACTACGAGCACCAGCGAACCCGGGATCGACCAGCCCGAGACGAGGCGACAAGCGAGGATTTCCCAGGAGAGAAAACTGAATTGTATCAGCATCGCTATCGCTGTCACTCATGTCCCCTCCTCCTCCTCCTCCTCCTCCTCCTCCTCCTCCTCCTCCTCCTTGTTCGTCGTCAGGTTCATCGACTGGTTCCCAGCCTCCGCGCTCACCATCATGAGCGAAGCGTCGACGGGCGATTCGTGTAGCGTAGCAGCGTCTGATGGTCCGGATGCTACCGGCGAAGATGAAGGCGGCGATGAAGCCGACGCTAAATAAAATGAAGGATTGTAGCTTCGTGAAGGGATTACCCTGGGTTTCGTCGTCATCGCTGCGACTAGGGCCTGCTGTGTCGGTGGTACTTGCGCTGATTGACTCGGTGGATGTAGGGTCCCAGGGCAGGACGGCTGTGGTGCCGAGGATGGACCCTGTGGCGTTGAGAGCGCGGGCACGCAGGAAGATCTGTCTGGTGTCGTGTGGGATGGAGATGATGGTTTCGAAGCCGGACTTGGGGATCGCGGTGAGGAATTCGAAGTGGTCGGAGGGTTCGTCGTTTCTGTTGGGTATTGCGGCGTTCGCCCCCTCGAGAACCCATGTTGCGACTTCGGTGGCACCGTTCCAACTTACGGCTGCTTCGTAGCCGTGGATTTCGAAGTCTGGGGTTGTGTCTGGACGGCCGGTCCAGGAGCGTTTGGAGATGCGGTATGACGCGAGGCTACCATTGCCGAAACCCGATTGCGGTCCGAAGTGGACGTGGCAGAGTACCTCGCCGTCAACGGTGAACTCGGTCCATGCGGCGTCGAGGCCATATCCGAGCAGCACGTTTCCACTGTTGAGGATCTGGAGAGATCCCTGGAACTGGGTGCTCATGTCGTGCGAGTTCCAGTATTCGTGACGGATTTTGACGGTCATCTCTGTCTGATCAATGTCGAGATAGAGACCACGGCTGGTTAGTGGCCGGGAGGCGTTACCACCTTGCGGTGCATTATCAAAGACCGTAATGGCCTTGTCGTGGTCTCGGAAACGAACATGGTGTGGCCAGGTGAAAGTCGATGCTGCCCCGTTTGAGAGATCTCGGAAGTCGCTGTGGTCTCCTCCTAGCCTCCAGATAATGTCTCCCGTGCGGCCGTCGATGTATATGAGATAGTTCGTGTAGAGCGCGGAGATCAAGAAATTGCCCTTTGCATCTTTGTCCACGCTGTTTATGTGAAAGAAGTCCCACGGGAGATCATATGACTCGCCGGCACCATCCCGGTTCTGGGTGACTTCCGTGAGGTCGAAGTGTTTCGATGCCCGCCACTCAAACAGTAGTTCCCCAGTATCAATATCAACTTCCACAAATGTACCGTCCCAGACCCAGCCTTTCTTTGGCCCGCCGACTGCCCGCAGGTCAGCTGAGACGATGTCGTAAACAGTAAAGATGGCCGTCTCGTTCTGGGTAATGTGAAATTCATGAAGGTCTGCCGGGAGACCGTTCGGACCGCGGATCTTGTACGCTTCGTTGTACGACGAATCTAGCTTAACTGGGTTTAGAAAGCGGTTTTCTGAGGGTGTGAAGGAAATCGTACCATGTAATATGCCCCGTCGCCGTGTCCACCAAGCGTATCATCGCCCTCCCAAAATGTGAGATAGTCCTGACCTTTGTATGTTGACACATCCAGATTGTATGTTTGTCCATAGTGCTTCGTCCACACGAGATGGCCATTGTGATCGAGGATCGTCGGGCCTGGAGCTGTCACACTCTCCCCCCGAAGAGCGATCAGTGTAAATTGGCCGTCGTCACACTTGGTGTCATGCTCAACAAGATTCACAGAAGAGCCTAGAACAGAGGTAGAGCGGTAGGTTTCTACTGGCCATAACCCAAAGTCACCGTTGTCGTACGTATCGGAGTGGAGATAGGGGCCTATATCTGCGATAGCAGAGCTGAGGGAAACTGCAAGGGCGAGGAATGAACGGGCCCACATCATCACAATAAGGCGTTTACCAGTGCTGGCACAACATTTGGTGAAATCTGCAGCAGTGGGAAGCTGGGAGAATTAGCAGTTCGTAGCAGCATGGGAACAAGAGCTGCAGGAGAGTGCAGGAGGAAAAGAAGGGGGGGAGGTCTAAGACAAGCCTAGAAACAATCGACATGAACCCCATATAATAAGAATGTTGACGGCTAGTTATTTTAGCAGTAACGTTGAGGATCCGCCGTTGTTGACCAACATGAGCTCCACAACGGTTCCAAGATAGCTATGAGCCACTGACTAGGCGCAAAGACATCCTTTTCTCTAATCAAGTGTGTATTCCGCGATGGATGATGATATGGTTTAGCTGTCGCTTTTGGCGGCCATTATTGGCAAAGCACCCACTACCTAACTCTATCTCCAAGTCCAATCTTTTTTCGTATTCCAAATATTGGAGATGCGATCTCCACAGGTATCCGCTATTGCTCCGTCCATCCAATTTGCTAGTCTTTTCTCGAAGATCGTTAGTGCTCACGTCAAAATGGCTCGAAAGGATCCGATATTCCAGTCTGCGGAGGACTCCAAGGAGAACAGCCCACAGGAAGGATAATGAGGACATTTCCAGCTGCTTCGGGCAATCATTCGCCGCGCAATGAATCGGCAAGCCGTCTCACAGGACATTTATTGTTCTTAAAGGAGGAGAGATTCTGGTGAGCGGAAAATGAAAGACGCAGAGACGCGTGGAAACTTGAAACTTGGAAGATCAGACGCCGTGCACGTGAGTTCGATTCTACAGCCTTTCTTTCTCTCTGCTCGATGATCCAAGATTCAACTTCTAACAACTCCCTGCATCCTTATCACCAAAGACTGAATCGTGAAAAATACTCCATCAAAGGTAACAGGGGCTCTCTATGGATCTGATACTGAAATGCGGTACAATACAATATATAATGGAAACGATTATGCGGCTGGTCGTTATGGTTCTGCGAATATCATAATTGGAGTATCAATGAGGCGCAAGTCATCACGGTTTATACTGGTGGAGAATACGAGGCTAGATAACATGACTGGGACTTGCGCATTGCAATTACCACGATAGAACTGGTCGCACAGAGGTGGAATTTTCAGAATGTTCGAAATGTGTTTTCCTATCCTCGCAATGAATGCTGCAAGATGCAAGGCTCAGCCATAGAGAATCCGCAGTGGGGTACCATAAGATAGTATATGAGGTCTTTGAATTGGATGGTGTCGACATGTTGATTGCTGCCATAGCTCCTATCGCCTATTTCCCTATTGTACACCCATTGCTTAATGTGGGAATGATGACAGGTTATCAGGATGCCGCAATTGACACGGGCACACAGCGCAATGCGCCTGGATTCCCAAGTGAGTGGAATGTTCGGGTGGAAGGGTCTGCAAGGATGCTATGGTGCGATGCAGATCTCTACTGGGACATGATAATACCAGTTCTCATGGCAGAAACCTCATCGTGATCCCGTATATACATCCAAATCATCTAATCTATATTAATTAAGTAGGTGTGAACTTAACGCTGTTTAAGGTGACATTTTAGCGGAGCATTATATTCTCCTAAATGATCACGGAATGACCGATTATTTGGTGCGCTTGTAGATCTTGCCTAGGAAGGCTTCGAAGACCTCCTTCTTCAACCCATCGGTCTCGTTAACAGCGGCAATCTTGGTCTTGAGCTCACCGACAATCTTCTCCTCGTACTCCTTGTAGACAGTCTCTAGATCCAAGTCCTTGTAGAGCTGCTTAACCTTGGCCTCGAGCTCACCATCCTTTCGCCCATAGGCTGTATCAAGCAGCTTACGCTGCTCAGCGCTGCAGCGTGGGAGGGCCTGGTTCACCAGCCACGAACACTTGTTGTCCTGGATATCAGTACCGATCTTGCCAATGACTTCGGGATCGCCGTAAGCATCGAGGTAGTCGTCCTGGACCTGGAAGTACTGGCCAAGGGGAATAAGGATGTCATGGGCCTGACGGAGGTTCTCGGGGGTAGCGAGTTGGAGGTAGTACAGAGCCAGGGCAACAGGCAGGTAAAAGCTGTAGTAAGCCGTCTTATAGGTGACAATGAACATGTACTTCTCCATAGAGAAGTTGTCCAGATCAACCTTGTCCTCAGGGGCGGTGATAAGGTCACAAAGCTGGCCCAACTCGGTTTGCCAGGTGGTCTCGTGGAAGAGCTCGATGAAGTCAACATAGGCCGGGTGAGAGCGGAAATGCTTCTTCAGGATAACGTAGATGCCCGACTCCAGCAGGAAAGCATCGTTGATTGCGATCATGCCGACTCCCTGGTGGCGATACCAACACGGCAGGCCGCGACGGGTGATAGAGCCGTCCATGAGGTCATCACTAACCAGGAAGAAGGCTTGAAGCAATTCAGTGAGCCATCCGAGAGTGCAGAGATCCTTGAATTGCTCATCGGTCAACGGCTGTTGCAGAAGGGCGACGGCGGTGTCAGGGACGGAGAGACCACGGTTCAGCTTTCCGCCGGGAACATTGGTGTTGATACACTATTCAAAAGAAGAGAAAGCAAGTTCAGCATATTTCAATGCGCTAGGATGATGCAATCGAGTCAAAGCCAACCTTCTGGAACCACTCGAGAGCATTGTCAGGCAAATTGTACTTCTTCGCATGATCAAGCATGTCCTGTGCCAACGAGGGGAAGATCGCCTCAAAGGCAGCGCGACTGGTAGCAGGCATTGTGGAGGAGATGAGGAGAGGTAATTGGGGGACGTCACAGGAAATTGGGTTGCAGGAGACAGATAAAAGGAGACGAGCTGTCGACAAGCTCCTTGAAAAGCACGATAGCAATACCTGTCGTAGTTAATAATAACAACAAACGGAGTCCGGAGTAACAAAAAGGAGTCTGGCCATTTCGAGCCCCGCGGTTTGCACTGTTTGTCTCGATCGCCGTCGCGTCGCCCAAACAGGAAATTCCACAGCTTTGCCCATTATTTTGGCCTGCGCTGCACTGTCCTCTCGACACTCCCATTGGTATTTTGCTCATCCTGACCTGACTGCAGCTGCTTTTATCTTCCTTATTCCCTTCCTCGCTGCCGATTGTTGATCCTCTCACGCATTTCTGTTGAGTCCCTCGGGTTTCCCAAGTCGAATCCCCCCCAGCGTGCAGGAAGGACTCCAGAGCATGGTTCAGGCGTGAGAATCAGGCTGGTAATAGCTTGCTTTACTACGCATACCCGTGCTTTTTATGGAAGGCGATCTGAATACTGTTCGAAATTCTCGATTCAAGCTCAGCCATGGCTGCTAATATCACCGAAGACAACATTAAGGAGCTTAAACACCGACTGGAGGACGCCGCCATAAAATGCTCCGAACGCTGTCTCTATCAGTCAGCTAAGTGGTATGGAAAACTTTATCTCATGATCCTCATCTGAATCCCTCGTCGGCTATATGCTAATTGGGTATTGGATACAGGGCTGCGGAGATGCTCGATTCCATAGTCCCAGTCGATCATTATGACACAGATCCCGACTCCCCCATGGACATTGCAGATGCTACGCCTACTCCCCATAACCCCTATCTCAGAACACAGGATCCTCTAGAAGCTACACTTGAATCCCAGGAATCCTATAAGTATCTTCTCGCAAAATCATATTTTGATACTCGCGAGTATGACCGGTGCGCCTCCGTCTTCCTTCCGCCGACAATACCACCTGTACCACTGTCTACCTCGTCGCCGAACCAGAAACTCAGATCATCATTGACGCCCCAGAAGGGCAAATCTAAAACATCGACATATATTGGAGTGAAAGACAACAGTGTGACAAGGAATCCGTATCCGAAGCTGAGCCAGAAGTCACTATTTCTTGCTCTATACGCCAAGTATCTTGCGGGAGAAAAGCGAAAGGATGAAGAGACCGAAATGGTGCTCGGCCCAGCCGACGGGGGAGCCACTGTCAATCGAGAGCTCCCCGATTTGGCTAGGGGGCTAGAAGGGTGGTTCACAGAGCGTCGGGAGAAGGGACTTCAAGACCGTAACCAAGGATGGTTAGAATACCTCTACGGTGTTATCCTACTCAAAGGCAGGAACGAAGAAGAGGCAAAGAGGTGGTTAATAAGGAGCGTTCATTTGAATCCATTCCACTGGGGTGCTTGGCAAGAATTGAATGACCTACTTGCAAGCACAGAAGACGTATGTGAGATTGGAAAATTGCATCTACCTGAAGGTAATAATACTAACCGTCGCATAGTTAAAGCAAGTTGTCGACCTTCTCCCGCAAAACATCATGACCCTCATATTTCACGTTCACTGCAGCCAGGAACTATATCAAGCCACCGAAGACACATATCAAGCTCTCTCAGAACTCGAAACTATCTTCCCCACAAGTGCCTTTCTCAAAACCCAGAGGGCCTTGCTCTACTATCACTCAAAAGGTATGGGTCCTCCCAGCCGCGTCCCGTCGTCTTCTAATCCCCTTTCGCAGATTTTGAAGAAGCGTCCCATATATTTACAGACATTTTAATCACATCCCCCCACCGCCTTGATAGTCTTGACCATTACTCTAATATTCTATACGTGATGGGCGCGCGGCCGCAACTTGCATTCGTAGCCCAAGTTGCAACTGCAACTGACAAGTTTCGCCCTGAGACGTGCTGTGTAGTGGGAAACTACTACTCACTAAAATCAGAACACGAAAAGGCAGTCATGTACTTCCGACGAGCTCTGACATTGGATCGTAATTTCCTCTCGGCCTGGACCCTTATGGGTCACGAGTATATTGAAATGAAAAACACACATGCGGCTATTGAATCTTACCGTCGCGCCGTCGATGTCAATCGCAAGGACTACCGCGCATGGTACGGCCTGGGTCAAGCTTACGAAGTTCTTGACATGTCTTTCTATGCCCTTTTCTATTATCAGCGAGCCGCAGCTCTACGGCCCTACGACCCCAAAATGTGGCAGGCTGTTGGATCCTGCTACGCCAAAATGGGCCGCATCGAACAGAGCATCAAAGCCCTTAAACGAGCCCTTGTAGCAGGATCATACTACGCCGAAGATCCCTCGCAAGGAGGACACGGCCGCAAAATCCTCGATCCAGAAACCCTCCACCAGATTGCAACGCTTTATGAGCGCCTCGGTGATGAAGAAGAAGCGGCAGCTTATATGGAGCTCACGCTACAACAGGAAACCGGTCAACCGACTGTAGAAGAAGAATCCACATCATCGGACAATGAAAATGATGATGACCAATCGGGGACAGAGACGCATCATGGCTCACGCCGTGCGCGGCCGCCATCGACATTTGGAACTCAGAACGACGAGGAGGAGGGCACCTGGCATGGCACGGGTGTAACAGCTACTACTTCGAAAGCACGACTATGGCTTGCTCGATGGTCTTTGCGCAATGGCGACCTCGAACGCGCAGATCAGCTCGCGGGAGAATTATGTCAAGACGGGGTAGAGGTTGAAGAGGCCAAGGCGTTGATGAGAGATGTTCGGGCGAGACGAGAAGCTGGTGAATGAGCTTAGCCCTATTCTAAGCACACTTGTTTCTTTTCAAATCATGATCTCTTTTGTTATTACCATCCTGATGCGTTGCCCTCTAGCGTGGCGTTTTGTGTTGTTCATGACCAATGATACATATGACGTTCATAATATCCCACCAAAACCCAGTCAGTTAATCCTATATAAAGAATTGATTCTCTTACAAGCTGTATTATTACTCATAGAAGTGTCTATTTCTTCACTTTTAAATTACGTGCCTGGACCCCAAGTATGTGTAGCATACTCTTCATTCTGCAGATTTGATTCTCTCTCCCTCTCTCCGCATAATATATAGTTACACATAAATTAATATTTACTAAGCAATAAATGATACTTAGTTACTGAAGAATTCTCAAGTTCTTGAACATTGACTGAGAGATCCAGAGAATAGAGCTTAGGCTAGAGGTAGGACTTCATTCCGATCAAATGTGATCGTAATTTTGGGTAGGAGATTGTGCCTTGGGATCATATCATGTCCAAATGTACTAGAGACACAATAGACCGGAGTCCCAGGAATCTCATCAATAGGATCACTGGCCCCAGTATCAGGGTTCCACATGACGCAAGCATAGAAATAATATCTACCAGAATTTTCCCAGGTTTCGCGCAGGCATAATTTCGCGTCCCTCAAGGTCTCATAGAGTGAGAGGAACTTGAAATTGACGAGGAAAATCTGTCCTCTCAACGGATATTTGGAAGCTCGCACTCGTAGCTTTTCTGAAATGCGTTTGCTGATTTCAAGGAGTTCTTGGCCCAAAGGATTTTTGCAGCAATCCGTTAAGAATATTCCAAGAACGACAGGTTCAATCGTCGTTTCGTGATTGGATCTTTGGAGGCATAATTGAGGATCTTCGGACCATAGCATGCAGAGGAATTGATCCAAATTGGATGTGGTATTTGAGAAGATTTTAACTCTTTTCTTATATTTCTCCGGGCAAGAATTCCAACTGACATATAGCGGGATTGTCGATAAAGGGAATTCTATAGATTCAGCGTCTTTATTGCAAGTTACGTCACAAAGTTTCTGGTTATGAGAAATGGAAGTGCTCCCGCCAGCTTCCGTTGACACAGGGAATGGTAGTTTGGATGCATCCAAGTTGTTAGAAGTGTGCCTCATTTGAGGTCCTTGAGTCTTATTCTGAGAAACGCTATCGTTGCATGACTGATCTGTTGAGAGAGACGCTTTTCTTTTTCTAGAATTTTGACGGGAGGAAAGGTTCTCATTGCTCGCTAGAAAATCGGATTCAGGTCCAGTGAATTCATCTGACGAGCTCATGGATGTCACTGGATCAACATAAATAGGAACAGCATCTCCCGGGATCGAGCCTGAGTCTATACTGACTGCAGCCCCCGTGAAGATATCAGTTTCTGACGGGCCAGACGAGCTTTCTGTAGACACCAAACTTTGGGAATTATGTAAAAGGTACTCCGACTTCGACTTGTCTGGTCTCAGGCGCTTTGTCCATTCCATCTCTTCCTCGGCCAGCTCGCCGGGAGACACTGAGATAGCGGCTTCAGCTAGAAGCTGTAGTTCCGTAAACGTAGCGGCATCTTCAAACGGTCGATCTAGGTGAATCTTCAAAATTCTGGGGAAGCGAAGCGTGTAAAATCTAACCCCTGACGGTTTCTCAAAACCGCTCCCCAACATCTCGACGACAAACGGTGTCTTAAATACGACGTCCATCGGCGGAATACTGGATCTTCCACACTCAATATCAAAGCCAGGGCACGAATCCATCTGACAAGAACTGTACTTGCCAAGTTGGTTAAGGAGATGCATGTTTTGCTTACTCATAGAGTGGCGATTAATGGCATCCACAATGCGGAATTTGGGTTTCTTTCCAGGCTGCGAAATAGCCTCCTTGTTCAACAGACAACCAACAAAGAAGTGCGTCCATGACACTTCATTGGTGAGATCGAGGGATGCTGCATCTCGGGCATTATATGCCGCGCCAACCAATGCCAGATCCACAGTGTCACCTAGTCCGGGTATATAATCCTTCTTCAGCTTGATCCAACGACCGAAATATTCATCCTCTGCATCTGTCAGAACAGAGAAATATGGATCCTCGCATCCTTTCAGGACAAATCCTTCCCAGCGTTCAGCAATTCCCATAGAAAAAATGCTTTCCAGTCGGGATTGACCATCTGGATGTGAGAAGTCGATGACCCTTTGGTGTACAATATCAGCGCGGCCGGGAATTAGGTGTAGGGTGTTCTTTAGAAGCAATCGCCGCTCCCGATGAGGCTTTCTGAGACATACATCCTCATCAAGAAGTAAGATATCAAAGAACACAATCATTAAATGCTCATAAGGTTGGGGGCTTCGCAAATCAGTAAGGATGCCAAGAGGTATATTGCTTTAGAAAACTCACGGGGAATCATTTTCTGTCCCAATATAAACACCAGAGCGAGATACAAATTTACGCAACTTGTAGAAATCCAGGATCTTTTGGTGTTTTTCACTCCAAACAACAAGCTCCCCTTCTAAAATGCACTGACGCAAGACCTTGCTACCTTGTTTACCTAGCTTCAAAGAATCTCTAATTGTCTGAAGGATACCTGACCTGTCTGCGGTGGAGTCCTTGCCGCTCTTCGAAAATATTTGGATTGAGGTCGGATGTTTTGAGAGGTCAACATGTACTTGACAGTATTCGCCATCATATTTTCTCTCCACACTCATCCTTCGTTGGCTAATCATTTGGCAGCAATGTTTGATGCTTCGAGCTTTGTAGTAGTCCGGCCGTCCTATCTTGATTCCAATATTGGGGGTTAAATATTGCAAGGCAATCAGACCCAGGCCCTTGGCTAGCCGGGGCTCTGGATGAGGTGGAAAATGGGCAATCGGGGAAGAAGAGAGGAGCTTCAGGGCAGCTTCAAATGAATCTTGGAATAGTAACAGGTGTGGGAGAAGAAAGTGGAAACATCTCAGCAACAGACTCTCTGGCAGGACAACTGAGAAGTAACTTTTGAGTATCATGCGCGTGAGCCATTTGGCATCTCTGCTACTCAGTCGACGATAAAGAGGAGAGAGTGTCTCCTCTACATCGACTGCTGTTCGCTGTCTTCGGACTCGAGGACCAGAAAACCGGCATCGAGAGGCGACATTTCCCAGTGCAAAATCTATCTCTTCCAGAGTAACCTCTTGGCCACTGATGATATGGTTCTCCGTCTGTCGCATTACGTTCTCAACGCACTGGCCAAGATCTGGTCCACCGGATATTCTCCATCTTTCCAGTTCCTCCCGCCGAGAAGACCCAAGCAGCAGGCATCTGCCGATAACTCTTGCCAGATTGGTGTCTTGTAGCCCGTACACTCGATCCGTTCGCTTCTCGGGAAACATGCACGATAGCAAAGCTGCCGGATCAGTACTAGAGCCATGAAGCCGGTTTGCATGCTGCGCAAACCACTGCTTTACAATCTGGACATCTGGATTTCTGGTTTTCGCTTGAGTGGAGGCTTTCAGAACTCGACTCTCTTCAAGGGACGAAAGCAGGTCACATAAGAAAGTGAATTTGAACCCCATCAACGGGACAGTTCTGAAATTCCTTGTCAAGGGATGTGTGCATCCAGTATCTGACAAGTCAACGAGTGAATATAGATGCAACGAAAGCCGACAACCCTTTCCTAATGAGATTTGAAGCTAGAAAGGCGTTCAATTACAGAGACTGACGCGAGCGAGGTGGAAAGTGCGACGCGGAAGCGCGTCCATGGTTCACGATAGCACGTGACAGACTTTCCGCTGTCTGGGATTTTCCAAGTTCTTCTGACTACGATGATATTGAATGGGAGGGATTAAGGTAGGTAGTCTTTGGTTTTGAGGTGATAGTCCGGGGTAGAATACATTACGCGCATAGACTTGCTGAAAGATGCACTTATTTCTCCATTCCGTGGTATAAGCCAAAAATGATTCCATGTAAACTCCAGGACTTTGAAGAGAGACGAAAAGTACAATTGGGCAGAAGGCACTTTGTTGTTCTATAGTATACCCTGTTTCTGAAGACTGAGAGAATGTTAGTATTAGTGCTTGTGGTAGGACATGAAGGGCCGTAAGGGGAGACGTACTCAAGGTAAATTCTTTCTGGCATCACGTTGCCCTCTGCATCTTCCATTTGCACCACGTTGTCACGAAGGTCTCTGTCCTTTTTGCGATCCTTTTCCAACTTTCCCCATAGTTTCGTAGCATCTTCGATCCGAGTGATTTCACGGAAGAGGTTGGTATTCGACGTGATGCCCAAGCACTTCAACCCATAGATGTGCAGGGCTTCAGAGAAATGTTTGTCGAATGCGCGACGACCCATGTACACAAAATTGCCGCAAATCTCACATGGGTACTCAACACCTAAGCCATGCAGCTTGTAGAGCCAGTAAGGAATAGGTTTCCCATCCCATGCCAGGGGCAGTTTGAGAGGATTGTAAATTCGGTCTTCTCCTTCGTCATCCGACAGGTCATTGCCACGGTCACCTCCGGCATTTTCAGACTCAGCGAGCATTGCCTCAAGCTCCATCTGGCGTTCGCGCTCTGTCATACCCTGCTTCCGCTCAACATTGACTCTTGTTGCTTGACGTTCAGGGTCCAGAGCATTTGTTAACGAGCGAATTCGGTGCTCGCGCTCTGCCACCGCGCGTTCCTTTAGACGGTGGGACACGGAGTTCCCATTGCTTAGAGGAGCGGCTCGTTCGGACGAATCGCCAGCAGCTTTGCGAGCCTCTGCTGCTCGTATGTGCTTTTTCCCATTCAGGTGATTTTTATAAACGTTTTCGTTTTTGAATTCCTTCTCACAGTCGGCACACCAGATACCTTCCCCAGATCCCTCAGTCTTGGGGCCTAATTCACCATTCTCTGTTTTCTCTTCTAACCACCCAGGGACTTGGTTTGTTTCCCATTGTTTTGCGAATTCTACGTCGAAGCTTGCAAAAAGCTCATCGAGGTCTTGCAGTGGTCGGACTTTCTTGAGAAACTCTTCGAGATAATTTGCAAGCTCTCCAACGTATTGGAAATATTTTTCGGACAACTTGTTGCTTCGCTTAATGGGCAGTTGAGGGGGTGTAAAAGAATCGAATATGTCGAGGTACTGTATGTACGAAAGTCTCTTGACGCCAGGAAGATTCAAGTATTCTTCATGTAACCTTGTAAGGTCAAGGAATTGTCCATATCCTTCCTCTCCAGTAAACTTCGTGTCAATTTCCATCCCCGTCGGCTCACCATCTCCCGGTTGTCGACGCTTGTACGCTCGCTCGAGGTTCTCGACAGGCTCATTGGGGTAACGCTTGTGGAAATCTTTGATCTCGTCTAATTGTTTGTAAAATTCTTCAAACTGCTCTCCGGTCGAAATGGCCTGAATTTCCTTTTCGCGGGCACCGTCCGCATCCTTGTAGATTTCGAGCAATCTCTTCGACTGCTGCTCTATACGATTCAGAAAATGGGAAATCTCATGGTCGCGAGACAACCGTTCGCGGATCTAGACAAAGAAGACGAATTAGCTATGCACGATGCGGCTCTGGACTGGCAGACCAACTTACATTACGGGGTTCTTCAGCCACGCGATCCGCGATAGCTTGCTCTAACCTTTCCAGGTCCTCATGTATAAATCGCTGCTCTTCGAGAACCATGATGAATTCACTTGGAAAGCCTGAACAGGATTGTTCGCAAAGGGGCTGCTGTTGACGTTCCGCCCCAGTTACAGACACAACCCAAGACTCCTCTGCGGCGAGGGCTCATCACGTGATGCAGGCGGTGGCGCTCGAGGTGCGGAAAAGTCGCGCCAGAAGGAACCGGAGACGTCTTTCGCAACACCCTTGGCTCAAGGAACCTGCTCTCGACCAGATTGGGACTCTTAATATTCGTTTAGCTTACTCAAACTCGGCATATTCACGATGGCAGACGGCATCGACCGACGAGCTGATGGTAGGTATTCAATTTGTGGCTAGAAAAGTGCGAAAGCTTACGGCGCAATTCCAGACAAAATGGAGTTCAGCACCTCCAAGGAGGTCACTGTTGCTCCCACATTCGAGGATATGCACCTCAAGGAAAGCCTTCTGCGTGGTATCTATGCGTACGGTTACGAGTCACCTTCAGCTGTGCAGTCGCGCGCTATTGTTCAGATTTGCAAAGGTCGCGACACCATCGCCCAAGCGCAATCTGGAACTGGTAAGACAGCTACTTTCTCCATCAGCATTCTACAAGTTATCGATACGGTTGTCCGTGAGAGTCAAGGTATGCTTTCCCCGAATCCCGTCATTGACAGTGCTAGATGCTGACTGATCGGAGCCCTTGTCCTCTCCCCCACTCGCGAACTTGCAACCCAAATCCAGTCAGTTATCATGGCCCTTGGTGATTACATGAATGTCCAATGCCATGCATGTATCGGTGGAACAAATATCGGCGAAGATATCCGAAAGCTCGATTACGGTCAGCACGTCGTTTCTGGTACCCCAGGTCGTGTCGCAGATATGATTCGAAGACGTCATTTGCGCACCCGTCACATTAAGATGTTGGTACTGGATGAGGCAGACGAACTGCTCAACCGTGGATTCCGTGAACAGATTTATGACGTTTATCGATACCTTCCTCCAGCTACTCAGGTCGTCGTTGTCTCTGCTACCTTGCCCTACGACGTCCTCGATATGACCACAAAGTTTATGACAGATCCCGTTCGTGTTCTGGTGAAACGTGACGAATTGACCTTGGAGGGCATCAAGCAATACTTTATTGCCGTAGAGAAAGAAGAATGGAAGTTTGATACACTATGCGATCTTTATGATACCTTGACTATCACACAAGCTGTTATCTTCTGCAACACCCGTCGCAAGGTCGACTGGCTCACTGACAAAATGCGCGAGGCCAACTTCACTGTGTCCAGTATGCACGGAGAGATGCCCCAGAAAGAGCGTGACAGCATTATGCAAGATTTCCGACAAGGCAACTCCCGAGTCCTTATCTCCACTGATGTTTGGGCTCGTGGTATTGATGTTCAACAAGTGTCCCTTGTCATCAACTATGATCTTCCCACAAACCGTGAGAACTACATTCACCGTATCGGACGAAGTGGCCGATTCGGCAGGAAAGGTGTGGCCATCAATTTTGTCACAAGCGATGACGTCCGCATCCTTCGTGACATTGAACTATACTATTCCACACAAATTGATGAGATGCCTATGAACGGTGAGCATCCTCTCCTCCGAGATAACAGCCAACAGACCAACTTACTAACCCACTTTCAGTCGCGGATCTTCTTTCTTAGAATAATTCGATCTATTGTTTTTGTTATCTCCTGCAAGAAAAAACATGTCCTTAAGGAACCAATCATCTCATGGTCGAAATTTTGGAAATTCACAATAAACATTCACAGTGCTTTCCTTCGTGGAATGCAAAAATCATTGAGGATTTAAGCCTGAACGCTTTTCCACGGCATCTCTACGTCAGGGTCCAACTATGCAAGGCACAAATAAAGTGGAGGAAAGGGAAAAATAACCAGATTGGTAAGTTTCTAGAATCAGTGTCTTTCACCAACCTTTTGTCATCGAGGTCCTGGAATCATTTATCTGACTATCTTGTAAAGTACGAGTAACATCTAAATCAAAACTGCCCAGCTTCAAACTTGTGTGAAGCTTCTTCAAGTCCCAGCGTAGTGGATGCACAGAATCTCTGGGGCTGGATAAGCACTTCCCTATTATTGTTTCCATACTTTCTTTTCTATATTCTTCGGGGTTTTGTGTCCTGGGCCTAGGGGGTTCTAGTTTCGCAACCAGTTGATCTTGCAAAATCGATTTCTTTTCTCTGTGGTAATCTATAATCGTTCTTTGCTAGTGGCAGCTCTCGTGTGCTACGGCAGTGCCTTAAACGCGGCACGAAGAGCTTGTCTTGTTTAGTATAATGATCTTATACGTAAATAGGTAAAACGAATCCATTTATATAATTACTAGACCGTCGCATATCTGAAACCTAGTCTAAAATTTGGTTATGAGTGACGGGAGACGTCGAGGAAACACATAAATATGAACAACTAAATGAAAGAACAAATCAAATTTCCCCGACACCAATACCATATTTCGAATATGATGTTCTGAACCGCCCTATTCACCAAAAGCCACAAAAAAATTGATAAAAGCCAAATAGTCATTGTATGTAAAAATATGGATATGCAGTCAGTACCCATAGCTTAGAAATGCTGAGTTGGGGAATCAACGCCCATAAGCGAATGCAAGATGTATCAATTTGTGATACCAAAAAACGTTGGCGCCTGCGACCTGTATCGAATGGATCATTTATAGATCGGGGAATGCGTACATGCGGGATTTGCAACGAACTTCGAGGAAAACGCAGCATAAGAGATGGTTGAGAGGTGGCGAGGACCCCAGAGGTCGAAAAGCACCCTCCTGCTTCCTTGAAAAGGGGGACAGAATATTACGAAAGACTGAAATCCATTAGAAGCTTGTTGTTGACCGTAAAGCACTGGTCTTAGCATAGCCATTCCCCGTTACTGTTCGTTGGTTACTAGGCGTTCCACCGGGGTGTATATCTCGTTCCCGTGTCCAACTAAGAATTAATTAGCATCAGCTTAGTCTGGTTGGGTAGGCTTCAGTTCAAAGAATTCTCACATTTTAACCAAACAATCATCACCTGCAGATGCGAACATGCCAGGATCAACAGGGTTCCATGATATCGCATTCACACATCCAGAGACATGACCATCTAACATCTCAACTAGAGTCCCATTCTCTTTGTGCCATACATAGATTCGTGAATCTTTCAATGCATTAGCAGAGATGGGGTAAAATATGAGATGCAACAATGACTTACCTTCACTTCCGCTGACGACAAAATTCTCTGCAGCTCCTCCAAAAGTACTCCTAATTATAAACTCGCTTTGTTTCTGACCCTGGAAGCGGCGAATAACTTCAGTGGTTTCGATATCAATCAGCTGAATCTGGCATTCTGTGAGGTTTACCAGCATTTGCTGTGAATCCCGGCTGACAACAATAGAGGTCGCTTTGCTCTTTAATGGTAGGACATATTCCTCCTCGTGGGTGATGAAGTTAAAAACGCGAATTTTCTTGTCCACATCCACGGCAACAAGTCGTCGACCGTCAGGAGTGAGAGCACAGTCCTGAACACGAAAACCTCCGGGCCACATATACAAGGGCTGCCCACGAATACTCCAGTGGCACAACTGAGAGCTCACATCAAGAGAAGCCGTCACAAAGGACTCTCCATCTGGAGCCCAAACTGCAGCTGTCACAGGTTGCCGGTGATGATTGATAGTCAAGAGACAACGGCCAGTCTGGGATTACAATTAATATAAAAAGAATTGACGTCGGCAGGAATTGAAGGTGCATACCTCTGTACTCCAGACGCGAGCTGTCCTATCCTGCGAGCAAGTGATCAACTTCGAGTCATCGGGGCTCCAAACAGCATGGGCAACTCCCGACTCATGCTCCATCAATTTGTGAACCACAGCGAAGGTACTTGTATCGTAAATGATCACACTGCTGTCCCGGCCCGCCGTGACTAGTTTTGTACCGTCATGAGAAAACTGACAATGCCAAACTTCATCAGAATGCTGGTTTAGCTCGAGTTTTGTTCCTAAAGGGAAGTCGTTCCGATCGCACATGTGATCTGAGTAGAGGGACGGGGAGGCTGCGGTATTATGATACAGGCATTGATTTATTTGGTTTTGTTTAACATGATCTAGCAAAGTTGCCAGTCGATTATCTGGAATCATCACCGACGGTGATATTGATTCTATCATTTCAGTTAGAAAACGGGGCGAAAATGTAGCCCTAGGGAGTTAGGGAATCCGCCATTACTAACTCGATAGTTCAGATAGTAACCGTTCTCGCGAAGATCCGATAGGGCCATCCCAGCCAGCCTGATCATGTAAATGCTCGGGTGGGCACATGAGAAGACTGTTAGTGCTCGTTAGTCAGAGAATTACAGTTTTAGGGACATCGTTCGCACCTTGAAAGAGCGTGCAAGCGCCCAATGTCGTAATTTAACGGTGTCAGTTCATGGCGAAGTACCATCAATGCTGCTCCCAGGTTGCGAGCATCTAAGAATTCGAGGAACTTTTGTTGCCGAAGATAGAATAGCATTTCGTTTCTATCAGCACTCTCCACCAGGACCAGTTTATCTTTGCTTGTCGACTGGTCTACGCTGCTTGAAGTGTGTCCATGTCCGGAGGGGTAAAACGACTGTACGAGTATACGTTCCGCCTCAGACCACCGCCCCTGAAGCACCGCATTTCTGAATATCGTTACTGCTGGGCTCTCGAGTTGATAGCCGCTTTCCTTGCTCAACAGCGCCGCGGATCCATTATATCCTAGTCCGTGGAGGCTTTGGATTAGAATTCTAGTTACTTCTTCACGATCATGGCCAAAGTATGGGGTTGCATTAAGGGGGGGCTTTTGAGATCCGTTCATCTGGAGGTCCCCATTAGATGGAGGGTATGTTGTCTGTCCATTCAGGGAATGAGAGAAGGCCGCCTTCTGTGAGGCGGGAACAGCCAAGCCCTTCGACACTTGGGAGGAGCCATTTGTACTTGAAACGCCATCGGGTCGCATATTTGCCAGGCGCCTGCGCTTGGGGGATGAAGGGTAGCCCTCTGACGGAGCACGGGACTGGGATGTACTTTGTTCCTGAAAGCCGGCTTCGCTTGCCGCTTGACCTCCCGCACGACCTCCTGTCCCCGTAATAGTGGGCTCAGGTGTACTCGATGTACTCCTACGGCGACGGCGGCGGCGGCGGCGGTCAACTGATGACGGGTTCTCAGTGGCGCTAGAGATACCGCGACCAAGGACAGACTCCCGGCGGGGTGACGATGGGATGCCGCCCGAAGCGGAGTCAGAGGTGGGACGTGACGACGTTGGTTCGAGGGGAAAATGAAGGTTAGGGTGGTCGGTAGCGGCGGAGGAGGGCGTGTAAGAAGGGGGGTTGTTTGCCAGATCGAAGATATCTAGATCTGCCCTTTCACCCGGCTCTATAGAAGAACCAGGAGAGCAGACCTATATCAGTGGTGGGTCACTGATACTCACGGAAAGCTCAGTCCCCGTACCAGAGCTCGTTCCAGACCAGGAGCCCTTCAATTCCTTACCTCTAGAGGTGAATATCGAAAACAGCCGGCTAGTTCTAGCAGAGAGAGGACGGTATGAGGTGTGTGTGGGCGGGGGGTTGAAGACAGTCAACGGGTGGAGAGAGAGAGAGAGGTCTTATCGGACCTGCCTGGGAGGTTCAGGCTAGAAGAGGAAGGCGCCAAGCTCTGCAAGGCGATAATGGGAGAAGGGATAAATAACTAGATGGGTTTAGCGGGGAGAGAGGGATAAGGATGAGGATAAAAAGCTAAAGAATAGGGCACAGCAAGTATGTTTGTAAAAGCATGAGATGGCCGGGGTGGAGGAGAAGGCCAGAAGAAGCGGAGGTTGAGTTCAGTTGAGGGTGAAGAAGCATCGAGTGGACGGCGGTTGATCTTATTCTCCGTGGGGCCAAAAGTCACGATTACCTTCATGAATAATCCTCTTCTGCCACCACGGCGAACTTGACAACTGACGAGAATTTGATAACACTTAAGTACTGCTACTAATGCTAAGAATACTAATAACAGACTTAGTGGGTGTTTTACACAAGAGAGGCGTCTCTCCTTTGTCTTCCCGAAGCTCTTTTGTGTAGAATCACGAAGCTCCCAACGCTTTATATACACCTCTCTTTCTTATATCCTCTCTTTTCTTTCAACCTTCGCTGTCTCTTTCTTTGGGATATTTTTAGTGGGCCGTCGTTTTGTCACTTCTTCTTCTCTCTTTCCAGGACTCCAACTTCCTGTATAATTCAGCTATGACAACGAATCGGGCAGAGAACATGTCGCAGATGGCATCATCACCATCTCAGCCAGGAAACGCACCAAGATAATCTTATTCTCCAGAGGACACCAGCTAACTGTTAAGGGTGTCGTTCAAAGGCAAGGCAGGCAAGGATATCCTGACTCCATCAAAGGCTATCATTAAGAACTCGCGCGGGTAACTACTGCCTGTTCAAGGGAAAGCAAACGACGAACGGCTTCATTTCTCGCTAGCCGACATTGGCTACAAAAACATCATCAGCACAGGGACTCATCACCTGCGCAGGCTGTCACAAGTTCAGAATGCTGGTCTCTCGTGGATCTTGGCCCATTCCTGTCTTATTGTTTTACAGAGTACATCCTGTAGCACATCTGTCGCTAGTGGCTGTCTTCGCGTTCGGCATATTCTTGACCACAGGACGGGCGCATTAGTTATCCAGCCCAAGCTGTCCAGTGCTTGGGGAGAAATGGATCTCTATGTTCATATTTGATATGCAGGGTATACCCAAATTCCTTTGCACCTAAAGCATAGATTCTACTAGGTTCCATGTCTACTAGGTAAGCTCTCACTCAGCCCAACCTTTCCCCAACTACCGGAGACACCCAACAGCTCGGCCATATGGTACCACTTACTCGTAGTAGACGGAGGTTTTAGGCAGATTCAAGTTGCTCCCTCTAATGACCAGTACTTTCTCCGTATACGGAATCATGAGGTAGGACATGCTTGTTTCAGGTATCACTTATTTATTCCTTCCACACCGCAAGGATAGTTGCACTACAAACCTTCAGACTCCAGCTCTCTCTCAAATCAAAACATAGGGACAGTACATCCTTATGAAGTCAATAAATCACCTGTCACAGCGCCCATCTATCCGGTTCCGGACCAACCCGACCATTGTCATGTTCTAGTATCCTGCCTAGGTACCTACTGGGCAGTAATCAGGTGGCGGAAAAACTCCGCATAAATAATCCAGTCAGAGCCTCCTTGAACAGCTCTAGAAACAGGAGGTATAATGACGCTCTCTTCGATCAACCGTAGGCTATGTAGGTCAACCATGGTTCTAAGTTCGTCGCCCTTCACCACCACTCTGACCTCATGATGATACATCACACGTCCCGATTTCCCCACATTGCCTCCCCGCAGGTTATATAAACTTTGAAGGTTTCCATCCGTCTTTGACTCTCCTACACTGCTCCATACCAATAGTCTACTTATAGTTCCTCGCTTAACAACAACTTTGTGTTGAAGCCTTAAATTTCCTCGAACAACCAGACATCTCCAATACTATCCATCGATTCCCCCCTTCAATCAAAATGGGCTGCGACTGTGCATCCGGCAGCACCTGTACTTGTAGCGGTCCCAGCAGCTGTACCTGTGGTAATGACTGCTCCTGCAAGGGGTGCGGAGTATGTATCTCCTTGGGATACCTGGAAAAAAAAAGCTGGTCGAAGTTTGGATGAGTTGAATAGATGTGAGGGCTAACCCTGAACACGCAATATATAGAAATAAAGAAAGGGCCTCTGATTGATAGCATGCTGTATGCTGGAACTCGGTGAAGGGGACGACTCGGACATTGAATACTGTCTGAATATAGTTCTGAATATCTTTCATGTACTTGATATATAATCATTTATGTTGTCATGTCCCTCATGACTAGCAATGAAGTATTAAATCTCTGAAAAAAAGCTCCAGAATATTCTATAGTACCTAGTAGTAAGTAGACAGAGTTCTTACGCTTTAAGTGCTGCATGCGATGCGTCCAGAATGCCTGCAATGGTGAACGATATACACAGCGACAGCATATAAATAATCCAGTAAAGAGCGACGTAAGCGTCGCCCATACCGATTCCGATGTCCCTAAAGAGTCATCCTCACAGTCAAACATTCTGGCAATGGTCGTCTTCGCCACGTCGGATATCTCAGCCAGCTCAACCAAGGGCAGATAGCATCCCCTCGCCGTAGAGTGCACTTGACCTCCCTGCGGACGGAGCGTTGAATCCCCTGCGTCCATCCCGGGAGAAGCGACATCTCCTAGTCTGCTTGGCAGGTATGCTCTGCGGAAAGAGACTGGGTCTCTACCTCTGTATTGACCTCATACACCATTCTCTTCCCACTCCGTTGCGAGCCCCGAGCGTGTCCTCCCGCTCGACTGGCATTTTCGCACCCTGCAACATCGTGGGTCCTACGGTGTAACAAATCGTCTTGCTGATAACACTACAAAGAAGGAAATAGCTCTGAGCCCGAGTGACAGCGTCGGAAACGGAGTCGTCGTCCTGGATTATCATTTTCGAGCTCCCGACACTCTCTAGTGACTGGAGAAGCAGCAATGGAAGGGATATCGTATTATTAAACGCACAGACAAGTGTAACCCGAGGCAGGAGCTTGAGGGCCTTCGAAATACTATACCCCATAGCAATAGAAAGAGAAGTGTAGATGATTTGTCAAACTAAGTATTTGACACTAATCAGCATCCGTGATATATCCATGTACATAGAGCAAGGGATTCCGCAGCATGCTTCTGTAATTCGAATTTATCTACTACGGGAAAATAGTTCAAGGCATTGCTCAGGTACAATTAATGACCTAGATGCACGATTATCAGAGCCGGAAGGAAATCCTTTAGCCCTATCTCGGATATATCATGGATCGAGATATTGTGAGCTGCCACTCCACACCCAAGAGTTGAATTACACGGAGACAGAGGCTTGTAGAGCGCCAAGTAGAAGCACCACAAAGCCTTCCTGAAACATGGTGGCTAGTCTCAATTGTTAATCGCCATCAATGCGGTACCTGGAGCTACGGAGTGAGCCCCATATGTGTGGGTGTGGAGATGCTGTTGTTATGTTACAGCGTCATTGTGGCGACAAGGTGGTATTTTACTACCTAAGTACTTGGGAGGGCCGGTCGACGATGTCAGCTGTACCTTGGATGAGGATTGCTAATAAGGAGAGCAAAAAATAGATTTCTATTCCAGGTTAATATTGCTAACTATATCAGGATTCTCGACTTATAGCAGATACCTGCCGCTGGCATGAAAGCCTAGCCTGTGCAATAGATATGAACTACCTAGGCCGCATCTGCTTTGAAGTCCGGTGGAGGTCAGTCCAGTTGAAAGTAATGTCTCAGTGAATTTGAAAGTCAAGGAACAGTCACATATGCGAGGCTCATATTTCAACGCTTCCCATTTTATATACTAAATAGAAGATATCCATGGAAGGATGTATAGATATATCGGTTCTGGGGTATCCCCTAGGTAGGTGAAAGGCCAAGTACGCCTAATCAAGCAACTGCTGTGGCTTCCATTGAAACAGAATGTATTCCAGGGCAGGGAAGCTAGCCTTTCCCTTGACTGGAGATGTTGGAGGAAGATGTATTTGTAAAGATGGCCACGCTCTCGGCACTAAGCAGGGCTCATCAGTGGCATCTAATCTCTCTGTCATCATGGTCTATTCATGATCAGACAATCATGCGTATGAATCAGATCTACAGAATATCACAAGCCATTCCATGGGGAATGGCTCCGCTAACCGTAGTTATTAAGGCGCAAGATATTAACCTGGCCCAGGAATATCACTTCGAGGTGGCCCTGGAAACACGGTTGTACGAACGAGCCGTCGGAGTTAGTTAGACGCCGAAAGGTTAATAATAGCAGTGATATCACAGAAAGAAGCAGAGAAAGAACGCGAAATGTGACCTAAAGTAGAGATATGACAAAAACCGATATAGCAATCTAAGGAGCGCCACGCGACTTCTCCTCCCGAGTATTCGGTGCCTGGGCTTCCCAACGGCTTCCCAAAGTATATATTTTACAGCGTAATCTGTCTGTATGTGCTGTGAACAGGGAGATATCGGTGCCGAGTCTGTTAGCATCAGCACGGCTAGGCAACCTTAGCGCCTCATGGGGGCCTAGCGAACGGAGTGATGTGCAACGACAATATTACCCCATCCAGCAATATTCATTGAGTGTAGGAAATCCCTGGATCGAATGTTGGGATTGGGAGTGCATCGATTAAAAGCCCGTCCTTCACTGCTGGAACTCATAGCAAAAAATCGCAGAAGTGGTGGTGTTGAAGCTGTTGTTGACCGACAACAACCACCAAAGGAAGAAGTGAGCTCGTCATCACCGCCCGGACCAGACGACCTGCCACCGCTCCCCGTTTCGCCCACTTCGTCGACCTCCAGTGCCAGCATTAGTACCAGCACCGGCAATACCAGCATCCCACAGCGCCTCTCCTCTCTCTCTTCTCTCTCTTCGTCCACTCCCTCCATCCAATCCCCGGTTTCTCACACCATGGCCCCCTCCGGAACGGACTCCAATGGCGATGAGTCCCAGCATGGTTCAGTCTTCTCTGTCTCCGGTCCTGTCGTGGTGGCCGAACACATGATCGGTTGTGCTATGTACGAGTTGGTAAGGCTGTCATGCACCTCGTAGCCTGTTGCGCAAGCTCTACAAATTCGAATCCATCCCCCCTCGGCTAACTGCTTGTGATAATTTATAGTGTCGTGTCGGCCACGATAAGCTTGTCGGCGAAGTCATTCGGATTGATGGTGATAAGGCCACTATCCAAGTCTACGAGGAAACCGGTACTGTCTGCTTCTAAGTCCCCACAAACTACATCTATTCCGCCTTCTAACGTACACTTTCCCTTCAGCTGGTTTGACTGTCGGCGACCCTGTCTTGCGGACAGGTAAGCCCCTGTCTGTCGAGCTTGGTCCTGGTTTGATGGAAACAATCTACGATGGAATTCAGCGACCCCTGAAATCGATTTCGGATCAGTCTGGCAGTATCTACATTCCACGTGGTATTGCAGTCAACGCTTTGGATCGTGTGAAGAAATGGGATTTCAAGCCAGGCAAATACAAGGTCGGCGACCACATTACGGGCGGTGACATTTGGGGTACCGTTTTCGAGAACAGCCTGGTAAACGATCACAAAATCCTCCTTCCTCCGCGCGCAAGAGGTACCATCACACGTTTAGCGGATGCTGGTAGCTATACCGTTGAGGAACAGTTGCTGGAAATTGAATTTAATGGCAAGACGTCGACGTTTGGCATGATGCACACCTGGCCCGTTCGTGTACCTCGACCAGTCAATGAGAAACTGTCCTCCGACGCACCCTTCATCGTCGGCCAGAGAGTGCTGGACTCTCTCTTCCCTAGTGTGCAGGGAGGTACTGTCTGCATTCCTGGCGCTTTCGGATGCGGCAAAACTGTCATTTCCCAGAGTGTGTCCAAATTCTCAAACAGTGATGTCATCGTTTACGTTGGTTGTGGTGAGCGTGGTAACGAGATGGCTGAAGTATTGATGGATTTCCCTGAAGTATGTCACTATCATATACATTGTCCTACTGTCTTTTTTTGGAGTGGCGCAAATACTGACACGCGATCCTTGTAGCTTACTATCACCATCGATGGCCGCAAAGAACCTATCATGAAGCGTACCTGCTTGATTGCCAATACCTCAAACATGCCTGTGGCCGCCCGTGAAGCTTCTATTTACACCGGTATCACCATTGCGGAGTACTTCCGCGACCAGGGCAAGAACGTGGCTATGATGGCAGACTCTAGTTCTCGGTGGGCTGAAGCTCTTCGTGAGATTTCGGGTCGTCTGGGAGAGATGCCTGCTGATCAGGGTTTCCCCGCCTATCTTGGTGCTAAACTAGCCTCCTTCTACGAGCGTGCCGGCAAAAGTATTGCGCTGGGAAGTCCCGAGAGAAACGGAAGTGTTAGCATTGTCGCCGCCGTCAGTCCCCCAGGTGGTGATTTCTCAGACCCTGTCACCAGTAGCACGCTGGGTATTGTGCAAGTCTTCTGGGGTCTTGACAAGAAGTTGGCCCAGCGCAAACACTTTCCTTCTATCAATACGTCCATCTCTTACAGCAAGTATACGACAATTTTGGATAAGTTCTACGAGAAGAATCACCCCGAGTTTCCTCGCTTGCGTGATCAGGTCCGAGAGCTTCTGACTAAGTCTGAAGATCTGGACCAGGTTGTGCAGTTGGTCGGAAAGGCCGCCCTTGGTGACTCTGATAAGATCACACTGGATGTGGCTGCCATGATCAAGGATGATTTCCTCCAGCAGAACGGTTACAGTGACTACGATCAGTTCTGCCCCTTGTGGAAGACGGAGTATATGATGAAGGCATTCATGGGATACCACGATGAGGCACAGAAGGCTGTCGCCCAAGGCCAGAACTGGGCCAAGGTTCGCGACGCGACCGGTGACATTCAGAGTTCCCTACGGAACATGAAATTTGAGGTTCCAGACGATGAGGCGGCGGTTTCTGAGAAGGTATATATCCCCCCATAGTTTCTTGGCTTGATTTTTGCTAACTTCAGCGCAGTACGAGAAGATTCTGCAGACTATGTCGGAGCGGTTTGCTTCCGTGTCGGATGAGTAAATAGGACAAGAGATATACTACACCATTATATCTTGGGAGAACGATGCTTCTTTCCTACCATCACCTTTTATGATACACCGAGAGTTTGTAGCATAGCAGTTCTTATATTTTTTTTTCTGTAGTTATTCCAGTTTTATATCAATTGTCGATGAACCTTAACAACCTTGTTTGGAGTGCTTCGTACTGGAAAGGTTTAGCTGTCAACTTGTAATAGATGGCCAACACATACAGCGTCTGTCGGTATTTGTCTGGCATCTCACGCTTTGCTGTCATTGCTTAGCCAGCCTGTTTTAAAATCATCTTAGATATATTTTGACTGCTATACTACCCAAGCGTCTGTAATTTTATAGGGTGTCCTGGGATGACCTGTTATCTTGATGATTGGAGGGGGGAAAATACGAATCCTTCACCCTTGCCTAGGCAGAGACAACAAAGGCTGTCGATGACGCTGATTCCCAAGAATAATCAGCGTATGCTCAGCGACACAGAGCATCGCCCTGACTAGGTACCGATATTCTTTGACGCTGGCAAGAGTCCAGAACTCGAGGTTCCATCGGCGGTAGAGCAGCACTAGTCCAAATCCGTTAAAGCGCAGCCAGGCTGCTCAGGCGGCGAGAAGCAAAGGGCGCACGGCCTGCAGTTCAAACGCCACGCACGCAGATTGCCTAAGGCCTGGAGAACAAGAAGCGAAACCATTGCTGGTACTGCTAACAACACTTGGCCGCTCGTCATCCCGCGCTCTCTCGCTTTCCCTTCCCTTTACCCTCTCCATCGCAATCGTTTTCGATCCTACCTCCCTTATATAACTGACCATTTTACCCCTTAAATTTCCCCTTCTTTCTTTTTTAGTTTGAAGCGGTCATCTTTTGTGCACTTTGTTGCCAGCCATGGCAAGCCCAACATCCGGCTACTCGTGCGTGACCCTTGTCCCCTCGTGCTGCATCCCCCGAACCTCACTGACTGACTGCTTTTTGGTGACAGGATAAACGTCAATGACCCCAGCCTGATCTCGCTCGTCAACAAGCTCCAGGATGTGTTCGCGACCGTCGGAGTAAGTCTTCTTCGCTCCATGGAGCAGGCTTCAATAATTTGCAACCCCTCCATCCCTCCCCCGACTGACACCGCCTGTTTTGTCCCGTTTTAGGTTCAGAATCCCATCGATTTGCCTCAAATCGCAGTTGTCGGCTCCCAGTCTAGTGGAAAGAGTTCTGTTCTAGAGAACATCGTTGGCCGAGATTTGTAAGTTGTCCTGATTGTCGCAAATGGCGAGGTACGCTTGCCGGCAGTTGGCTAACGAGACATCGCCGCTTCACCTGTGTAGCCTTCCTCGTGGTTCCGGAATTGTCACTCGGAGACCCCTTATCCTGCAACTCATCAACCGACCTTCAAGAAATTCCCAAGTCAATGGCGTGAAGGATGAAAAACTGGAGACATCGGACAAGGAGGCAAATCTAGACGAATATGGCGAGTTCCTGCACATTCCTGGTCAGAAGTTCTACGACTTCAACAAGATTCGTGAAGAAATTATCCGCGAAACTGAGTCCAAAGTCGGCCGCAATGCCGGAATTTCACCTGCACCCATCAACCTGCGAATTTACTCCCCGAACGTCCTTACGCTGACATTAGTGGATCTTCCCGGCTTGACCAAGGTCCCCGTGGGTGATCAGCCCAAGGACATTGAGAGACAGATCCGTGACATGGTTATGAAGTACATTAGCAAGCCCAACGCTATCGTTCTCGCCGTGACTGCTGCCAACCAGGATCTCGCCAACTCCGATGGTCTGAAGCTCGCTCGCGAGGTCGATCCGGAGGGTCAGCGTACTATCGGTGTCCTGACCAAGGTTGACCTTATGGACGAGGGCACGGACGTGGTGGATATTCTTGCGGGCAGGATTATCCCACTGCGTCTCGGATACGTCCCTGTGGTCAATCGTGGTCAACGTGATATTGAGAACAAGCGACCCATCTCGTACGCGCTGGAACATGAGAAGAACTTCTTTGAGGGCCACAAGGCCTACAGAAATAAGGCTTCTTACTGCGGAACGCCGTATTTGGCGAGAAAGCTGAATCTGGTGAGCCTTTCCCTGTAGAGGAAATTCCTCGTGATGACATGCACTGACTTGTAATAGATCCTTATGATGCATATCAAACAAACCCTGCCTGATATTAAATCCCGAATTTCCTCTTCTCTGCAGAAATACACTTCGGAACTTGCGCAACTCGGTGACTCGATGCTTGGGAACAGTGCCAATATTATCCTGAATATCATCACAGAATTCAGTAACGAATACCGAACAGTGCTCGAAGGAAACAACCAAGAGCTTTCCAGTATCGAGCTGTCTGGTGGTGCTCGTATCAGCTTTGTTTTCCACGAACTGTACTCGAACGGTGTAAAGGCAGTGGATCCATTTGATCAGGTGAAGGACATCGATATTAGAACGATTCTGTACAACTCGTCTGGTTCATCACCTGCCCTTTTTGTTGGAACCACTGCCTTTGAGTTGATTGTCAAACAGCAAATTAAGCGTCTGGAGGATCCCAGCTTGAAGTGTATTTCTTTGGTTTATGACGAGCTGGTCCGTATTCTCGGCCAGCTTCTGAACAAGCAGCTCTTCCGACGCTACCCAATGCTGAAGGAAAAGTTCCACGCTGTTGTTATTGCATTTTTCAAGAAATGCATGGATCCTACGAACAAGCTTGTCCGGGATCTTATTTCAATGGAATCATGCTATATCAACACGGCCCATCCTGATTTCCTGAACGGGCACCGCGTAAGTCGTCCTTGACCTGACGTGTCCTTATTGGGATTGATTTGTACTAATTAAATTAGGCAATGGCCATTGTTAATGAGCGCCAAACTGCGGGTAAGCCAACTCAGGTTGATCCCAAGACTGGCAAACCTCTGCCCCCCCGGGCTAATAGCCCGTCGGTGGAGGTCGCCGGTATTGATAACAACAGTTCTGGATTTTTCGGCAGCTTCTGGGCATCGAAGAACAAGAAGAAGATGGCTGCCATGGAGGCTCCCCCACCAACCCTGAAGGCATCCGCATCTCTTTCGGAGCGTGAGAGCACCGAGGTTGAGGTTATCAGTAAGTGCAACAGTCATAAGGACTAAGTGCGCCAGATGTCTAACTTGCAACAGAGCTCCTAATCACGTCGTATTTCAATATTGTGAAGCGCACAATGATTGATATGGTTCCCAAGGCTATTATGTACAACCTCGTACAGTAAGTGTTTGAACTAGCCTTCTTTTTATCCCGAATAAATACCTCTGACAATCCCTTTAGATTCTCCAAGGAAGAGATGCAACGTGAGTTGCTTGAAAACATGTACCGCAACAACGAATTGGACGACCTGCTGAAGGAGAGCGACTACACCATCCGGCGACGAAAGGAGTGCCAGCAAATGGTCGAGAGTCTCGGCCGTGCCAGCGAGATTGTCAGCCAAGTGCAGTGAATAAAGTAGAATATTGAGTTTTGATTCCCATTACGTTCGTCTTGCCTTTGTGTCTTGGTTGCAGGCGGGAAAGATTCTTCTCTTTTCTTTTGTCGCAGGGATTTACGCCTTCTGTTTATACTTTTCCCCTGATATGAGCAAAGAGTTGCATACGGCCGCATTTCTTTTCTGATGTCAGGATCCGAAATCTCTATCACGAATTTGTACCGCCTAATGATGTGGATGCTTGTGGTTTTTATTTTAGAATTCAGACAGATTTTATTAGCACGCTCGAGTCAATGTACAGTAACTGGTACTACTTTGAACGATCTCCAGTGGACGATGATTTATTAGTATTATGGCTTGTACTGTGGCAATATTACTGTAGAGTGCCGTAGAGCGTGTCAGGCAGACGCCAAAGAGTCGTCCCAATTGGGAAACTCCCAGTCACATGGCCCCACTCAGCCGCCATCACCAAAGACGCTTAGCGTGTCTTCTGCCTTCTCCACATGCCAAATAAGGTCCTGTTTAGCGCCGGGAAGAGAACCAATTAGCGTGAAGCCATGTGAACTGTAGTATAGCCTGGATATTTTTTATAGAATCCTGGATAGCATCATCTTACATCTTTAGTCTTTTTATTCCAGAAAACACTATAACACAACCCTGTATTTCTTATCTCTAGCTATTATCTACGTTGAATAGAGCAGTGAATTCCACCAACACAAATATGACTATCCCTTATCTTCTTCCACCAACTCTCCTCCTTCAACTATCAACCTTTCCCCCCCCCCCCAACATAATCCTACCTATCTTGACGCCAGTAAGTCAAATACCCAAATACAGTTGCAGGTTATAACCAAAAGTAAGCCGCCTAAATACCAACCTAGACGCAATACCCCCCACAGACAATCAGCACCAAAAATGTGCTACATACTCCCCATCCACACCATCTTCTCGGACTGCGCCGAATCCCCGAAACACGTCGTCGAGAACAAGTTCTATTTCATCTGCAAGGAGATGCTCGCCAAGCTCAAGCCCGCCAAGATTGAGGAGGAGGATTACGATACCTGTTCCATCTCCACCGCCAGCTCGGAGTGGGAGTGTGCTCTTGCTGCTAATCCTGATGCTGTTGACCCGGTTACTGGGGCTGCGAGTGCTGGTACTGCCGGTACTGAGGGTGCTAGTGCCGGTGCTGGTGCTGGCGCCAATGCTGAAAAGATTGAGAATCATTGTCCTGATGAGGAGTGTACTCTTCTTGCTTCGTTTGGATCGAGACGTGCTGAGGGGGGTTGTGCTACTTGTGGTGCTGTGGAGCCTCCTGAGCCTCTTGTTTTTGTAAGTGATTCTTTCATTTTCTTTCCTCTTATGTTTCTTCTTTATTATTGTTTTTGATTATTAATGATGAGAGTGTCTTAGATCATGAGCGGCAGAGAGGGACTCTTTGGACCTTTCATTGAGGCGCTGGATTCCTGAATACCCTTTCTTCCTTCGATATTATCTCGCTTTGGGGCTGACACGTTGGTTGCTTGATACGATGCTAGGTGGCTACATGGTGTGATATCTGGAGTTGGCACGGCGGAATATTTTGCTTTCTTGCTTGAGGCTTGAGGGGATCTAGGTGGGCTTTTTCATGAAGATTATTCACGACAAGCAGATCAACGCTATTAATATCTTCTGGATATTACTCGGCATTTTCAAGAATGAAACGTTGACTCTACATTTTAAACCCATTTTTGGCGATAACTAAGTAGCTGCTAATTAGTACTCGAGGGAAAGAGGCGTCTGGAGTGTCGGTACTCGTAATGCCACCCTTCCCTCGCAATATCTTGCCTCACCTTGTAGTTATCCTCTGCGATCTTGAGAAGCCCGAGATCCATGTCAACTACCAACAACCCCTCTTCATTACCCATTTTCCCGACCGGCCCGACGATCGGGAGCGTTACCCGCGACATCCCAAGGTATTTTTCCTCGCCGGAGACGTTGGCAAAGATGATCCCGCATGTATTCTCGAAGCAGCGTGCCGTTAGCGTTGACTCGAGAAATAACGCTTCAGAGTCTTGATTATGACCTAGAGCCTCGGGTGATGCGTCGTATCGGCCCCCTGGTCCTGTCAGTATTGAACCTCCTTCCCTTCTTCCCAAAAAAGAAAAGAAAAGAATTCTCCGAAATGTACCCAAGTTATGGAAGAAGAAAGGACAACTCACAGTATGTAGGAATAATGATCACCTCCGCTCCATGCGCAATCAACTCGCGAAAGGCTTCGGGAAAGGCCAAATCCCAACAAATCAGCATCCCGACCTTCCCAATCGGCGTGTCGAATACCTCGTGCGGCTCCACGCCCGAAGAAGTGAGGAACTCCCGTTCCGGATGCCAGATGTTCTTCTTGCGGTAGCGGCCGAGGACCTCCCCCGTGCTGGAAATGAAGTAAGCCGTGTTGTACAGATGGACGGTTGCGCCGTCTGAGCCTGCGGGATGTTTCTCGACGATTGTGCCGGGGACAAGACAGACGTTGAGCTCTTTGGCGAGGGCCTGGTATGCTGAGAGGTACCCAGCTGTTTGGCTGGCTTGGAGGGCGTATAGCGGGTCAGTTGGGGCCCAGCCGTTCAGGTGGTACCTTAATTCTTTTGCTTAGCTGGGGTTTGCCCTCTGTTTGAGATGACTTGGGGGTTGGGATGGGCTTTACTCGGGTAGCACAGCTAATTCGGCGCCTTGAGCGGCAGCAGAGCGGATGTATTCGCATGCTTTTGCGTGATTTTCTTCTGGGGCGAGGTTCTGTGGGTGTCAATGGAGCTGTGAAACGGGGAGTGTGATTCACGTTTACTAGGTACTAACCTTGATGGACCACTGGACTACAGCCACTCTGCGGGTTGCCATTCTTTTTATATGAGGTAAAGTCTGGAGTTGGGAAGGAGATGTTTGTAATTTCAAGAAATGAAGAGAAATTGTCTTATGGATCGTGCGGGGATGATGACTGTTTATAGTGGCTCCGCTGGACCACGAAGTATAGCGGCGTATCTTTTACTCTTTCTGTCGGCGCAGAACAATATGCTAAGCACTATATGGATCTGTATAAAATCGCCAATGAACACCGCCAAATAGAATGAAAGTATAGATACATTGGCTGACCAAGTATCTCAAGGATGAACAGGAAGAAGAAGAACCGCGAAAGCTTAGTGCAACTCGAAAAAAGGGCAAATTTCAGGAAATCTCGCAGTAATCGCTATATCCATCGCAAGTGCTCCTCGAGGTTATGATTTCGATTAAAATAGTTCGGACTCCAGGTCTACATATTTGTATATGCCAGGGTCGCTTCAAATCCACCTTGCGAGTGAAGACTCCGGTGTACTTGCAGCCTCTCCATTCGCATTTCAATACACACCGAAAAAGAAAGTGCAGAAATCATGCTGATTCAAGGAATGCCCGGGACACTCATCAATATATCGTAGAGGGCTTCAACATTCATGGAGGCATGTCTATTTCATTACTGATGATGCTAATCAACACACGACGTTAATGGGAGATCCCTCCACATACCCCTCCACCCCCCGGAGTAGCAAATCCTGCATATTGCGAACTGTCGTCTCCGAAAACCACGCGATATGTGGCGAGACAGTCAGATTCGGGATGCTCTCATCCAGGAGCACTGAAGTCCCTCGCACTGGCGGCTCTCCATCAAAGACATCTGTAGCGGCGCCTCCAATCCGGCCCTCGCGCAACGCCCTCACCAAGGCAACCTCGTTCACGATCCCACCCCTCGAAACATTAACCACCAGCGCATCGCGACGCATCATCTTCAGCTCCTCCTCCCCAACCAAATCAATCGTCTCCCCATTCTTCGCAACCGTAACCATCACAACCGTCGCACGCTGCAACGCCGTCTCAAACGCCACCCTCCCCTCCCTCCCGGCCTCAGCCATAACCCCCTTCCTCTCCGCAACCAACACCTGCATCCCCAGCGCCCTCGCAATCCCCTCAATCCTCCTCCCCAATGCCCCGTACCCCAAGATAGCCATAACCTCCTGCGAAGCTGTATGAGGCGGCACCCCACCATCAAACCGCTGAATAAGCGTGCGTTTCTGCGCATACTCATCCTCACGCATACACCGCCAATGCATCTCCACAATCTTCCTCCTCGCCGCAAAGTAAAGCGCAATGGCATGCTCACTGACACTGCTAACATTCGCCTGCGGCGCGTGCATAACCGTCACCCCGCGCGCGCGGAACGCCTCCCGATCCACCCATTCCACGCCGGTCGCCATCACAAACACGCATTTCAGGTGTGGACATCCGTCGAGGATCGCGGGCGTGATTGGGATTATAGTTGTGATTGCGATTGTGGCGGAGTGGAGCTTTGTGAGTAGTTCTGCTGGGTCGCGGGTGGAGGTTTCGTAGCCGGTGTATGTGTGGTGGAAGGAGAATTTGGGGATTGGGCAGTGGCATTCTTCAAGACAGACTATGTGGTGGGGGGTGGAGTGAATTTCTGGTTTCGAGGACATTTTGAGGGTGGTGATGTTTATGTTTGGTGGTAGAGAGGAGATGGAGATGGAGATCAATAAATGGAAGGTTGAATAGTCTTAAGGAAGGGTTGAAGGTTCGAAGCTGTGTTTATCAGATAAGATAGTCGATAGCCCGATAAGAGCCTTGGAAACCGGGCGGACTATTTTAGGTCTTCTCCTAGTATTATCCCACCACGCCGTACCTCCCTAGGTACTTTTAGGAGATAAAGGAAAGGATATGTGTTTGTTGCTCACGAGGACCGGTCAAGCGCTTGCTAGTGAAGAACCCTAACATTCCCGTAGGCGCAGAGCCTAATTTCACGGCACGGATCAAGAGACTTAATGTCTGTAATTGAAAACCTCTGTGATTATGGCCTTTTTTGAGGCGAACGGCCATATTAGCAAGCCAGTCAGGCAGCACTATGTATTCTCTGGCAGGTTGAAGCAATTAGGGGCTCAGACATACCTAGTAGCCATACTCCGAGTGGAGGGAAGTAGTGGCTCTGTAGATGCCAGTATGGATATCTCCTAAACCCGACGCCATAAATATTCCGTCTGCTGATACTGCTGCATCATTATTAATATAGGAATTACTTACTTAGATACTGACGCAATCATTCCTAAGTGTGCTTGTAATTAACTAACTATTGAAATAAAAGGAATGAATGTCAGCATCTTCTTCTGACCCACTGCAACCAAGTCAACCTCGGCATCGTCCGCCAAGATTCCTCCCAGACAAGCCGGTGGTCGCCTGTCTCGACAGCTGCTGTTAACACTTCCTCTGTACTCCAACCTCCCAGAATTATACTCCTATCTACATATTGAACTACGAACAAGCAGATGGCTCGTCTTACTGCCGCAGAGGTGGTCTCCCACCCTGCCTATAAGTTCGTAGATTGGAAACTCACACCGACTCTCTCTGGTACATGCTCGGTGGCCGCAAAGAGACGAGGAGGCCCGTTTAACCTATACTATGAAATCCACGGCACTGGACCTGTGAAGCTTGTGGTCAGATTCCCTTTCCCTTCCCTTCATGCACTATATGTTGCATTCACCCAATGAAACTAATATGTATCCAGTGGATCATGGGCCTGAATGCCGTGCATAAAGACTGGAAGCGCCAAACCAAGTATTTCGGTCACGACAACGCATCCAAATACTCATGTCTGATCTTCGACAACCGTGGCGTAGGCCTATCCGATAAGCCCGTCTGTTATTATTCCACGTCAGAGATGGCCCAGGATGTGGTTGATTTGCTCTCCCATCTGGGCTGGGTCGATCTCTCTGCACCCCCTGCCCGGACAATCCACGTCATCGGCGCCAGTATGGGCGGCATGATCTCCCAGGAAGTGGCGATGCTTATTCCCGATAGACTAGCAAGCCTAACGCTATGTTGCACTGCGCCGCGTCTTGTGCGCACGGCTCCGTTCCTCGAGAACCTCCGGGAGCGTGCGGAGATGTTTATCCCGAAGCATATCGACAGGGAGCTGGAACGACTGGGACACTCGCTTTTCGACGATAGATTCCTCGACGAGGCTGATACGGAGTTTGAGGACCCCAGCAGGAATTTTCCGACGAAATGGGGACGGTTTGCGGCGGGACGATTGCTTAAACTCGAGGATACGGAAGGTTTCACGAAGAAGGGGTTCTTGATGCAGGTTGTAGCTTGTTATTTCCACCAGAAGTCCCCTGCTCAGCTGAAGGCTCTGGCGGATGCGGTGGGGAGGGAGCGCATTGCGGTCTTGCACGGGGCAGTGGATCGGATGCTGACCTTTCACCACGGCGAGTTATTGAATAACGAACTGGGTGAGGGGATTCTGTACAAGGTCTTCGAGGGAAGTGGCCATATGCTGCCATGGGAGAGGGAAGAGGAGATGAATCAGCTTGTGGAAGAATTGGTGCAGCGATGCAAGTGAGCGACCGATTATGGAGAATTGGTTGCATGACGCATTTCAATGTTCCGCGACTTAATATACCAATGCTATTTTTTTTATTCATGGGTACTCAATTCAATGGAGGGACTATTATTGCAAAATCTCTGTATACTCCATACTAGTATATCCCGATTACTTCGTCAAGTACGTCGAAGGCCCAATGAACCATTCAGAATACTGTTCAAACTTCTAACCACGAGGGATCAAAGCCAAATAGAGCAGTCTAGCCAGACTATTGGTACTGTTGTAGCATCTACAGCTTTAAAAGGGGTTGTATTGACTGAAAACACTTATAGAACCCAACAACATCCGCGACCATCGATGAGAAATATATAGTGGTATGTAGTACCTGACTACAGAGGTACAGCCCGAGATCTTCTCCATCTCTTCTCCGCCCATCAAATGATCCCAAGCCCAATTCTAGAATGATTTCGTGTGACTTTCGCTTCAAGTCCTTGCTGTTGATGATGTTTCACAGATCAGGCAGACCTGGTTACTCAGATCGGGATTTGGCGAGCATCCGCTGCACTGGATAACTACAGTACTTCTTGCACTTTAGTACCTGTAGTACCTACCTAGGTAAGGAAAATATTTGTCTAAAAAATTCTTCGCCAATCAATTTGATCACGAGCAATGGCTTTACATCCGATTTGAAGCTTGAACGCGCGATGGCCGTGAAGAGCTGGAGCGCGTTGACAAACAGAAAGTGATTGCTCTTTTTTTTTGACTCAAGTTATGTATAAGAAAGGGTTGTCTTTGTCGATTTCTAATTTTTGCTTTTTGAGTATGGGGTCAGATAGAGAACAACAGGGAGAAGGAAAAGAAGAATAATAAGACGAATTTACCAGGGGCTGATCCTGTGACTAAGAGTATTCTGGAGCCTGGACTGTGGTCTGGACTCTGGGCTGCGAGCAGACACGGCTTAAAAGCAGGTAAGATCGATGGGCTCGGAAATTGCAAAAAAGACTGCAGCGGCAGATCCACGAAATGGTTAATTACTAGTACACGCCTGTTACAAATTACGGCTCCGAACGCTATTGATGGGCGGTGGAGTCGCACCGCCACATCTGCATGCGCTCGAAAGTCGAGATGAGCAAATAGTTAACTATCTGTATGTGTATGTGTGTGTATGCAGATGCAGGCTAATCCTGCATCGATGATAAGGACCTTGCAATAATAAGGTAATAATCATCCCCATCCTCATTCTAATAATGTCATCATCATCAAAATAATATCATCATCATAAAATTACTATCACCATAATAGTACCATAATAATACTCAACTTATAATAAAAGAGGGTAATACAATACAGCAGTACTACTAGTAATAAGCGTTTTCCCCTGACCAGCATTTTTGTTCCGCTTCCAAGTGTGGCTGTTTTTCCTTTTTATTTTCGGCCTTCTTTGACTTCTACTCTGCAAGTTCTGGACATACGTACTTTGGTCTTATCAGCTTGCGTTGTCACCTTTTTTATTGTCTAGATCCCGAAGTATCAATTCCCTTGTGTTGTTCTCTGCCTTTTTCTCTCCTTTCCAGCTCGTGGCATTTTGGCATTTTCTGAGTTTGGCTCCCGTTGTGACGTGAACCGACTTTCTTTCCTCCTCCCCTCACTCTTCAATCTTCTTCTATCATATTCACCATGTCCTCGAGCTCTCGAAATGCCGTGGTTATACGCAAACTGGCTTCGACCTTGACTAGAAGCTAATACTGGTCTCCCTGAGTGCCCGTCCTATCGCCCACCCTCCTGGTGCCTCCAACCCTCCGCTGGTTGGGAGCTTGACCAGCAACTGCGAACGCCATCGCGTGGCGGCAGATCACCATTCCAACATTATCTGCAGAATTACGTTTATGCTCCCCTCCCCTGGCGCCCAATTCTCCGAAGACATACATATATCGACCTTGTTACCTCCGTCTGACGAAAAGAAACTCCATCTTGATTGTCGTACGACCACGGTGAAACAGCCGTCCCCTTCTCCGGGATGTTCTCCGCTATTCTTCGCCAGGCCTCTTCGGTCAAGTCCCGGATTCCTTGGCTGAAGAACTTGCGCCTGAACTTTATCCTGATCCATTACACCTATATCATTTCCATGACATTGCTCTCGTCCGTTATCATCTATCCCGGGAATGACATTAAGTATATCGATGCTCTCCTCTTTTCCGCGGGAGCTGCCACTCAAAGTGGTCTGAATCCTGTGGACTTGAATACCCTTTTCACCTATCAGCAGGTAATCCTGTATTTTGTTTCCATGCTTACCACACCCATATTCATCCATACCGCTCTTGTCTTTATCCGCCTTTACTGGTTCGAGAAGCGATTTCAGCATGTTGCTCGAGACGCTCGAGCTTTGCGCAACACTAGATCACGGGCCCGAACTGTTACCGAGGATGAGGATAAGGATCCGCGAGATTATCCGAGGGAAGAAACAGGCATCAATGGCCGGCATATCGTAGTGTTGCGCAACAATCTCCAGAGTACCCGCCAAGGAGACGCACAGGAACAGGCCTCCCGCTCCTCTCACGAGAGTGTCTCCAGCTCCATTTCGCCTACCTCTGGAGCTAGTAGTCCGAAAAAGTTGGAGGAAACTCAAAGCGATCCCAATGGTGAAGCAAAGCTCACGTTCAGTGACCTTCGTGTCCCACCGCATCTCAGCCCGGAGCACCACATTGCTTTCTTAGAGAACCAGCGGAAGAACACGAGTCGTGCTTTGCGCATCCCAAGTCCTCGAGAATATGACCGCGGAGGTGTTCCTCAAGTTCTTGAAGAGGAAGAAGGAGAAATTGGCACGAGCAATCTAGTCCGAAGAGGTAGTAGTCAATCCGATTTGCCACAGGTTCCCCAGGGTCTCAATGCGGATAACACTTCTGGCATGGACGGCCCTCATATCACCATCAATGAGCCGGATATGACGTGGACCAGAACCCGAAATTCTACATTCCCCCGTTTGGATACCCGACCTACCGTCCGTGAGACGAGGGAGAGAGGCGATCCATCATCTCTCGCGCGCTTTACAACTCGAAGGCCAACTTTTACTAGTGTCTTCCGTTCTTTAACTGAGGAGCGGGAACGGCCTACTCTCCCATATCTCAGCTGGGATGCAACAGTTGGTCGCAATTCCAATTTCGTTGATCTCACCGAAGAACAACGTGACGAACTTGGAGGCATTGAATACCGAGCATTGAAAACACTCGCTGTTGTGTTAATATCATACTATGTCTTCTTCCATGTTCTAGGTGTGATATGTCTCTTGCCCTGGATCTTGGAAACGCATTGGGGCAAGGTCGTGGAGGCAGCCGGTCAGGGACGCCCATGGTGGGCGATTTTCACTGCTCAATCGGCTTTCAATGACGTCGGATTCACCCTTACTCCAGACTCGATGCTTCAGTTTCAAAGTGCGATATTTCCTCTGTTATTTCTGACGTTTCTTATCATTATCGGGAACACAGGATTCCCCTGTATGCTCCGCCTCATCATTTGGGTATTGTCAAAAATTGTCTCAAAGGAAAGCCCGCTATGGGAAGAGCTGAGGTTCCTCTTGGACCATCCGAGAAGATGTTTCACCCTTCTTTTCCCCCGCAATGCGACCTGGTGGCTTTTTGCAATCCTAGTGATTCTAAATGGGATTGATCTGATATTCTTTATCATTTTGGATGTAAGAATTCACGTATACATTAAGTTTTTGTGGGAATTACTGACTTTACCCTGCCAGCTGGATGATGCTACAGTCTCCACATTGTCGACTGGAGTTAAGATTGTTGACGGGCTTTTCCAAGCTTCTTGCACTCGAACTGCTGGATTTTCCGTGGTTTCCATCGCCGATCTGCATCCTGCAGTCCAAGTCTCTTACATGATTATGATGTATATCTCTGTGTTCCCGATTGCCATCTCCGTGAGACGAACCAATGTCTATGAGGAGAAGAGTCTAGGCGTATATCCCAACGCAGATGACGAAATAAGCGACGAGACTCAAACGCCTAGTTACATCGGTGCTCACTTGCGGAAACAGCTCGGGTTCGATCTGTGGTATGTTTGCCTGGGTGTGTTCATCATCACCATTGTCGAAGGCGATCGTCTGCAAAACAAGACCCAATATGCTTTCCAAATCTGGACTGTGCTTTTCGAAGTGGTTTCTGCTTACGGTACAGTTGGTCTCTCGCTTGGATATCCCGGAGTAAATGCCGCCTTTGTCAGCCAGTTCCGGGTGATATCTATACTCGTTATCATTGCTATGCAGATCCGTGGACGACACCGCGGTCTTCCGTATAGTCTAGACCGTGCGATCCTGCTTCCCTCTGAGTCGCTAAATCAGAAGGAAATCGTGGATGCAGAGCGACGCATGCGTCGGCGGACGTCCAACTTCAGCCAGATAGATCCATTTTCCCGCCAGCAATCTCAGGGTCTTTCAGAGGACGGGTCTTCTTCGGCATTTGACCCTAGAGACCGGAATCCTCGACCCAGCGTTTATGGGGATCAAATTACACGTCGTCAACCCACCGTACAGTCACAGCAGTCACAGCACTAGTTTTTTTTCCCTTTTGTTTATGACCTACTAGTGCATATATAGATTTCAAGCGTTCGAGCGACTGATCATATTTCTTCATTCAATTATCTGCGGTGTATTCACCACTCTGTCTACTTATAGTTATTCAAAGGCATCTATCTTTGTCAACTCCAGGTTGAAGAGAATTAGTTCTAGAGAACATTACCGGTTACAATTTCTGAATCCTGTACCTCGCCTCAGGTCGTACTATGTACTACATGCGATTATTCAGTCTCCTTACTTTACCATCACAAAAATATGTAATACATTGCTGCCTATTTCCACGATGCACAAAATCTGCAGTGTACATTCAATTCGACCTGTACATCCCCACCGGTCCATAAGGCTACCTCTCGATTTGAACACCCGAGAATTCTATACATCACTCACCTTCCCGACCTACCTAGATACAGCACACATCTATATAGATACGTAGGTAGGGACCACATAAACCCAACACCTCCATCCCTCCCTCCCTCCCCTTGAAAAATTAACAACCCTTTAACCCCACGTCCCAGTATACAACCAACTAACCAACTTCTACCAAGAATTTACGGCGTGATTGCCTCTGCCTCTGACTCCGACTCCTAGTACAGAGAATGATAACGAATTAGGTCTTAATAGTTACTGTATGTATGCATCCAGACCGCACGCTCTGCTCTGCTCTGCTCTGCTCCACCACGTTGAACTATCAGGGAGGATCGGGTACGACAGGACTCCTTGCATATCTGAGTGTGCAGTGAGCTGTGAGGGGTTGCTCTTGCTTGTTTGTCTTTGGGGTTGGGCGAAGTGGGATTTGGATTTGGATTTGGATTTGAGGATGTTGTACATACCTGATACCTGGGTATCACGGCCAGGTAGACTACTATACGTATACATTAGGTAGGTAAGAGAGGATTATATCATGTTAGTGCGTTACGATGACTCCTGGGTGTTGTCTACTATCTATCTATATGTCTGATTTTCTGGGTAAGATGTGGCTTTGGTAAAGCAATATAAAGCTCTCCCACTTATACATGTCCTATTTTGCAGAATATAGGAGATTTGGAAACTACTTGATCTTACTAAGGTAGGTATATTCAGCTTGCGAACCAGGTATCATTCAAATATCATGAGATCGCAGCACCAGGCATTGATCTCGCCATGTCCAACTAAAAACCAAATACACTGTATATGCAAGGGTATACAAGACAACCAAGAAAAAAAGATCAAGAATGAAGAAAGAAAGCAAAGGGAATTCATCAAACGGAAAAAAGAAGAGAAGAAGAAGAAGAAGAAGAAGAGAAAAAGAAAAACACGCTGAATTTACATGTACCCCAACTTTTGACACATCCACCTCGAGAATTGAAACGCCAATGTTGTCCTCTCTCCCCCACCGTTGAGATATCACTGTAGGCTCAATATGAACGCTATAGACCCCGCAGCAGACTTCCCTCCGCAAATGGGCTCTGAGGCGAAATGTCTAGCATCGGCTTCGTGGCATTGCGGTCACCAGTGGCCACACCATGACCGATCGGGACACCTTGAACAGGTGGCGCGTGGCCCGTCCGTGCCAGGAGGCTGTTAGGGACAAAAGCCTGCCCTGCATCTATGGGCGAAGTTGGAGATGAGGGATTCGAGTTCTGATGACGATTGCGACTGCTGTTGCTGCGAATTGTGTTAGACCGGGTTCGAGTGCGCATTTCAGGATTCGACTGCGGCTCTGGAGGAACAGGTGGTCGCCTCCAGGTCTTCGCAGGGGGGATCGCAATACCACCAGGTGCCTCGTTACCGGTGGCAGCATCGATCAATGGCATACCTGGGTCAACTGTGACACCTTTTCCCTTGCGAATATGCTGTGGAGGCTCTTGATATACAGGAGTCAAATCAACAAGTGGTTTTCCTCGGTTGATGGAAAGAGACCGCTTCACTAAACTATCAGTCTCTGGTGCCTGGGCTGATGTCATTGTGTTGGACCGACTAGCAGGTCCCGAATGGAGCTGGCGACGCGAGGAGGCAGCTCCAACAAGGCCCTGATTGAAAAGCTCTTCTGTTTCCCTCTTCTCCCTCTCTTCCCTATCCTTCATGGCTCGCTGACGGAGAGTATAGGTCCGCCCAAGCAGACCAGCGGATGCGAAAGGAGAACCATCTGTGTTTGAGCCTGTCGGGGTTTCGGTTTCACCCGCCAAAGATTTAGGGAAAGATGACGGCGGCGGACCATGGTCTCGCGAGGTTCGCTTACGTGCAAACATTTGCTGTGTTTTTGAGCGGTCAACTGCCGCCTCCGTGGGAGACTCCTTGTCCTCGCTGCTATAATAGTCAACGGAACTCAAAAGTGGTTTGAACGTTCGAGTTTGCGCAGAATCATCTGGAGGCCGAATAGCTCCCGCCTCAGCCTCACTACTGCCATCAGCAAGACCAGCACCTAGTTTATTCATCAAGTACCAGCTGCGCCATGCCTGAACAGCCTTATACCAGCCTTCAGCAACCGATCTATCATTGGTCGCAAAGAAGTGTATAAAATTTTCGGTGGACAGGAACATGCTCGATTTTTGCTGGCTCTTGATGGCGTAGCAGATTTTCTTTGGGGGTTTGACAGTGCGGGAGAGAAAGGGTGGCGTGGGCGAGTATATATCAAAATCGGAGAGGTGGCAGGCATTAACTTGTTCTTTGCTCCCCTCCTTTTTCGAAACTGTGATTTGTCCGTCTGGACGAAGTGTCACATAACGTTTATCCCACTTTCGAGGCCGTTGGGAATAGTACATGTGAAATGTCGCATCCGTAGGCTGTGCCATGGAAACGTTCTGGCCGTCTAGGACAGCCAGAGCATCCGTACTTGCAGCCGGGACTATGATCAGTGCATTCTCTCCGTCATGGGCCCACGAGTTCATGATTTCTCGAGCATATTCATATTGGCGTAGGGGCCGCTCAAGCCCGGAAGAAGTAAACGACTCCATAAGAATGAAGCGCAGAGGATCAATTTCGCTAGACAAACAACCAGAAGCAGATTCCAATATGTCCTTGGCCGACGTTGACGGAGTTACACTGATTTTCAGGGAATGCTTCTTATATTGGACGAGTACCCTCCGCTCACCGGCGTTGACGGCCGAGATTGGAGCATCAATGCCAGGAAAATGTGCCGCACCACTTGACTCAACCGGACTACTTACTGAGGGACCGTTGGTAGGTTTATCTTTTGAGCGTGTGAACTTTATCGCGTCCCTAAAGGATCTTCGCTTTGGTTCGTGGTTTGGATGGAGTCGACTTGCAGCATCGCCCCTTTCTTGGGCACCCTGTTTTTCGCCGGCTCTTCGGACATCCCGATCTGTCGCAGCTCTTCCCTGCGTTGTCGGTCTTCGATGGGTTGAAGATGACGCCGTAGACTTGGCACAACCACCAGTCAAACGGTCCATGGCATCTTGTCGGTCTCTCTCACGCTCTTCGTATTCTTTGTCACTCAAGTCCGGCTGAGCGCTAGAAACCGGGGACTGGCCCTGGGAAGTGGGAAGAGGAGGAGGATATGGAGGCGGGTCGGGGGATAAGGTCGAGGAAGGAGGTTTCTGGCGTCGATAGCGCGACATGCTTTTCTTAACTGTGGTGCTGGCACTGCTAGTCCAGTCCGATCCATCGCGCGACACAGGCGCCGATGCGCTTTGAAAATTAGGGACCGGAGGAACAGATGTATTGATCGGATGGATTTCATGCGCGTTGTTTGAGGCGGCTTTTCTCACAGATCGATATCGAGAAAACTTGGCGGGCGTCAGGCCCTGTGCGCCTACCGCCCTGTTGTCCTGTCTTTCCATCGCTAAACTGGGCATTTATAGGTGTTGCGATCTTCATAAACCTATGGTTTGAGATGTTCTAAGCATTCTAAAGGGAGGAAATACTTGGATGCAGCCTTATTGCGCGGGAGCTCGAATGCGACTTGTGTTGGATTCGGGCTGGATCTCCAATTTGCGATGAGGCAGATGAGTGAACCTCAGCCTGGTGATATTTGTTTTGGTAACAATGTGAGGAAAAAAGAGCCCTGAGGTAATTAAAAAAAAAAAAAAAGAATGGGGAGAGCGCGTTTGCCCCTAGAAGCTGCAGAGATGTTTCACGAGCGTTTAATCACTTCGCGCATTTCCAACCCCAGAATAGTAATAGAACTAAAAAAGGGGGGGAACACGCTATGCAGGGCAATAATAATAATAATAGCAACAGAAATCAATTTCAACCACAGCTGGGCGTCCTTACTGTGAGCCTCGAGACTCTTAGACTCCTGGGCGCTGCGGAGATTTAAGTCAGGCACTGCAGTGGAATCGCGGTGGGAATGAATGAGTTTGGATCCAGCGAACCTGCAGGCAAGGGGCTGTTAGTGTAGGTATGCTTTATTCGCCCAAGATATGACGATGGATTCCGACAGAACTAATAAGAAAGGCGAACAGGAGCCTTGATTCTTGAGCCTTGAACCTATCATTCCACAGCGCGCGCGCGCGTTAAGAATCGAGATTGCCGAGCAAGACGGAGAGAGAGACTGGAGAAGCAAATTGGGGGGAGACGCTAACAGCGTCAGTAAGATTAGTACTTAATAAAAGCAACCTTATAGTTAACTAGTTGGTATTAATATATTATTAGTATTATTATTAGCAGTAGGCCGTGCTGGGTTTTGGTTCGAAAAATCTTCAATTCAAATTAATACGAGCTGCGCAGGTAACGCCATTCGCGCCCTAACCAAGGCTCCTCCAGGCTCTCCCTCAGTCATTATATCATTATTGCTATGACTATTACTTTTATTCGACGAGTCAGAGAAGGACCGATCATCGATCAATATTAAGTAATAATGAGTGGCATCATGACTAGTATATCCGATGTACCGCCGATCGATAGAATCAATCCACCGTGGCCCAGTACAGGCAGTAGTGCAATTCGAGGACGACCGCAATAATGGAACCGAGACAAAGGACCTCAATACTTTTGTATTATTCTGCAGCACCTGGGAGAACTTCGATCGGCCAAAATGATTCGCCATATTGCACATTTTGACGCCAGACGGATCGTTGTAAAGTAAGTAGTCCACTGGTGTCTACTCTGTAGGTACCTATGCAGTAACGAGAGGCTCTTCCACAATCCTGGAATTCATGATACTTTATAGACAGCTTGAACGGTGGCTTATTATTTCATTCTATTTGAAAGGGTGCTTCCTCGTTTTACGACGGAACGCCATTATGTAAATTGTCTTTTCTCGCCGCGCTGCTTCCACCTCATTTCTTGTGTGGCCCCAAGTGTTTCCGCCTATATTCTAGCGTTAGCCCTTGCGGTGGACAAAAGACCTAGCCGATCTCAATAACAATACTAATATTAAGGGAACTTACCACCAGGCAACAAAATCAACAGTATGGACATCAATGCCCAGCTCCTTCAGCTCCTTGGTTGAAAGATGAGTGTCGTATGGTCGCTGTACTGATGCATTTGGGTCATTTCCTTGCTTGTTCCGCTCCATTCCTACCAGCGACACCCCCAGAACGTCGGCGAACTTCTCGCAGATTTCGTACTTTGTCATTCGGTCTTCCGACGAGAACTGCAGGATCTTGGGAAGCTCGCGGATCCGAGAACGCTCCTTGACGTACTTGATCACGATGTCGCGGCACACTCGTGCGACGTCCTCAGTGTTGGTGGGATATCGCTGGGCCCAGTCATCCATCTTCACCCCTGCGTTCTCATTCTGAGCCTTCCACACAGCGTCGACCAGCGTGTTAACGGCACTCTCTGAATTGTCGCCGGCAGTTCCATAAAGCACAGGTACCCGGAGAACAAGCCCGAGCGCGGTATCTTTGGTGGCTTCCAGGACCGCAATCTCCCCATCCCTCTTCAACTGACCGTACAAATTGGGTGGCTTCGTCTCCGCATTGGCCTCGTATGGCGCCTCCCCTTCGGTGCCCGGGAATACGTAGTCCGTCGAGATGTATATCAGCAGTATACCACGAGACGAGGTCGCTTCTGCGAGCGTACGAGTGGCGTCAACATTGACCCGGCGTGCTTGGTCGGGGTTCTTATCGCACAGATCGGGCGAGCGATTGGCAGCACCTATAACACGGCGGCACGGAGGTCAGTTATAATAGCTCTTGGAGATAGCTAAAAAATTCTCAAGCAGTAATAGTGTGGACTGGTCGTACAATGGATAACAATTTGGGGTCTAGAGCGAACTTGTATTAGCATCAAAATTCAATTCTCAACGGCCCTTATCATAAATTTTACTGAAAGGTTTGTCGCCCACGGCAAGACTCCCCGGGAATTACACGTACTTAGCTTCCTCTAACAACCCCCTGATCTCCTCTGGCTTTTCCAAGTCAGCCTTGAGTATTGTAGGCGGGTTTGCTCGCGAGAAACCCTGGCCAACGGTAAGACAGCCTGATCGCTTGAAAATGTTGAACACCTGGCGGCCCAGGAGTCCAGTAGCCCCAGTCACAAGAACGGTAGTTGCCATTTTCTCGGGGTTTATTTCAGATGACAAGGTGAAGAAGTTGGCCATTCTGAAGGTCAAAAGGTAGTTTCGGACCACTACCTCAGGCTACTAAGGAATGGCGGGGCAGCACTTGAATGACGTAACAATTGCTACTCAGACCGTGGGCCAAGTAGTATAGTAGGTATGAAATTGAGATGTTCAAGAAAGAGTGAATACTGGATACTTTATAAATTGATACCTCTTCTACAGGCGAGGATAGTGATATAGCGAAGATCACGCCAATTCTTGCTGTACGCCATAGCATGCTTGGCAAGACAAGGCAACGTGGGGGTATGAATAGCACAGCGCTCAATTCCTAATTTGGAAAATAGGACCATCAGTCCACGGCCCGTCCAGGACTACAGTTCGCTACCTGTTGAGGACCTCGGAGCACCGTAGAGGCACCTTTGCAAGTGGGAATATTAACATCATCTTGTAGCCCTTTAGCACGCCAGTAAACTTCTCCATCATCATAGCTCTACCCTGAGGTATACAATGAACCGATATTTCCGCCGACTTTGCGGATATTTTTTGATTTAAGCTCAGCTCGCGTACTGGTTGTTACCGTTGAGGTCCGTTTTCCGGTATATCCATTGGTCCATAATCCTTCCCTGGAATTATACCTGTATTATGCAATACGCAGCGGGTGTCAGGCTCTTAGTAAGCGAAAGTTCCCGACGGAAGGCTGCTCGGCCGGAGCCAAGGCCGAAGAGAGTAGAAGCTTTTTAAGAGGCCCAGAAGTCGCATCGTCCTCTTCCACTGACTGTGACCACGCAATGTCAGGTTCAAGGAACTTTTCAGTCGCCCTTCGTCGGGCTCGCTTGCCCAAGCCCCGATACTTCGGGCGGCCCATTCTCCTCCAGGTCCCTGCTGTGGCCGCCGCTCGCACTTTCAGCACCACATCCACCTTCCGTGCATCCAAAGAGATCAAGTACACGAGCGATGCTTATCCTAACCTGAAACGCAATCCCAACTTTGCTGAGATTACCGCGGAGGATGTGGCCTTTTTCAAGGAGCTTCTAGGCTCCCCTTCCGCTGTGATCGATGGCGTCACGGCCGATGCCACGGATGATATCGAGCCCTTCAACGGCGACTGGATGCGCAAGTACCGCGGACACACGAAGCTTGTCCTGAAGCCTCAGTCGAAGGAAGAGGTCAGCAAGATCTTGAAATACTGTAATGAGAAGAAACTGGCGGTTGTGCCACAGGGTGGTAACACAGGCCTGGTTGGTGGGTCCGTCCCGGTGTTCGATGAGATTGTCATCAATACCTCGCGCATGAACAAGATTCGCTCTTTTGATGATGCTTCTGGGGTGCTCGTTGCCGATGCCGGTGTTATTCTGGAAGTGGCCGATCAGTACCTCGCTGAGCGGGATCATCTGTTCCCTCTGGATCTCGGAGCGAAAGGTTCATGCCACGTTGGAGGAAATCTCGCTACAAACGCTGGAGGACTTCGCCTGCTTCGATACGGCAGTCTTCACGGAACAGTCTTGGGTATTGAGGCTGTTTTGCCTGATGGGACTATCATGGATGGCCTCTCGACCCTGCGCAAGAACAACACAGGCTACGACCTGAAGCAGCTGTTTATTGGATCTGAAGGCACAATCGGAATCATCACTGGTATCTCTATTATCTGTCCTCCCCGGCCAAAGGCTGTTAATGTTGCCTACTTTGGTCTCGAGAGCTACGAGCAGGTTCGCCAGGCCTTTAAGGAGGCAAAGGGACAGCTTTCTGAAATTCTTTCCGCGTTTGAGCTTATGGATGGCCGCTCTCAAAAGTTAGTCCACGAGAGTACTGGGAATAAGTACCCTCTAGAGGACGAGTATCCATTTTACTGTCTGGTCGAGACTAGTGGTTCAAATGCTGAACACGATATGGCCAAGCTAGAGGCATTTTTGGAGCATATTATGGGCGAGGGTATCGTCGCTGATGGCGTGCTGGCCCAGGACGAGACTCAGTTCCAGGGCATCTGGCGCTGGCGAGAGGGTATCACAGAAGCTCTGAGCCACCTCGGCGGTACCTACAAGTACGACGTCTCGATTCCTCTCCCTGAACTGTACCAGCTGGTGGAAGACTGCCGGGAGAGGCTGACGAAGCTTGGATTTGTCGGCGATGACGATTCTTTCCCTGTCCGAGCTGTTGTCGGATATGGCCACATGGGTGATTCGAATCTACACCTTAACATTTCCGTCCGGCAATACAACAAGGAGGTCGAGAAGGCGATTGAGCCTTGGGTGTATGAGTGGATCCAGAAACGGAGCGGTAGCATCAGCGCTGAGCATGGCTTGGGCGTTGCTAAGAAAGAGTTCATTGGATATAGCCAGAACGACACTAACGTCAAGCTGATGAAGCAGTTGAAGGCCTTGTATGATCCGGTAAGTGCTGCGTCCCCAAGCCGAAGACCATTGACAGCACAAGAGCTAACTAGAGAGCAGAACGGAATTATGAACCCCTACAAGTATATTTAAGCCATTATATCCACGATGCATGCATATTAGAGTCCAAAATGGGGGGTGGTTGTATAAAATAGTTGATTAATTCTAGCATAATTTGACCAGAAATTCAGGAGTCCTCTCTTTCAGACCCGGGTATTTTATGTATTCTCGACTCCGTATATTCCTCTTCCTCTTTTCTAGCGCTCGGGACGCGGCGAAAGGACGAATATATTACGTAAGCGCACGCGATGCCTGAGGCGGCTAGATCCCATGGTTGCCATGCACTACCGCCTGTTATTTCTCTCCGAACCATGGACGGCCGAGGTCGCCAACCATTGGATATGATGGACTGTTCGGCGATCGATTAATCAATTATTATTGATTTAGTCTGGAGTAATAGCTACTGCTATTCTGCTTCGCTTTGATTTGCTTTGCTTTGTCCAGCTCCCTTCCCATCTTCCCTATACCTGGTTTACTGCGGCTATTCAGCTCAACAATCAGAGCTTGCTGGGCAGGAATCAGGTACCTCAGGGCTAGCTGTGCGGGTCGCCCCTTGTTTTTTTTTTTACCTTTTTCTATTCCCTCTCCATTTGCTTTGTCCTCCCCGCCCCTGAGCTCTGGAAAGCAATCTCTCGGACCATGGCGGACGACATGGCAAGTCAGTACCAGATGATGGAGGAGTTGGGAAGTGAGTAGTCCCAATATTACAGTATTTGAGTCAATTGCATTCTCTGACTGCTTGTCGCATGTTAGGTGGGAGTTTTGGAACGGTTTATAAGGCAATTGACAAGTCCACTGGGGAAATTGTTGCGATTAAGCATGTGAGTGTCTGAAAGACAAAAAAGAAATACATATCGCCCGCGTTTCTTTGTTTCCAGTACCCAACTGACAAATCCTTGCCCTCTAGATCGATCTCGAATCAAGCGAAGACGATATCCAAGAGATCCAGCAAGAGATTTCGGTTCTTGCGACATGCGCCAGTCCATTTGTTACACAGTACAGAGCAAGCTTTCTTCGGGGACATAAGCTATGGATTGTGATGGAATACCTAGGTGGAGGTTCTTGTCTGGACCTGGTAATATATAATAATATTCAAGGCCAATTTTCGAGATGATAGCTTTGGGCTAATCACAAGTTATAGCTCAAACCCGGTGTATTCAACGAAGCGCACGTCGCCATTATCTGTCAACAACTTCTTCAGGGGTTGGATTACTTGCACAGCGAAGGGAAGATCCACCGTGATATTAAAGCCGCCAACGTCCTGCTCTCTCACATGGGGAAGGTGAAGTTGGCAGACTTCGGGGTTGCGGCGCAGCTTATCAACATCAAATCTCAACGGAACACCTTCGTGGGTACTCCTTTTTGGATGGCACCTGAGGTTATCCAGCAGGCTGGGTATGACTACAAGGCGGATATCTGGTCTTTGGGAATTACAGCTATCGAAATGATTAACGGGGAGCCGCCACATGCCAGTACCCATCCGATGAAGGTCCTCTTCTTGATTCCAAAGGAGCCGGCTCCTCGGCTCAAGGGCGATGAATATAGCAACACCTTCAAGGACTTTATTGCGCAATGTCTGACTAAGGATCCGGATCGCAGACCTACGGCAAAAGACCTACTCAGACACAAGTTCATAAGAAGTGCGGGTAAGACAGAGGCTTTGCAGGAACTCATCCATCGAAAGCAGGATTGGGATGCTGGCCGCGGCGTCACCCACAACGTCAAGTATTACGCAGAGTCTCTGTAAGTTGGTCATGTGCGTCTTCAAATGTGTGATACCAAGCTAACTGTTCTCGCAACTCAGAAACACGATCACGCATTTGAAAGAAGATGATGGATGGGTCTTTGACACCGTGAAAGCCTCAACTATGATCATCCAGGAAGATTATGATGACTCCACACATTTATCGGAAGCTCGAGATCCTCTTTATGACGAGTCCGCTGAAATGGTGGAAAACCTCCGCATATCCAGCCCGCCAAACCCACCAAAGCATGCAAACAACACAGCTGTGCGCCGGGTTCCCGCCCCCGATCGCAGCCCTTCTCTACGACGTGCAAAGCGACAATCTAGCGGGGTGAAACAACCATTAGGAGTCGATTTGAGCTTCGGCAACAGTCCTTCAACGGTGCGACAGTTCCGACGAGTGTCTGATAAAGCGCTACCTGGTGATTCATATTCATCGCAGCATGTGGTTGGAGCAGACGAGAATGCCAGCCCTAAGTCTCTATACTCCGATTCAAACAGCAAAGAAGCCCAATTGGGCCGCCGGGCGTACAGCAAAGCCATAGGTCTCGCTTGCCAGGAAGTACTAGGAACCACTGGCGATCAAGAAAAACGAGAAGCGATTTCCCGACTCGCGGAGGCCTGGAGCGACCTAGAAATGATTGACCCCGAGGGTTTGTACCATATTCTCAAAGCCACAAATGAAAAACTTCAAAGGTGAGCCAATGAATTCCAGGCCAATTGAAGAACAACCCCTTTTTTGCTAATAATTTAATTCTCGGACCAGCGATCCCAAACTGTCAAGCCTCGTCCCACAAGCTCCACCACCCGAATCCCCACAGAGACCACGCCTGGTGTTAGCACAAAACAATCCACATCTGAAAAGTCACCGACGACGCCAATCCACCGCGACCATGGAGCCAAATTTGCAGACTTCACAGCTCGCTAACCTCCCTGGCCAGCAGGTGCCGGGAATGGAGCACATTAAGCAATTATCTGATGTGCTCTACCAGCGCTGGTCTGAAGGTCTTCGCACTCGTTGGCCGGGCCTCTAGACTCATACTTTCCTTTCTTCTTTCCTTTCGGTGTATAACACGGTTACAGGCGTTTGGCTGTATCGCATATGGCTTTTTCTTACGCTCTTTTACCTGCTTCGAAGCTCCCTAATTCTCTCGCTTGATACCAATGCCTCATACTCTAAAGGCCCTAATTCGATCCCTCATGTTTTCTCGGCGGCAGACTAAGCTAAGTGATAGTTTACCCTCTTAACAGAGGACTCCAGTCTCTATCCATGCACTTTACACACCCACTTCATTCTAGCCTACAGTGCCACTCTCATTCGTTGCGTGATGCAAAGTCTGTACTGCTAATCAGTCATATGGTCTTGGTTTCATTTCCCAGAACTGGGTTCTGGTGTTTTGAATCTTCCAATGTTTCTTTCTGGTGAATCTTTTCTTTTGAACTTGTGATTATCTGATGGTTTTTTTCTCCCCGATAGACAGGGTTTCCTCATATTTCTTTCGTTGCTTATCTTGGACTACCCTTCCTTCATATCTGTGCGATACAAAGTGGTGTTGGTGTTTGTGTAACTAGTGAGATCTGATTCTTGTATATTTTATATCTTAGGCATTCATATAGGCCTACGGAGTAATAGGAAGATTATTGGGATTGTCAGCTGGTTCTTTACGGTTAACGAGCAACCTGGGCGATTTGATTCAATTTGCTCTTGGGACTCGATATTTGCGACTCTGTGAACGCTTTTCTGGTGGTAGTAGTAGTAGAAGTAATTGCTCCCTACGGTACTCTGGAGTAAGGGTTGAAACTATTTCTAGACAATTAATTATACATGGACATTTAGCGCATCGAGGGCCGTTTTTCGAGTGGATCAAGGCTCCCTGCAATCTGAACAAATTGCATTTATTGATTATTGAGTTCATCTCGTGCTGTCAACCACATGCGTCTCCTCGAGGCGAAGTCGATCTCCTGGTCTCCCAGCCCCATCTCAGCACAAACACCGTCAATACATACATGGAGAGAGCTGGTATCTCCATTCCCCATTAATACTCATACGATTATTGTCATTGCAAGATGCATACTCCCTAATCGAATTCCGTCAGATGAAGCTGCTGTCGATCGGCCCCTGAGCCAGCTGAAACGGAAAGGATACGCGTTTTGCGGGCCGCCTCGTGAGTGAACAGAAGTCAAGCGCCGCGATGCTAAATGAGACTAATTAAACGGCCAGTCTGAGTCTCGGCCGTCGTCTCTCTCTTCTTCTCTCTTCCTTTTATTACGACTCGACCTCCTCCGTCGTCGTCGCTGGCGCCTCCCCCTGTTGATTCTTCTTTTTCTTCTTTTTATTATCCTCTCCTCGTCTTCGACACTCCTCATCTCAACTCCAACGTATCTTCACATACGCCCACATTCCTTTTTCCCCCCACATCCTCTGCGTCTCCCTCTTTGCCTTCACCCTTTTCACTCGTTTAGCGCCTCGTCCCTCGTTTCTCCTCGACGGTATCTCTGTTTTTTTTTTTTTTGCGGAGTGCCATGATTCTGCCATTTCCCTTTCGATAAACTCTCGAGGTCGTCATATTTCCTTGTTCCAACCATGGGGGACTCCCCGGGAACGGCCCAGGCGGAATCCACGCCGGAAGCGTCCCAAACGTTGATGGCCTCGTCTCCGGACAGCTCGATTTCGCCACCTTCGGTCGCCTCTTTGCATGACCTTCAAGCGCCGCCGCCGCAGGAACAGCAGCAGCAACACATCCAGTCGAAGCGATTGTCTTTCTCTCATCGTCCTCATGGTGCAGCCCGACACGCAAAGCGTCTAACTCTGAACTTTCCCATCAACATCCCGGAGGGAGTAGCTGCATTTGATCCCAGTGCATCAGCTTCGCCATCGGGCCCCATGACACCAGTCACCCGCTCGTCGGCTCGCGGGTCTCCAGTCCACACAATCTCTACGCCGGTCCCCTTTGACGGTCAGGACGATGGCTCGAGCCTATTGACCGCTATCGCTTCTCAGGAGCGCAGGGTGCTGGAGCTCCGTGAAGAGCTTCAACGAGCTGAAGCGGAACTGGATTCCTTGAAGAAACAGTGGACATCCTCAGAGAAAACTAGGAAACGGACAGAGATCAACCACCGCGCAGAGCCTTTGCTACCTCTCAAATCACCCGACAAGGTGCCCAGTGACAACAACAATGCAGTCGGGACGCATTCTAGGGAACAGAGTGTAAGCGGCGCTGCAAGTCCCGCGATCGTTACCCAAGTCAGACTCAGCCGGGAGCTGGAACGACGTCAAACAATCCTTGCAGCTGCTGCCGCTGTCTCCACAAATGGGACAACCATATCGGCAAACGGGAGACGAGTATTCCAAGGGTCTCATGCACGGACTTTATCTTTGCTTTCGCCTTCTCCGGCTTTAGCTACTACCAGGCAATCAGATTCTGAGTCTGGCCCGGGTGAGGCGGATAACGAGCGTGTAGGCCGGCCTCCACGATCTGCTACGATGCCCTCTGTCGACCGTGGTCCAATCTCAGATGCTACTGTAAGACCGACTGAGGATATGATTTCGCAGTGGCGGAAAACGATGCCTCCTCCCTCGCGGGAGCTACTCATGCGCACTGGCAAACAAATGGCATCAGACCTGAGGGAAGGACTATGGACATTTTTGGAAGATATTAGACAGGCTACGGTTGGGGACGAAGGAATCAACGCAACCGAATCCCGAACAATGCAGCCCCCGCGTTCGTCCAATTCCACTTCGCGGAGCCGAGACAGACTGTCCGTGCAGGGAGGCAAACCGTCGCGATCGCCGTCGTCGGGAAACAAGAAGGCAGTGACAAATTCAACTGGTAAAGACTCCAAGTCGGCGGACATAGACGCGTCGTTTTGGAGTGAATTCGGCATTGATTCACCTGGGCAGAAGTCCCCAACCGCTCACAGAGCCTCCAACCCCCCCGGCGGGGCGAACGAACCAGAATACCCCAACCTACTCGACGTCGATGACAACTGGGATGACTGGGATACACCGCAGCCAAAGAAGACACATACCCCGACCTCCAGCCGGTCTACGATAGAGTCGAAGCAAGACCAGTCACCAAGAACTCAAAATAGCAGTCCTCGTACAAGCACTAGGTAGGTTCTGGTTTACATCAGAGCGTGAGGTCACTCTCTCGTTTCCCTGTCTCTTTATTCCCGTCTTTTTTTCTTTTTTTCTTTTTTTTCTTTCTTTTGCCTCTTTTCTTGAACAATGTGCTGATAAGCTGGTTAGCTTTGGTGACTGGCACCATGATATGCCTGACCCTAGTGTATCCGACGGCATCCCCTGGCCTGTTATCACGAAAATGGCGCCGTCCAAGTTGACCCGAACGGCCTCCAACCTGATGGCTGAATGGGAGCGAAGCCTCGCGTCTTCTCCCGAGCGAAAGAGTCCGTTAAGCTCTGCAACACCCGATAAGGACAGCAAGAAAGACTAAATCTGCTGTTCGCGCTCCTCTACCTCCCCTCCCCCCTGTCTTATCCATTATATCACAGGCGCTCCCAAAATCCAGCCTGGTTTTGCTGTATATACACACACATGAATACGCACGATCTGTTTTGAATATTATCGGTGGACCGATTTCTTATATCTCGAGCATGACAAGAACATGGATGAACGCAGGGTTATGATTGCAGGTCCCAATACCCTTATGATGAAGCGTCTTTTTTAACATTCTTTTTCACCTGAAACGTTTTGTCTTTCTTTATTTCTCGAGGCCTTTAGAGTTCCGGGGAGAGTCCTGGTCGCCTCGCCTTTTATATACACGTTCCTATAGGGTCCGCCATATCAATGAACTCTTTTTATGCCGAAAGTCGGATAGGAATCCCATTATTTCCCCCGCCCAGATACTTCACGTAATTCCCACACGATCGTAGACCACAGAAAGAAAGTTGAAGCACCAATTTTCCTCTGCTAGTTGTAGCGAGGTAATCTTTCTTCCCCCAGGCACGTCTACCTCGCGATAGGCAGACTAGGAGATTACAGAGTATCTACAGAGTCTTAGGTATCTTCAAGGTTTAGAGGAGATTGCATTCTACAATGACAAAGGCGATTGTAGACAGTAGCACGAAGAGCATTGGATCCTATCCTGGCCCGAGAATCGTCCGGGGTTGACTTGGTGAATAGCCTACCTCAACATCACAGGGAGCTCAACGAAGCGCAGAATGAATCATCCCAGACATCGCCCCGCTCATCCCATACCACCATTTTGGGCCTACTGACAAACAAGGAATCCGAGTCGCTGTGAGGGAGGAATAAGACTGTAATTCAACCTTCGAGAAACCGTGATTAAATACTATCACGTGCGCTGCCTGCACGTATGGTCTCTGCAGCGCGCCGGAAATAAATTTGCGTCTTTCCGTCGCCGTCGCCATCGCCATCTCCACAGCGAGTCTGGGGTTGAGATTACCTATACTAGGCACTGAAGCTTTTATTACGTCGCTCTCTTTGGCTTGTTATATACGTGAGGGGCTTGCAGAGAGCTGGGTATAGCGGGTATACATTTTTGAAGATACCTCTTTTTCTTTTTCTCTTCCTGTCTCTACCCCCCGACGCTAGAATACTCGAACACCCCCATCCACCATGAATTTCCCAGGAACAACACCGACCCAGACCGCGCCTATGGGCCTCGGAGGACTAGCTGGCAATGGCATGCAGGGTATGAGTGAGCAGGAGCAAGCTATGGTGAAAATGGTAAGTGACATCGTTGCGCCCTCATCTTGAAGTTATGCGGTTGTGACTAATGCAACCCGTGTAGATGCACTCCGCTATGGAATCTTGTCCGCTGAAGACTGTGATTTCCGGTGTTATGGGATTTGGTCTGGGTGGTGTTTTTGGATTATTTATGGCTAGTGTGAGTAATCGCCGCGAACAAGAAAAAAAAAAAGAGGATAGCCACAAGTTGAGCTTTGGAACCAGACGAGGGATTCTAACGAGCGTTCGCCAACCCTGTTTTAGATGTCGTACGATTCTACGTTCACGCCTCAGGGGAAAGCTATCGCCGATCTGCCCTGGCGCGAACAAGTCCGTCGCGGATTCAAGGATATGGGGTCTCGATCCTGGTCATCCGCTAAGAACTTCGGTATCGTCGGTGCGCTGTACTCGGGCACGGAATGCTGTATCGAGGGTCTCCGTGCGAAAAACGATCTCACGAATAGTGTTGCTGCTGGTTGTATCACGGGCGGTATTCTGGGTGCTAAGGCGGGCCCGCAGGCTGCGGCTGCGGGATGCGTGGGTTTCGCGGCGTTCAGCGCTGCTATCGATGCCTACATGAGGATGCCATCGGAGGAGTGAGGAGGCAGAAGAGTTTTCTTCCCCTCATGGTTGGGATATGTGGGGTAATTGACGGGATCGTCTCGTCTGTTTATATCTTTTTCACGGGGAATGGCGTTTGGTTTGGCATAGATGGGACTGCATAATGGCGCTCTTCTGTTTTGTGATTTGCGATTTCTTCTCTTGTGGGCATTAGTACGTTCCCCTTGGCGCGGGCTGCGCACTCGCTACTCCTTTGTATACTACTACTTACCACTTACTGCTGCTGTATGTGTATAGATATTTAGATGGAGATGTGAGTGATTTCTTTACCATTAGACATTACGAGGATAAACCAGGCTTATAGCACTATAAGTCTCTGAGTATAATATATATATATATATATATATATATATATAAACCAACAATTTTAAACCCATATCCCACCCCTAGGACCGATCCAACCCCTTCTCCCGACCATACCGTCGAATCTTCCGATCACACTCGAGCCGATACACCCACCCAACCAAAATCGCCAACCAGCCCAAGAAAAGATCATACAACGTCCAAAACCTCGGACTCGGCCCACGCATACTATTCAGCAACAAATCCCCCTCAAGGTCAACAGTGATATACGTCTTCCCACATTCCACACCAGCAATGATACGCCTGGCAATGGCCTTCGCAGAGGGGACCTTGCGCTCCATCTCCGCGCGACTCATATCCGAGTACTCCAGCGTCTTCAGCAGCGTGGGCTTCCCAGCCTGCTCCTGGAAGAACGAGTCCGAGAGGAAATTCCCGGGGAAGCTACAGTGGACTTTATACGCGTCTGCGCCGTACATGAGGAATTCCTGGCGGAGGGTATCAGTTAGGGCGCGGATGGCGGCCTTTGCGGGCGTGTAGGCGTCGTAGCCTGGTAGGCCTAGGAAGGCTGCGAGGGAAGAGGTGAGGATGATATGGCGTGTGCTGTCTGGGGGTTTTGCGGTTTGGGGTGTTGTGCGCCAGCGTTTCAGACAGCTTTGGACGGGGAAGACGGTTGTGTAGTAGTTCATTTCCAGGCAGGAGGTTATTGCTGACGGGGGGATGTCGGCTAGGAAGCCGATTTGGTTGGGGGTGCCGCCGGCGGTGCAGATGAGGATGTCGGGGGGGTGGTATCTGGATAGGACGGTGTCGACCTGGGGGGAGTTTATTATGGTAAGTCATGTATATGGTTGTTGAAGGTTCCAGAGATGGGTAGTGGAGGTGGTACATCTTCTGGTTTTGTCAGGTCGACGGAGATCGCGTCAACAATCTGTTTGGGTTCCTTGCAGGCTGCTTGGACGTCCTGGCGTGCGGCCATGAGGGCTTCATGGGTGCGCGCGAGAAGGAGGAGGTTTGCGCCTGCATCAGGGTAATAATGTTTCCGTTTGTTAGCTTCGATGAATTCTACGCTGCTCAGAGAGTTGTCGCGCCAACCTTTCGCCGCCAGCTCCAGGGCCATTGCTTTCCCTAGTCCTTTGGATCCTCCTGCTACCACGACGAGCTATATTGTGTTATTTAGAGTCAGCAATGGGGGTTGATTCATGTTGGGTGGATGTAAGACCTTGCCGTCCACGTCAAACTTGGTCTTTGCCATGTTTTTCTCTCCTGGTAGGTCGTCTAGATTTTGGAGACTATACAGAGTATCCAGCGCGGAGGAAGAGAGCGCGGTGCTGTCAGGTTATGTATGTCTTGTCTGTAAGGGCTGCGGTGGAATGTAGGGGAGGAGAAATAAATAGCGTCCGTGCGATTAGTGATAAATTGTACGATACTGTCAGCGAACTATAAGCTAGTGGGTTTATGAACTATAGATCAGTCCTGTACAGGACAGACTTGGGTCGATCGAGGATCTATAGAATCCGTCTCATAAGATTGCGTTGCATGTTTGCGCTGGAAGAGGCCGTACCAGATTCAAAGGGGAGTCTTGGGTTAGAGAAACAAGAGCAATTCACATTGAGGTAGGAAATGCTATGCATGCCAAGGTTTTGCACCTTAGACCCTCAATTTACTGGAATCTATACACGCTTCGAGGACGTAACCAGTCCAGCTTGGAATGTACATGGCCTGCAATATAAATCTTGAGCCAGAACACCGGAGTGGAGTCGAATATGTAAGGGGAAAAAAAACTCATTGCAGGTGGCAGAGCTGGCATGCGGAACGACGTGACATTCGCCATTTGTAGATTGGTCTATTATAAACACACATAATATATACAGAGGGATGATCATGGAAGCACAATGTACTTCTCCAAGTGCTTGGGAATCGCCTTCCTCAAACCTTTGCTCTCGAGCCATGTGTTTGAGAATAGTCGGTCGGCATAGCGGTAGGCTCCATCGCAAAGAATCGTCACCACAGTACTGCCCTTGCCAAGTTTCTCTGCAACCTCCTTTGCAGCAACAACGTTGAGTGCCGAGCTGGCTCCAAGATAGAGGCCTTCCTCGTCAAGGCAACGGTAGACCATCTCAATAGACTTCTCGTCGCTGATATTTAGTGATCCATCTAGCGTGTTAATATCCGGTTGGAGGTTATCGGTGACACGACCCTGGCCAATGCCCTCGGTAATACTGCTGCCCGAGCGCTCAATCAGGTTGCCACCGCTCTGGATGTAGCTGTGCAGGACACTGCCTGGGGGATCCGCCAGGAAAGACTTAACCCGACCATTGCTAGCATGTTTCAGGTAGTATGTAGTACCAGCAAGAGTCCCTCCGGTACCAGTTGCGCATGTGAATGCGTCAATCTTGCCTCCAGTCTGCGCCCAGATTTCGGGCCCGGTAGTTTCAATGTGCGCTCGGCGGTTGGCGGTGTTGTCGAATTGGTTGGTCCATACAGCATTATCCAGGGATTCGGCATGTCTTCGGGCCTGGTGGTTGTAGTTCTCTGGGTTGTCGAAGGCGACGGCTGGAACAGGGTATACTTCAGCACCTAGGAGACGAAGCAGATCAATCTTGCCCTGTGATTGTGTGTTGGGCATGTAGATGACAAGTTTGTACCCCTTGGACCGGCAGACGTGCGCCAACCCAATTCCAGTGTTCCCTGCTGTCCCTTCCACGACAGTACCACCTGGTTTCAGAAGACCCCTCTCTTCCGCATCCTTGACAACAAAAAGTGCGGCGCGGTCCTTAACGCTGCCTCCGGGGTTCTGGAATTCTGCTTTACCGAGGATGTTGCAGCCGGTCTCTTCGGATAGTCGCTTGAGGCGGATGAGGGGAGTGTTGCCAATCGCTTCCAAAATGACGAGCAGCGTCAGTAAACAACAATCTTCTGCTTAGTCTAATTAGGTACTCAAAAAAGCCTACCTTCAGTGAGCCCATTGACCACGCCTTGAACCTTGGACACTCGGACACCGTATGGTTCCGCCACACTGCGCAGGGCAGTTGTACCAAACCGCCGGATACTCTGTCGGAACATGGTGTGAAGACCGCTGCCACGCCCTGGAAGTCAAGGATGAAGAAATACTTAGGTATCTCAGCGTCTTGAAGAGTCTCAGATGCCCGGATCGAAGCCGAAAATCGGCTTAGATGGCGGTAGCTCACGTGATCGATGGCGTGATAGCTGCCTCGATCCAAAGATCCAAAGATCCAAAGACTACACTCTGCCACATCCACCAAACTCAGCCTTGAGAGTACAGAAGGGCGGCCTACGCCTGGTCAGGGGATAAACCGCAGGCTCTTGATTCATAGTCAAGCACCTTGCTATGGGCCCAGCAGGCCGTTGATCATCAATGGCCTACACATCTGCTACATAAGCCAGCTCTGGCAGCCTTGCCATACCTACTCGGGGTAAATGTGGACTGGACATACGTTGACTTACAGGTAAACTCTCGTGAAGGAATATCAAGGAAATCAATGTCAAATATTTCATATGATTAATATAACAAACTTGGAATTCTATTCTCTTCTCGAGCTGGTACTATAATACTGCGGCCTTGTAAATACCACGTGACATGCCCTAGCCCTTATCGCCCAACTTCCTGTTTGGGCTGTTTGTTTATCCTCCGCCCCGTGACTCTCAGCAACGATCCTCAGGATCATAACAAAGCGCTGCGACAGACCAGGTCAAAAGAATCCTCACCGACCCTCGACCTTTCTCGTCGCCAAAGCCTCGACATTCAACAATTCAACTAGTTCCACATTATTCTAATGCTTTAGGATGGTCCGTGAACTTTGTCTAGCTCTCCATATCTGACCACGTCGACCTATACCGATATTATTACCCCTCTAGCGATCACCATGCCAGGTCGAGTTTCCGCCCGTTCGACATCGACCACCAGTCGCAGGACCTCCACACAACCTTCAGCAACGGGTGGTCGCGCTGGCTCCGCGACCCCTTCTTTCGCCATTCCACAGGAGCCCGCGTTGCCTGAAGCTATCCCCACCCTCCGCCGCGATGTATGCGCTATTTTTGCAGACGCCCAGCGCTCGACGACAGGACATCGCAAGCTCGTTGTGCGACTGAGGAAAGTCCAAGAGACAGCTTGTGGTATCGCTCAAAAGACATCCAAAAAAGATGGAAAGAACAATGCTCCCCGGAATGAGCGATTAATTCCAAGCGAAGAGACAGTTCCTGAGCGTGAATTCAATGTGGAGGTCGGCCGCTGCATGTTGCGCATCCTAGCAATTAAAAAGTCCGAGCCTGTCGGAGACCGTGTCCTGCGCTTCCTAGGAAACTTTTTGACGCATGCTTCGGAGAAAGATGCCGAGATTTTCGGGTTTGATGAAAACGATGATGAGATGCAAAATTCTCACGAAACACCAACCGCACATCTTACGACCAGCCTTGTGGCTCTCATAGTGCCGCTACTATCTGCCAAGGATAAGGTCGTACGCTTCCGTGCTACACAGATTATTGCGCATGTTGTCAATTCTCTTGATACAATTGATGATGATCTATATCACACCCTCCGACAAGGACTGCTCAAACGGATCAGAGACAAAGAACCCTCCGTTCGTGTACAAGCCGTCATGGGCCTTGGTCGCCTGGCTGGGAATGAAGAAGACGACGATGGAAACGACGATAGTTCAACCGCCCTGGTGGAAAAACTCGTTGATATCATGCAAAACGATGCCAGTGCGGAAGTTAGGAGAACACTGCTCCTCAATCTCCCCCTTATTCCTTCTACTCTCCCATATCTTCTTGAAAGAGCCCGTGACCTTGATGCACCAACCCGTCGAGCTTTATACTCTCGCCTGCTCCCCACGCTTGGAGATTTCCGGCACTTATCGTTATCAATGAGAGAGAAGATGCTTCGATGGGGGCTGCGTGATCGTGATGAAAGTGTGAGAAAGGCCACCGGAAAGCTGTTTCATGACCGCTGGGTTGAAGACTGTGCAGGAACGAACAGTGATCCCGAGAAAATTGGCCAACGTTCTCCACCAAATATCTCCGCTCTCCTAGAACTCTTGGAGAGAATCGACGTCGTGAACTCTGGAATGGAATCTGGTATTGCACATGAAGCCATGCGCAGCTTTTGGGAAGGTCGCCCGGACTATCGGGAAGCCGTGGTCTTTGACGAACCGTTCTGGGAGTCCTTAACCGCAGAGTCTGCTTTCCTTCTCCGCTCATTCAATGATTTTTGTCGAGTGGAAAATGAGGGGAAATACGAGAACCTCGCCGATGAGAAGATCCCTGTTGTTACAGCGCTAGCATTCTACCTTCATAAGTACATGACCGAGTTTTTGCAACGGAAAAAGGCCGCAAAAGACGCACCTGACGCGAACGACGATGATACCGTGGAGATCGAGTTCATCGTCGAGCAATTGCTGCACATTGCAATGACATTAGATTACAGCGACGAAGTCGGCCGAAGGAAGATGTTTTCTCTCCTTCGCGAGTCTTTAGCGGTCCCAGAGCTACCGGAAGAGTCTACTAAGCTTACAATCGAGACGCTAAGATGCGTTTGTGGTCCCGACGCTGCAGCCGAAAACGAATTCTGCAGTGTCGTACTAGAAGCTATTGCTGAAGTTCACGACACTATTACCACCGAAGATAGCTTCGTCTCTGCAAAGTCCGAAATTAGCGACGACACTAGTAGCCGCCATCGATCTGAAACTCCACTGAGTGAAGAGGAAAAGCCATTCAACAAGGAAGAAGCAAAGGCCAAGGTCCTTCGTGAGATAGTTGTGAACATGAAGTGTCTTTACATTGCCCTCTGCATGTTGCAAAACGTCGAAGGCAATCTTCAGGCAAACATGAACTTGGTGACTATGTTGAATAACCTAGTCGTCCCTGCCGTACGGAGTCACGAGGCCCCAATTCGAGAGAGAGGCTTGGAGTGTCTCGGACTTTGTTGCCTACTTGACAAGGTTAGTTTTATTCGGCGACGGGCGCTATGCTACAATCACTGACCTGTGCGTTATTAGACTCTAGCTGAAGAGAACATGACGCTCTTTATTCATTGCTATAGTAAAGGGCATGAGGCTTTACAAGTCACTGCTATTCATATCCTGTGCGATATGTTGACAACGCATCCCTCACTTCTGGCTCCTATCACTCAGCCGGACAAGGAGACCATGTTGCCTCCGCCTTTCCAAAAGCCATTACTCAAAGTCTTCGCCAGAGCGCTTAAGTCGAGCTCACCAAACGCCGTGCAAACGGGTGCTGCTACAGCTCTGTCTAAGCTCTTGCTTACCAGTACTTTTACTCCATCTGGTAGCAATATCCCCCAGGCTATCCAGGAATTCAACCAGAACACCATCGAAACCTTGCTTCAGTCTCTCGTCGTTTCCTTCTTCCATCCCCGGACCCGTGAGAACCCTGCACTTAGGCAGTCACTTGCCTATTTCTTCCCCGTATACTGCCATTCCCGACCGTCAAACACGCAGCATATGCGGAAGATTACTATACCGGTCATCCGAACTGTCCTTAATTCAGCAGAAGAATACTATTCTCTAGAAGCAGAGGAAGATAGCGACGGCGAAATCGATGAGAGTATCGGACAGAAAGAGCTGAAAGCGCTGATGAGTGGAGTTGTGGGTATGCTCTCTGAATGGACTGATGAGCGGAGGGTTATTGGACTTGGCGGCGAGAGGCTTCTCGCCGGTGGACCTCCAAGTTCCAATGCGTGTGGATTCATCCACCTGGAGTTAATAAAGGACATCCTAGAGCGAGTACTAGGCATCAGCACAGGGCCCAATCGATGCTCCAAAGAGGAGAAGAAAATCTTGTTCTCCCTTATGAGCAAGCTCTACGTTGCCCCACCGACGGCACCCTCACGTTCAGGCTCCCATAACCCTGAAATCGATGATCCATTCCGCTCTAGCATCCGCAGCGCTCAGGGCGAAATCACCCCAGAGAACCTTTCCCTGGCTCAAGAAGTCAAAGAGCTACTAGACCAGACCATCGACGAGGGAGTTGCTGTTGATGCGGCTGGTCGAAATGCGCTGGTTAAAGTGAAAAACGTTGTGCTCAAGCTGCTGGCGGCCGCGCAGGGCTTGCGACATCCTAGCGGCAGAACCAGAGAAGGCACCGCTGAGACTGAGAGTGATATGATGAGCGTCAGATCCGGGAGTGTTCGATCTAGGAGCGTCCGGCCGTCGGTTGAACCTGGGGCACTGCGTCGGGGGTTTTCTGTTGAACCGAGTATTTTAGAAGAAGACGAGAACGAGGATAGTCGGGTGACGATCATCAAGTCCGAGGTGATTGAGGAGGAATAGTCAGGCTTTATGTTTCTACGTCTTCCAGTTGGCGTTGGGGAAGTGATTCTTTTTCCTTTAATTTTCAACAAGTGGATGCATGGGCATTGTTCGTGCTTTGGAGTGTGCTGTAATTATTTGGTTCTTTGGTTATGAGTAAATGATCCATGATGACTTTGAGAGTACACCATTTTAGTACTCCTAGTATACATACAGAGTATGCCCATGGATAAGTTGTTAATACTTTATTCAATAGCATTTAAGCAAGCTTTCAGACAGGTTGCTGAGGAAACTCTACACATTATACACCTACTACTACTAAGTACCTAACAACTGAGTCGCAGCAGTACTTTGGAGCAGTTGTAGTAAGTAGTAGGTATATTTAAACAGGACTATCCAAAAAACCGCTAGTGAACTAGTTTTTGAAGCTGGAGCTTGGGCAAAGTATAAATATAAACATGAATCCAGCAACCAGAACTACCGAATAACAAGATAGGGTATATTTACGGTCTAACTCCCTACTAGGCAGGTCGGTGCCTATTATTCCAATTGGAAGCTTGAAGATAGTGCAGTGTCAATTGGCTCTTGTTATGGTGTTATGGCCTGATATGAGTGTGCGCTGATAACAAGCGTTTCGTGGAAAAAGAAAAGTGCCTCTCTCTGGCTTGATAAGCGTTGGATCAGTCGATGAACACGCAGGAAATACCTTGGATAACTAGTTAGATATCTGGGGTAATAACACCTTATAATGATGACTAGATATTTCCGTTTTATTTAAGAAGATGATATAATAAGATGATTTTGATATACCTGAGTTATAGCAGCAGAGACAATAACAGAGGCGCTTAATTCACCCATGGCCTGAGGTTACCTGGGCTTTGTCGGAAATTACCAAACCGTACGCGAGTCAATTACGGCGGTATTATTGCCCCAGTCTGGCCCAATAGAAGAGGGAGCATGTGGGAAAAGCCATGATCCAGCGTGTTCAGGTAGTGGAGCCTTTCAAGAATCGGAACAGAGAGCCCGTATGGATCATTCAAGTTGTTCAATAGCAGGAGAAATACATAGGTGTTCCTCTTCAAATTGGTTGCTTATCCTCCTGAATATGGGTAAGGAGATACTCAAGAGTCCCTTCCTGTACTACCTACTACTAGTACTACTGGTAGTACTAGAAACCGCAGGAGAACTGGAGACACTCAGAATGATACTAATGAATGGATACACCGGCGATACCGTGACGAACGAGGTAAGATACTTACTTCCAGCTTACCTTACTACCTTACTACTAGTAGTTACCTAGCAGTATCACTACAGCCTGGAGCGCTCCATATCATCCCCTATTATTATTATTATTATTTTACGATCAGAGCATAATTAATTGTTTCCTACTGCCAATAGGGAACAGTAAGAATAGTGATGGCGATATTCCCAGGTTAATTTATATCAGAAGGTGTCATGTACTTACCTTGGACGAGCATAACGGGCCCCAGGCAAGTTCCGCTCTCCGGCCGGGTTGTTCTCCAGCATGAAATATCAGCGTATCAGCAACACAACTTCTGATCGATCGAGTAGGAATAATAATGGCTTAAGGAATACTACTTCACCAAGGCTACATTTATAAACATAATCATGGTTATATCAGTTGTCACTAATACTACCTAAAATAATAATAACAACTACCAGAATCTGACCAGCCGTTGGCCATCCTTTTCTCTTCCCCTCAAAACCCGAAACTTTTCTTTTAATCTCGACGCTCCACCACCAAAAACGACCTGGTCCTGCTTGACCTTCGACTTTCTTTTTCCTCTTCATCCTCTCTTTCTCTCTCTCTCTCTCTCTCTCTCTCTCTCTCCCTCCCCCTTCTCCTTCCTTTTGATTGTGTGTTTCTTGTTTTCGATTCACGACAATCTTTTTCTCCTGGTCGTGAATCCGTGTCTTCTGCTGGACCTGCAGAGGCACGATTTTTCCCTTACTTCCCTCCCTCCCTCTCCCCTCCCCCTGCCGCTCCGTTGGCCTCACCAGCATCGAGCGTCCAAGAGCCTGAGCGATGGCATCCGTAACAGCTCCCACACCCAAGTTGGATCGCTATATTGTCATCCACGTTGCAACCACCTGCGATGAACATGGCGTCTACGTCACCAAGGACTCTGCAGAGGTGATCGAGTTGGGGTGGATCTTGTTGGATACCAAATCCTGCGAGGAGGTGCGCAGTTATTTTCCTTGATACCCATTCCACATTTCCCCTCTCCTGACATCCCTCCCCCTCTTTTCTTCTTCTCTATTTTCCTCCGAGTATGGGGCTCGAGCACATTCGAGGAAAATAACCGACATATTCCTCGGTCGAAGAATCCCAATTCTGTTCGATGCGTGTCAGCTAACAAGATTTCTTCGCTTTAGTTGCACCGAGAGAGCGTGCTTGTCAAGCCCGTTAATACCCCAATCACGCCGCTTTGCAGTAAGTATACAATAACCGACCCCCAAAACTTATCAACCAATTCCGTTTCCCTCCTCCTCCGGATCTACCGGTCTCTTAGTTCAATGACTGACGATCCCCAAAAGCGAGCCTGACGACTTTGACCTGGGAACACGTCCGCTCTGCAGGCACCTTCCGCGATGCTATTAACCGGTTCGACGCCTTCGCTCAGGAAAACCTCATCAGCAAAAAGTTGGAATTTGCCTTTGTGACTTTGGATTCCTGGGATCTTCGTGTGCAGCTGCCTCGAGAAGCCCGAGACAAGGCGGTTGTACTTCCTGCTTATCTTCAGCATTCCCGGACATTTGACCTTCGCACCGAGTATCAGAGATGGCAGACGCACCACCCTGAATCTCTTCCTTTCGGTCCCAGCTCTCTTTCCAACATTTGTGCCGCCCTCGAAGTTGAGCCTGTTCAGTCCTCTGCTCCAATCAAGCATAACCTTCCTTTCCATCTGCAAGCCTTGGCCCCCGCTTCGCCTCGTCGCGCAATGGATGAATCCGTCACGTTGGCTAGAGTCCTTCGCGGCTTGATCAGGAAGTCTCAGCCTGCGCATGAGCATCCGGAGATCTTGACGCGCCCAATGGATGCTAGGGCTGATGTTCGTGCCTTTTTGGCAGAGCGTAGCAAGGTGCTTCATCTGAGCGGTCTTCCTCATGACACCACGCAGTCTGAACTCGAGAGCTGGTTCACTCAGTTTGGCGGTCGTCCGATTGCGTTTTGGACCCTCCGTACCCCTGATCAACACAAGCCGACCGGTACCGGCTTTGCGGTATTCTCGTCCCATGAAGAGGTATGAAGAAGCCAGTCCCCTTGTTCAAATAGAATCATAAGTTCCTGACGCATCATCGAATAGGCTGCGGAAAGTCTTTGCATGAATGGTCGTGCTCTCAATGAAAAAGCCATTGAAGTGTCCCCATCATCCAGCCGTGTTCTTGATCGAGCGGCAGAAATACTTACTCCATTCCCCCCCTCGAAGAACCGTCCTCGACCGGGCGACTGGACCTGCCCCTCTTGTGGATTCTCCAATTTCCAACGTCGCACAGCCTGTTTCCGATGTTCGTTCCCCGCTATGGCAGCTGCTCCCGATCCGATGGGATATGGGGCTTACGGTTACGGACCACCATCGATGATGCCGCCCCATATGAACCATGGCCATGGAATGGGCCACTCCAGGGGAATGGGTGGGAACGGTGGGGTAGTTCCTTTCCGAGCTGGTGATTGGAAGTGCGGCTCTGAAGGATGTGGCTACCATAACTTCGCTAAGAACATCAATTGTCTGCGCTGTGGTGCTCCTCGATCTGGAGCTGCTGTTGTCGCGGATTCAGCGTTCCCCTCCCCCATGGAACCTCCTTCCGGATTCAGCATGGGTCACAACTCCATGAGCAGCACTCCAGCACCAGGTCCATTTAGTTCTACTGGCGGCGGATTTGGGGGATTCAACCAACAGTTTGGAGCACCTCCCAACAACTACGGGCTTCAATCTGGCCTTGCAAATACCCCAGGTGCATACCCTCCTATGGGACAGATGAATGCTGGCTATGGCTCTACAGCTGCCTCTCATTCCGCCGCATCATTTGCCAACCCTGCTGCTCAGGCAGCCTTTACTGGAGCTGACCACGCCTCCTCCACTAGTGCTTCCAATGGCGCCTTTTACGGAAACGAGGGCTCAAATGATCCTTTCGCCTTTCTCTCGACAGGATTGGGCGGATTGACTGTGTCAGATGATGCTCATTCTCGTCGCAATGGAGCTGGCGCTAGCAAATCTCCTGCATAAAGCAGTGCATGAGGCCTGATTTGCCAAAAGTGCCCCCGGATTTATTATTTAATTTGCCGATCATACGTCTATTTGTCAATATGGAGATCTGGGTACATTGGTACATGTTTGTTGATGGGTGTTTGTATAAGGATTCTGCAGTTTTGGTGCATTAGGTTGGGAGGAGCTGGCAGGTAGCGTGTCGTCGTTTTGCCCTATTTGATCCCCCCTTTTTCTTTCTTGTCATCTATCACACCATTTATTTCTCAGTCCCTTCACCCTTCCCACTTTTAGGCTCATTTTGCTATTTTTTTTTTCTTGTTCTTTTTTTTTTTGAAAGCGATGTTTCAAGGTATAGAAGATGGTCCCGGCAGGTGGGTGCTGGCGGTATTATCCCTGGATTCTCCGATTTGGTGCAATCGTCGCTTCTTTTTGGCTTTCTTTGGTCGACATGAGCTTCCCATGTCCATCTCATGCTTGAGATCTCGCAAGCAGGGACTTTCCCTCGATTTCTTTTTCATCACCCCAAGCCCTGGTGTGCAGGATGGCTCAAATATGGCATTGCATTCTAGATATTGGTTTTTGGTTTCCGAATTCATCTCTGCGCTGTTCGGCAATAGGAATTATTGGAGAATTACGGTATTGATCACGGATGGGATACAACGGAACGGACTGTTGGGGGTGTTGGGGTATTCCTTTTGTTTGCCAGCAACGACAGCTTTGGGATATGCGAGGCATACGGATCGGGTATTGTGAGTACAGCAAGATTGTTCTAAGTGTCCATAATCATCTATTGTTCTTGTATCCCTTGTCATCTTGTCTTTTATGTGTTATTGGTTTTTTTTTTTCTTGCAGAAAAGTCGATATGTGATCATGCTTGCCTCGCCTGAGTGGCTCACCTTTGTGCCCAGTATATTATTTGAGCGATCATCATGTACAGCATTATCTTAGGCTGCGGTATAGCGGCGTCGATTCAAGTGCTTGGCTGGGAAAGTTGGATTATTTTGGACAGGGGCATGTTTAGCGATATGGGAATTTTACTTTTGCTTCCTATGGTCCTCTGTTGTTTCTACAGAGTGTTCCTTGTCAATGCATAGGCAGCAATGCTCATCCGTTTAGCCATCATGAGGCGGACCTAGGAATAGGTATTCGTAGCACCCAAGTATGCTGTATGTTGGGTTTCCAGGCGGAGTGGCCAGTTAGCCGCGCGCTTGGCATTTGGGAAGCTCTGAGGCACCCGCGGGACTCGCGTCCACCTCCGTCTGTCATCGCCCAAGCTGGACCTTTAATTCCCGGCATCCTACAACTCCATTACCACGAATTGCATCTTTCTCATCTTCTCATCTACTTCTCATACCTCTTTCTTCTTCTCTCATAGTTATCTTACCCTCTTTAGCCCTTACTGTCGCCCATAATGTCCGGATATGATCGAGCTCTTTCAGGTAAGACAGCTTGGTTTGCTGGGTGTAACTGCGCTACTGATGAAGGAACTGCTAACACTGTCCTTAACTATAGTGTTTAGGTAGGGGATTATACTGACCGAGCTTTGGAAACAGTTAACTAACTCCCTTCCAGCCCTGATGGGCACGTCTTCCAGGTGGAGTATGCGATGGAAGCTGTTAAGCGAGGTATGTCTTTCCCTGCATTTTTGGCTACGGAGCCAATAAATGTACCGTGAGGGCTCACTTGAATATTCACCTGTTCATCAACACAGGCACTTGCGCTGTCGGAGTAAAAGGAAAGGACGTCGTCGTGATAGGATGCGAGAAACGATCCGCCCTGAAACTCCAAGATACCCGCATTACACCATCGAAAATCGCCGTCCTGGACAACCATGCCATCCTTGCCTTTGCCGGCTTAAACGCTGATGCTCGAATCCTTATTGATAAAGCTCGGTTAGAAGCTCAGTCACACCGCCTGACCGTGGAGGATCCTGTTACTATTGAATACATCACCAAATACATTGCTGGTGTGCAGCAGAGGTACACGCAGAGCGGAGGTGTCCGACCCTTTGGTATCAGTACCTTGGTTGTGGGATTTGACCCGAATGACAAGACCCCTCGACTTTACCAGACGGAGCCGTCGGGTATCTACTCTGCCTGGTATGTTACTCCAAGTTACGAACAAACTTGGATTTACGGTGATTAGAGATGTCTAACTTTACTCGGCTGGGGATAATAGGAAAGCAAATGCCATCGGTCGTTCCAGCAAGACTGTTCGGGAGTTCCTCGAGCGTAACCACCAGGATGATATGGACCGGGAGCAGACGATTCAGCTTACCATCAAGTCGTTGTTGGAAGTTGTGCAAACTGGCGCCAAGAATATCGAAGTGGCCATAATGTCGCCTGGTAAAACGATTGAGATGCTCCCTGATGACCAAATCGAGTCTTACGTCAAGAACATAGAGACGGAGAAGCAGGAGGAAGCTGCCAAGAAGAAGACTGGTCGATCTGGAACCACGACGGCAGCTATTCTAACACGAACTGGTGGAGGGGAGACAACTCGGGACTAGATTCGGGGATTGCAATCTGGTTAGAAGGGACTACGTGGGCTACGTTGACCTATGAGACTCGTGCTTTTTAAATCTGTTTAATCTCTGGGGTCATCCTTGCAGAAGCGAGCAATTTATGAAAATAAGACACCACTTTTTTCGAAAGTATATACCGGAATATCTAGTTGGTGTCGTTGAGGGAGGGATCTAGTATCGAATTATTGGAGGCAATGGGATGCTGTGTAAAAGGTCGTAATCATCGTAATCCATCTGACGCTTGCCTAACCCAAGCGATCGGCGGTATCAGTAATATTGAAGAGGGAGCGTTCTTGGTCTCCTCGCACGCGATCATCTTTGAGCATTCTGTAATCATAACCGTCAAAATGTAAATTCCTTGCCTGGTGCTGATCCAGAAAAAAGAGTCCCCCAAAGAGGTTGGTTTGTTGCGTACCTAGAATCTATTCGAACGTCCTCACCCTCAACTTGCAATGTGGGCTTGGGGGTGATGGCTTCAATCACGAAGTGGTTGTCACAGTGCGGACAATACTCGTCACTGGTAAAAGGCACTTCCGTATCAGCAAAGCTTCTCTTGTAAAAAATAAAAAAAGAAAGAAGGGAAGGAAAAGTTCATGATATGAACACTTTATACAGGGGGGTGGGGGAGGTGGGAGGCGTACCTCTCGTCGAACTCTTCGGCGTCCTTCCGGAAACACTTTTTACACTTCTTACAGGCGAATGTCTGTACAGCGTTTAGAACAAGAAAAAAAAGTTATCAATAAACTTTCCCCGTTTTATTATTGGATTGGGGTATATATATACCATTTCCGTGGATTTGGTGAGGGGGTGCGATTCTTGTTCCTGGTGGCATTCGGCGCAGTCGAACCATTTGCGACCTAGAAATGGAGTCATGAGAAATTGAAATACCGCATCAGGAGGCCTGAGTTTCGAGAATGCAAAGTTTTAAGATGCGAGAGAGAGAGAGAGAGAGAGAGGAGGGAAGGATGGAGGGCGCACGCACAACATGGGGAACGAATGGCCACCTGGGCGTTGATGATATGTTTACTGCGTGTGTCGACTTGAGTTAGAAAGAAAGAGATGAAAAAGACGGATTGATTTATGGTCAGTTAGATCTGGGGAGAACATACCACATGATGGCAACTGTGATATCCTTGGTTCTGTTCAGACTTCGGAGCAGAGACAGAGAGAGTAATGGATGGAGAGAGAGAGGGGAGGATTTAATTTAATGAGATAAACGATAGCGGCGCGACTAATGTTGATTGATTGTGGTTCTTCAAGCGGGAAGCTAAAAATAATAAATATAAATCCATGCGATAGTCCCAGATAATCGGAATATTCAGCGGGTTTGAAGCATGGATTCAGTAGAGAATACTCTGTAGTCTGTAGTCTGTAGTCTGGAGATGGACGATGGATCTCTTGAGGGGAGGCCATCGATGATCGCCTCTTAAATATAGAATTATTGTATTTATGCTTCCGCATCATCGCCCCCTCCCCACTTGTTGCTCCTCCATCCCTCTCTGTCTCTCTCTCTCTCTCTCCCGCCTCTCTGTCAACTTCCTTCATTTCCCCTCCGCCTCCACCTCCACCCCCTTGTCTGTCTGTCTGTCTGTCTCTCAACTCATCTGTGAGCCTCCACTTCCAAGGCTTTCTTCTATAACATCTCTCTTATCTATTCATCCGACCTCTTTGGTCCCCATCGTTGATCTGATTCCCACGTTCACTGCTTACCTTGCTTCTGAACGCTTCCGCCTGGACTAAAAGCCCATACCTAGGCCGACGCTTTCTCCAGGTACCACTCCTTCACAATCGTTTACACCCCTCCACCTCCTTCAAGCAGATTGTCTTCCTTTGATATATAAGTGAACCCACCCCCGGTTGGATAGTACACACCTTGCAATTGAGGGCCTATGATCCATCTTTCCAACCGATATTCGTGCCGGATTCGCCGTCATGGAGGGAAACGGCAGGACCAGGGATACCACGGATAGTGCCCCAATTGTACGTCATGCGCGATATCCTTGTCTACGTCCATAATCCAATAAATGAACTGACGGATATTTTCTTCTCTAGAGACCTGTGTCTACATTGCTTTCCCACTTTGAGAATCTCTCACATCGCCGATCTCCCTCTGCTCTGCCCACTGGTGGTCCCCGCGACGCCTCCTTCCTCAAGGCTCCCGAACTAGTTGACGACATCCGCTCGTCTTCTAGGGCTTCCCTCGACCTCCCTCGCCCAATATCCCCGTGGGCTTCAGTGACAGACCTGCCACGTGGCCAGCGATATGATCATGCAAATGGAACTCATTCACGAAATGGTGGGTCTCCCGGAATATCCCCAGGCAGACGGCAGAGCAGACCCATGTCCATGAATTTCCACTCCTCCCCGCAGCTGGCACCCACCTTGACGGTAGACTCCCCACGCTCTCCGCCGCGAGGATTTGGGGCCCTTGGAGACCGCAGTGAGGAGATCCGTCTTGCCCGCAGTCCCCCTAGTGTTTCACGCGAGTCACTGCCCATCTCGTCGCAAAAGGGCTCCTTTAGTCGACCGACGACGCCTGTCACCGCGTCCCCCATTCCGGTAGAGCATACGGTTGGGCACTTGTCCCCAGGACTTTCTGCCTCGATGGGGTCTATTCGTGAAAGCCCCTCCGACCGAAAGGGGAAGAGTATTTCCTTACCTCCCCCGGCCAACCGGGCGACAAAGCCCAAGATTCCCATGAAACCCGCAGCTTTGTCATTCCATGATCATAATTCTCCCGCGCTGCGACCACAGCGGGCATCTTCTGAGGATCGGGTTTCGCCGTTTAGCACCCCGCCAAGCAGCCCAGAGAAGTCATCGCCACAGAGGCCTCCTCTTGAAAGACCAGCGCAACCTCCTCGACCGCGCTCTCGGCAATCCCCACCACCTCCTCTTGGAGCTCAGCCACGGACGAGACGGTCGATGGAGAGATCGCCTGCTCCGCTTTCTGGAGCTGCGCAGGGTAACAGAGAATCGTCGGCGTCACGGCCGCCGCGAATGCCAGAGCCATCACGGGTATCTAAGCCTCTAATTGTACAAATACCTAAAGGCCCTTCTGTGCAACCCGCAGCTCTTGCAAGCGCACCAATTCAAACCCGTCTCCTCCAAACAAGTGACAGCCCGCTTGATAGACCGGGGCTTCCACCACGACACTCGTCGGTGAGCAGGAGGACTGGCAGGTCCCCTTCTAGACAGACCCCTGCCTTGGATGGTCCCGTACTTCCTCGGCCAATTTCAAGAACAGACCGGCGCCAACAGACCCCAGTGGAAGTACAGGTCCCTAGTCAAGTCCAACGACAATCGTCATTCTCTCGGGAGATTAAACCAGCAGCCCCTCCGTCGGTTCCCGAACGACCAACGGTACCAGATCGACAGCGGGTTCTACCTACTCTGAGCGAGGACGAGCAAATTCCGGAGGAGCCGCCTGCGCGCTCTGACTATCCAGACGCCTCGAACACGAACCGCCGGCCTCCGCTCCCTAGAAACGGGCCGAAGGAAATTAATACTCGCTACGATACTCGACTTATGGATGTATGTGGGAAGCACGTGTGTACAACCGGGTACATCACTCGTGTTTGGGATCTCACAACTGGTGATCAGCTTATGAGCCTTAGTCATGGAGAAACAGTGAAAAGTCTTTCGTTAGCCTTCAAGCCAGGAGTGGGTCTAGAAGATGAGGGCGAACGACTGTGGATAGGTACAAATAATGGAGAGCTCCAGGAAATCGATGTCTCGACTGGTTCGATCACAGCGTCTCGATCATATCCTTCCCGCAGGGAGATCATTAAGATCCTACGGCACAAGAAAGAAATGTGGACGCTTGATGACGAGGGCCGTTTACTTGTATGGCCACCAGACGAATCAGGTGTTCCAAATCTTCAATATAGTTACCACAATCCTTATGACAGGGTCGCAAGAGGACATACTTTTTCAATGGCGGTAGGCGATACATTGTGGCTTGCCACGGGCAAAGAAGTTCATGTGTACCGACCAAATGCACGCGATGACGCTTCATTTAAAGTCCTGAAACGGCCTTTGGGGTCACATCACTCGGGAGATGTCACCTCTGGTGCATATACTACAAAATATGGAGGCCGGGTTTATTTAGGCCATGCAGATGGCAAGGTCACTGTATATTCCGCAAGTGATTACGCCTGTCTCAGTGTGGTAAATGTCAGTGTTTATAAGATCAACTGCCTGGGAATTGTGGGTGACTACCTTTGGGCAGCCTATAAAACTGGCATGATTTATGTTTACGATACTACGACGAATCCATGGACTGTGGTGAAGGACTGGTGTGCTCATGATAGCCCTGTCTGCTCATTTTTACTGGATACCAGCAGTGTGTGGACATTGAACCGTTTGCAGGTAACGTCTTTGGGGACAGATAACTGCATCCGCCTGTGGGATGGAATGCTAGAGGATGACTGGTTAGGTGAGTGTATTGCTGGGAAGCAAACTTTTTTTTTTATTGCAAGCTAATAGTCGGATAGAATCCCAGATGCAGAAACGAGACGTTGAGTTCTGCACCTTCCGTGAGATTAGCGCTGTGGTTGTGACCTGGAACGCTGGGGCCTCTACTCCTGGCAGCGTGCGCACATCTTCCTTCATCCAAGATGCGATTCACCCGGAAAACCCACCGGAGATTCTTGTCTTTGGCTTTCAGGAATTGGTTGATCTTGAAAACAAGAAAATCACAGCTAGTATGTTACTTTTAATCCACAACTCCTAAATATTGATAGCTAACTTGTCGAACAGAGAGCTTGCTTTTGGGAAGCAAAAAGAAGGACGATAAGGAACACATGAGCCGACAGTACCGGGTTTGGATGGAGCATTTGACGAATTGCATCAACGACTGCATGCCATTGGAGGAGTCTTATGTGCTTCTCCATAGTGCTAATCTAATCGGTCTCTTTACATGTGTCTTCGTAAAGCACAATGAACGAAAGAAAATCAAGGATGTTAGCGCAGCTGAGGTCAAGCGGGGTATGGGAGGTTTGCACGGAAACAAGGTAAGATCTAGAGTATTTACTACAAGTAAAAGTATTAAAGGCTGACTGTATAGGGTGCTCTTCTTCTACGTTTTATTCTCGATGATAGCTCACTTTGTCTCGTGAACTGCCACTTGGCGGCAGGGCAGTCGCAAACTACACACCGCAATAATGACATCGCAGCCATACTTGAGACCGAATCCTTCCCAGTTGAGACCAGCATAACCGCTCGACTGGATCATTTTGTGAGTGGTGGTGATGGGTCAATGATCATGGATCACGAGATCTGCATTCTAAACGGAGATCTCAACTATCGCATCGACTCGATCCCACGGAATGTGATTATTGAGGATATTCGCAATCGGAACCTCACAAAACTGTTGGAGAGAGATCAACTTCTAGCCTCAAGACGCAAAAATCCCGGGTTCAGACTCCGGTCGTTCCAAGAGTCGCCAATCACGTTTGCCCCTACATATAAGTATGATGTTGGTACAGATGAATATGACTCGAGCGACAAGCGAAGGTCTCCTGCCTGGTGTGACCGTGTCCTCTACCGGGGGATAGGCCGGGTCAAGCAGCTCGAGTATCGACGTCATGAGGTTCGAGCATCCGATCACCGACCAGTCAGTGCGAGGTTTAGGCTTCGCATCAAGACGGTCCTTCCCCAGGAACGTTCTGTGGTCTGGGAAGCCTGTCAGAAAGATTTCCAAGTCGAGAAACAGAGGCTTGCGTCAGAGGCTAGGTGAATATTTCCATACCCAAGGAATTTCGAGAACCTTCTAACACTCTGTTTTAGCATTGAATATCTCATTAGCGTCCTCGGAACTGACCCCAAGCAAGCGCGTGCCCTAATCATGGGAAAGAAGGGCAGTTGCCCGTGAACTTTCTCTATTTATCCCTTCTATCTCTCTCTGTCTTGCACAACTTTGCAGGTGTTTTTTTTTTTTTTTTTTTTTTTTTTTTGTTACTAGAGGTTGGCCTTTTACTTTCTTTGGTTGTCTGGTTGGAGCGGAAGACATCATCTTAAGTACTGCATACTTATCTCAGTCACCCTATGCTGCTACTTGGAGCCGAGGAGCTCGCAAACAACGGTGATGTGTATGACTAATGACTCACGATAGACATGTATCATGATGGGGTGGGAAGGGATTAGAGCTGCCTCTCTGTCTGGGGTTAGAGACAGGCCTTATAATAATAATATCATGCAGGCCGGACAGTGTGTTTGTGTGAGGTGTATATAGTACCAAGAGCCATCATGTTGATAAAGTGATTGCCAACTTGAAGAAGAAGCTTGTTTTGTACCTTGACGAATGCTAAAAGCGGGCTACTACATAATTTTTTAGAAAAAAAATCAACTCTATTTTCTTTTGTTATTCCGTCGCTCTGAGAAACTTAGAGACAGATTGGATTGTTAGGTATACTCCAGAGTAGCTATCAGCTTACGCACCAATAGAAATGTATAGTGAGTACTCCATGAAATATACCTAAACTAGGCAAAAGGCCGTCTTGAGGGGAGGCTAGGTGAGATGGTTGGTATAAACACGCTTCCTACGAAGTATGCCCTCTGACCTCTGCTACACATCAAAAGTAGCCTTACTATGGATATGCACTTGACTGCGTTAGGACCTGGTATACAGCAATGCAATATAAATAAACACTAGCTGGGTTACTTTAATAAAATAACAAAGTTCCAGCTGCTCTGTCAGCCGACGATATCCTGTCCAATGCAGGAATGAAGAGTACAACACGACATGTTCAGGCTTAGTATGCTCTTAGCAAACCCATTGTTTCTCTGCAATTCGACCGTCATCGCGGGGATCCTCCGTCAGAATGGAGCCAAAAATATCAATGCATTCTGTCTCGAGGTCGTGTTCAAACTCAGGAAGCTCATGTAGAATGTACTTTGGGAACCTAGAATCGAAGTGATTTCGACTCGCTGATCCACGAAGAACTTTTGCCGCGTATTTGACCAGAGTCCTCCGAAGAAGTGCATTCTGCTTGGAGACGGTTTTATACACCTCCCGCACGAATCGGGGGAAAACAATGGGGAAGGATGCTCTATGCAAAACTTCGAGGGCTTTGAAAGCCGAAAGATACCTTAATCCTGATATGCGAAGGTGATTTGCCAGAACATGCACTTGCAAATGGAGAGAAAGCTCACAGCAATCCAGGCGATCTGAATATCACATAGTGAGCATCGTTCTGGAACCAGCAAAGCTCCATAATTGCGTACCGACGTAATCAGCTGGGACTGTCTGGCCCTCAGATTGGAAATAAGAAGGAAAACCATACGCTAGATAGAACCGATAGTCACACAAGTAGAAGAAAGTGAGCGCCATCTGGAGAACGAGTGGATGACATCGAATGCGAATCGGGGAATCCTAAATACAAGCAGTCAGATACAACAGGGCTCAATAACGGTATGCAGCTTTATTACTAACAGGGGCTTTCCTGCAGGCAACTCTTAGAACCCCCGATTGAGCGCAGACAACCGCTTTATGGCATAGAAACTTCTTCCCACCGCACTCGAGGATGAGATCGTTGAACTCGGGCTTGACCGTCCAGCTAGAATATTGAACTCATGAGCAAGCACGTTCAACGAAGATTACATCAGAAGCAGCCTCACCGTCTAATAGATGATAATAACAGGTTCTCACGATGAGATTTTGATGCGCTTTTAAGGACCATGGCATCCTCATAGTCCCATAACTCTGAGATGCTTCCTCGGGGGCCTTCCTCAGGCTCACCTGGCCTGACTAAAGGATTATCAATTGCCATTGCACTTGCACAAGCACTCTGGGTGATGACGGTTCGTCTGCATAAAATAGAGTTTTGTGATGAGATATTCCGGACTTTCGAAAACACAGCTTTTGAGATGCAGATTAGAAGAGAATTAAAGAGTAAAAAGTGCGAGAAGCTGAGAGCCCAATGGACCGACTGCCGAAAAGGGAAGGAGGTCAGGGAGAGCATCTGCCTTCCTTTTTGGGACATGGAGATGGATTTTCAGGCTCCACACAAAAGAAAAAGACTCACAGCAGCAGCAGCAGCAGCAGCAGCAGCGAGCTGAAGAGAAGTAGAATGTGCCATGTTCCAGTTCATTATGTACTGACAATCACTAGATATCCCAGGTATCCTCAAAACAACTTATGTGCCCCATAATAATAATATTAACAAACTGCCATGTGCATCATCACATTAATTCACATTCGTCAAGTAACCAAAAGTAAACCCCCAAAACCATGGTCTCCTGGTCTTATACTTTAGAATAGACACCAGTCACCGCCAAAGATCCTGACGGCTATCTCGTCTCCAACCGCCGCTGCTCTTAGGTCGTCCGTCTTCAACAGGTACGGCCAGGAACCCGCCAAAGCCGTTGCCAACCAACACACTTTTCCGTGCATCGCCTCCCCATGACCGACCGAGTTGTGCGTCATGGAAACTCACAGGCCGAGTGGTGCTGTCTCGTCGGCCGCGTGTGGAGGGTGGTTCATATGGGGTGAAGTTCCACTCCAACTCATCCAGGCCCTTACTATACACATTGAGTGGTTGTGCAAGTCCACCGCCCATGAACTGGGGCCCATATTCACCACCTCCGAAGAGACGAGGTGGAGGTGTGAGTAACAGCGCTTCCGGAAAGTCTGCGTCACGAACATAGAGGCTACGAAGGGCGGGAAGGGAGTTCGACATCAAGCAGGAAATGAGATAAGTGTAATATGAGGCTGCCTTGGGTAGCATGCCGTATGATCCGGTAGTAGACGTGATCTCGTAGTGTAATAATTGAAGAGATCTTGAGGCAAGGGTTGGAACTTTCTCCGGGGGAAAGGACCGAGTCACTTCCTGAATTACCAGCAATCCGCGTAGTTGAGGCGCAGCAGAAAGGATTTGATATAAGGTCCACGGAAGGACTCCAGTGGATGATAATGTCAAGTAAAGTAAGGATTTGCGATTTAAAGGAACAGAGAGAAATCCAGCAAGCCCGCTTGCTGTGATATTTGGGGTATCTTGGAGAGTAAGCCGCTGGACTGCTGGGAATGGCGGGAGAGTCGGAGAAGGTGCAAAGACGGAGTCGTCAAGCCACGAAAGATTATCCATGATTAGCTCGCGAAGTCGTGGAAATGAGGCTAGCCCAAGACGAAGGGTGCTTGGCTCAATCTGTAATTGCGATATTTCTAGGATTTCCAGGTTTGTCCAGAGCTGGGAGCCGGGGAGCTGAGAAAAACTGCCTTCTGCTCCGTGGCGATAGCTCATTCGGCGTAGGTCTGGACAGCGAGCCATGAGCTCCTGTTTTAATGTGAGGCACGATGGGTCGTCGTTGTATATTCCAGATGGCAGATCAACATAGCGAATGTTTGGTAATACCGATATTGTCCGTGCGATCGCTGCTTTGCTCGCCTCGCGGGTCATGTACGGCATGCGCAGGGAGAGCACCATAGCCCCTAGACCCCGTGTATGTCGAACAGTCTGCATGAATAGCGACAGTCTAACTTGCGGTGCGTCGATAGGGTCAGCGTTACGGTCGAAATAAGAGCGACGCTTTCGCTTGGCTGCTAGTTCTTCTTCTAGCTCACAATAATGGACAGCATCTATGCGGACATGCGAGTATCTGTGTGCATGCATGCAAATATATGAGGTCAGCCATTGAGACACATATGAACACAGGTCAAGGCAGAAGGAGGGTAGTTAGGATGATTTACAGCAAAGACCGAGCGACCGGATACCAGCGCTTGCAGACCAGCGCGCAGTGCGCAAGATCACGCATGTCACAGAGCATACAACCATCCTCGGTCATCGACTCCTCCGAAGTATCATAAGAGTCATTCACCGCATGAGGGCAAACATAGGCGAAGATTCGAGCTAGAACAGGCCGGGGAAGCTTTGTAGTTTGATCTGAGGCAAAGCCAGGCATGGGAGGGACACCATCGCAACGGGGATCAATGCGGAGCTTCTCATGGCTGGCAACATCCCCCGCACGGCCCAGACTTTTGGAGCGTCCACGAAGTCGGCTCAATAATCCCATGATCGATTTGAGGAGAGGGAAGGCATGTATAAGGGAATTTCCGTAGCGTTACGCGACAAAGCCAAGTGATAGGAGAATGGGAGGCGTAAGAACAGTAAGGATGAGGGTGAGATTGTCAGGAATAAATAGCGATGGAGGGTTGTCGGTTGGCCACCTAAGCGAAGCGCAGGTATTTGAGGGGATTACTTTCCAGGCTGCAGAGGATAATTTATAAATAACTTCACAGACTCTCCTCTGAGTTCTCTCTGAGTTCTCTCACACTCTGTATCTAACCGCAGGCCCCCAAACTTTAAGCACTCTTCTTTGTTGTTGGCTGCTGCGGTTCCTCGACATGGGTCTAGTAGTGGATGAAAGACAAGAAGCCTTTCCTCCAGCTGAGAATTATTTATTCTACCCCAATCAGCGCTGAATGTGAAGATGATGCCAAGAGCCCAAGATTAGGGATCAGACGAACATGCAGACGGGTGTTTCATCCTGGCGGTTATATTAAATGGCTTGGAGGTTGGCTGCGAAAGTGGAGTTGGCTTGCTTCAGATGTAGGGAATAGGGATTATTAGGTGTTGTCTATTAAGTATCAACATGCAAACCCCAGTCACAGAATGCATCATAATGAACAGTGTTAGAACAGACCTTTGATATCTTACTAGGATCGTCTTTCTCTCTCTCTTCATGTGATTAAAAATGGCTGGTTCTTTGCAAGGTTGTTCCCGAAACACAGTCTTGCTTTACCAGACAGCGAGCGGTTAGGATAGCCATGACATCAGTTTCTAATCTCCAGTATATCTTTCTTTGTGTTTCCCAACTCCATAACTCCACACTCGCCGCAAGACCAGTCGTCCTCAAGTTATCTAAAGTTATCTACAGACTCGAAAATATGTCTGAGAGCGCTTCAAGTGAGACTTGGAAGATCCATTCACCGTATCGCATCCAGACACCTGAAGAATTTGGCCCAGTGATATGGCAAGGGAAATGCGACTGTGGTCGAGTTACGTACAAACTCAATCATGAAAAACCACTAAATGCCAAATACTGCCACTGTCGAGGCTGTCAAGTAATGCATGGTACAGACACTATTTCGCTTAACGTTGAGCATACAATGGGCGGCGCTGACTTCCCAGGTGCGCCTTTTCAATGGGCTGCTATATTCCATAAATCCGACATTACATTCTCACGAGGCGCTGAGGGGCTTTCGTTCTACTCCTCGGGATATCAGACAAGAGAGCATGTGCTGCCAACTAAAGTCTCATGCTCGTTTTGTCGGTCTCCGATCATGGACGAGGGCCGGCAGGTCTGTCTGATATTCCCTGAGTCCATTGGCCATGGGTTATCGGACACAGATCGAGAAAGATGGAGAGATGCATTCGAAGTGAGGTATGTTTTCTTCATCCCCAGAATACCAGTCTAAGATCTGAACCATTGGTGGCTTTTTTCGCGCAAGACTAATATGAAATCCAGCTGCCATATCTTTTACAGTCAACGCGCCATAGATATCATGGATGGAAAACCTAAGTGGTCAGCTATGGACAAAGACAGCGATCTCTTGGATGATTCTGGCGGGCTTCAGGGCCTCTAAGACATCTAAGTATGTCCCTCAGATTTTAAGGACTTACCTTGGTAACAGCCATGTTGAATGATGATGTATGTCTTGAAATCTAGAAGCCTCAAATAGCTCAATCTCGATGATAATGTACCTGTGTTCGTATGTACTTCGACACGAGTTATACCCAAGTAGACAAAAGAAACTCTGCGCCAACAAAATGACGTCGATTAGACATTTCCCCACCACGCCAGATTTATTTATCCCAGACGAATTACCCAACTTTTCACAACGTCTTTGATCACATCCAGATCACAACAAAAGTCCTCTCCTTAGACCTGTAAGTTATTCTTCTTCTCATGTCATATCCAGCAACCCCCTCAATCCCCACCATCGCAAATCTACCACCAATCTCCAAAATAAATATCCCGCAACCCATACAAAACCCCTCCAAACCAAATCCAATCGCGAACAGATCCCATATCCCGCACAACCCATATTAAGACAAGACGAATAAGACACAGGAAGAAGAAGAAAAAAGAGAAAATGTCCTGGTTCCAAAAATCATTCACGCTCCCCCCTCGCTCGCGCGGCTCCTACCTCATCACCGACAATGTCCTCTCCGAACTCCCCGAGCTACGCAACTACAAAGTCGGCATGCTAAACCTCTTCATCCAGCACACAAGCTGCGCACTCTCTCTAAACGAGAATTGGGATGAAGATGTCCGCGAGGATATGAGTGATGCGCTGGATCGGATCGCACCCGTGGATAGGAAGGGGAATCTCTATAGGCATTCTGCAGAGGGGGAGGATGATATGCCGGTTAGTTTTCTCCTCCCTTTGCCCCCCTTCCCTTTCTACTTCTGCTGTATGCACCGTAATTTGCTATCGGAGAGTTACGGGGTGGATAATTGGAGGAAACTGTCATGAGTGGTGAGGAGTATTGTATTACTGATCTCCTGAGGTTTACAGGCTCATATCAAGTCTGCCCTTATCGGCGCGTCGGTTAATATCCCTATTTCTAATGGTCGACTAGCCACGGGTACCTGGCAGGGGATCTGGTACTTGGAGTTCCGAGCGAGTCGGCACACACGGAAGGTTGTTGCAACTATCCAGGGCGAGAAGGCGTGAATCGCTGGGGATGAGTCTGTTCATGGGCATTTATGATTTATTAGATGAATGCTGTGCATGCAAGTCATCTAGACAGCTTGTGTGGATGGATTGGATGGATAAGTATGTAGCTTCTATATTGTGTCATAAGAGCATACTAGGCAGCTGGACTATTGCGACGGGTCTAATATCCCGACCGGGAATCTCAGGATAGAAAATGATATACAATTTTTGTCCAAGTTATACCATATACAGCTTGCAATTTATGACGCGGGAGAGGTTTGGAATATGGAATGTTTTATTCTAACAGCTTCATTGATCTGCTACACAACTGTACAATCGCCCAAAACGAGGCGGTATAATTGAAAAAAGAACATAAATAAACACATGCATCAACGCCAGCAATGAAACAACTCTAGACTTACCGCTGCTCCAATGCACCATCAGTGACACGCTGGGTTTCATTCACCTCTGCAGCATCACCGGTAGGGGCAAGGGGGTAGCTGGTAGCCGGGAGAGACTCGAGATATGCACGGTGTTGCTCATGGGCCTGTTTGTGACATTAGCATCCTTCGTTTCAAGATCGACCTGCATCCAACATACATAAGGAACGCCGCAGTATCCGCAGGTAGCAATCTCGGGCTTGTCGGTGTTGATGTAGATGCGGGGGTGGCCCAAAGGACCACCACCTCCATCACAGCTAACAATTCTCTTCTTTGTCCAACGGACGGGCTGCTTGTGGATGAGTTCAATGGCGGCCATAGGGGTGGGCTACATTGTTGGATATTCTGTTAGCCTCCGTCCTTAATTCCCTTTCTATCTCATGTGTCGATTCCTCCATCGGCTCAGAGCGAGAAAGCAATGAGATTACACCGACACAAGATCACATCAACGCACCTGGGCTTCCATGATTGTTTGTTCAAATCGGGGCCCGCTCATGGCCTTCTCTCTGGGCTGTTGACTGGCAGCCCAAGTGGTGGCACGGTTGGGAGCCTGAAGAGTGCGAACACGCTCGGCAGCTTGCGGATCCTCCTTCAAGGCAGCATCCCATGCACCCATCGAATCAACGGGAGTAGCATTGGTCACAGAAACATTGGGCTTTGGTGTTCGCGGGGTCGGGTCATTGGCTGGAATGACATTCTCGGAGAGGCGAGGGACGGTGGTCGAGTAGCTGGCGCGGGAGATCACTCGCGGCGACCAGGTTGAAGAAAGAGCCGCGAAACGGCCTCGAACGCTGGACATCATATTGAGCAACGCGAGTCCCTACAATTGGCACACTGGACACACGGTGGATGGCGGGAGACGGCGGAGAGGAGATGAAGTCGGGATGAAGGGTTTCCAGTTGAGGTTTGCGAGAGCTTCCACGGCCGCTTCAGCAGCCAATCGGCGGTGCCTCTGCGGCGTCTGCGGTGAAATTCTGCCGCTTGCGATTTTCCTCTTTTTTGAAGCATCGTGATGGATTTTGATTTCTTTCTTCTGCAAGATGTGCTTCTCTTCTCTTTTTGATATTTGTTAATCTCCTGTCTCTTATTCCCCACCATATATTCAACCCGAAAGCTAAAGCATTCATCACCCCTGAATTGTAATCTCATCATGCCTGGCTCACCAGCCTCAGGCTCGAAGCCTGAAAAGACAATGTCTTCGCGCCTACTTACTATGAAGGTATGCATTGAGTCTGTGTTTACCTTCTCTTGCTCCAGCATCGCTAATCAGATGTCCAAGTTCATGCAACGAGCTGCTGCCGCTTCCGCCTCCAAAGAGTCTTCCCAACCAGCATCCAGCCAGGATTCTAAGGTCCCCACCCCCAAAAAACAGAGACTCTCCACCGGTCCGGCTGAGAGTCCTACTGCGACGCCCTCGTCGGATTTAGAAGCAATTTCTGCCGCCCTTGCAGTAGAGGAACAGAAACGGAAAGAGGCGATTGCTCGGCAGGCTGCGGAATCAGGCGAAACGGAATGGGTTCTCGACTTTGGAGCCGCAGACGCCGTGAACCAATACGCACAGCAACCACTTGTGCTAACAGACTACTCGCTGGATGCGGATGAAGACGATATAGTTTACGGAGGACGACAATCATATGGCAATTTCAAACGAAAGAACAAGAACAAGGTTTGTTTTTGCATTTCTCGTATTCTAATCGTCCTACTGATATTGATGCCTTCCAGACACAGAATGCAGATAACGAGTCCAGCTCAGAAGATGAAGACGAGGATGTTGATCTAACAGACCCAGCCAATGTTGAAGCAATGATCAAAAAAGCAAAGAATAAAGCTTCGAAGAAAGAAAAGAACAAGCCCCAGAGCCATGTTAAGTTGTCTAAGCTAACAAGCATATCTGGCGGGCGACAAGGTACAATTGGAGGCAGCAAACCACAAAAGAAACGCAAACATAAGTAAAACGCCCTCTACCAACAAATGAACAAGTTGTTGTCATGAGCCACAACAGCGGCAAATATAGTAATAGTACACTCCGACATAGTGGATGGCACCCATACCCATCATATTACCCGCCTGCATTTCTCGCAAGCCACAAACAAGAGATCCAAAGTAAGAGTGAAATGACCACATCGCCTCTACCACCAGTCTCTCTGCTCTTGGGCTCTTCCAATATGAACCGTCCCAAGTGCTCTAGACCCATGATTACGCATCACGACAGCATCCCCTACTCTGAATTTGACCTTCTCTAGAATGACGCCTGTGTCTCGATCTGGTGCTACGCTGCTGCCATTCCGCTTGTAGACGCGGATTTTCACGACATCAGATGCTGGGAATCGGGGGTTGGACTCTCTCCCAATCTCAGTGCGACCATTCTCCACTGGCCTTTGAACCGTTTGTGACCAAGGAAAAGAGTCGTCCAAGGGAAACCTCTCTGTCGGATGCTTTAGAATCCCCCGAAGGTTGACTGGTTTGGACTTTATTGGGGATTCTTGTGTTCTGCATGAGCTAACTGTACCTCGCAAGTCAGGAACGCGAACCTGAGCAATATACTTAGAAATGAAAGCCTACCTCTGACTCTTCGGGAACTGGCGTAATCAAAATAGCCGGTGCCTTACCTGGCCTAGATAATTGACTGTAGTCTCTCTTCTGGGAATCTCCTCGAGCCGTTTGGGGACGAACCTGCATCGGAAGAGGAGCCCGCGAGCTCGACGGTGGTTGTAATGTCGAACGAACTAGACGGGGCCTTTCTGTATGAATTCCTTCGACCACGAGGTACGATCCGGCACCACACGGACAAAACATATTGGGTGATTCTTGTAAAGGGCTTGGAGACAGGGGGAGAGTTTGTGATGTAGCATCGGACAAGAGGAAGATCGAGTGAACCATAGGGGGAGGACTTGAAGCATCCCAATCCGGCAGGTATGAACTATTGAAATCTGCATCACATTTAATATTAATTAATGTTCCGACGGCGCTTCTCGGGCTGCTGGAGATTGTCGTTAAATTCTAGATACTCGTTGTAAATCCTCAATAGCATCGTATCACCGAGTTTCGTCCCAACTTGCAAAGAATGGAATTACTTCATATATCTTCATCCTCCTCCTCCTCCTACTAGTACAATACATCACAGTCACGCCATAAACCCCTACAGCTTCGCCTTCTGCGCCGCCGCTTTCCGCTCCCATCTCCTCCGTGTGGAATAATTAACCGCTAAATTCCACGCCGCAACGCCCACCCCCAACGGCGGCACCAGCAGCAACACCCAAGCCCACCACTTCGGACTCGACAAGCTTATACCCCTCATGGCCTTCTGCACCTCATGCTCCAGATCCGCGCGATCCCCATCATTCCAAACAATGACGCCGCGCGCCCCACGCTTCCCCCGGAACTCAGCCTTCTCCACCTTCCCCTTCACATCGCCCTGACTACGCACTCTATTCTCCGCATCCTCAGCAGAGAGATGTGTATCTCGCGCACGCAGCCGCGCCATCTGCACCGCCGGATCCGACACCCCGACCACCACGACAGTCCCACAGATAAGATCCATCCCGCTCTCAAAGAGCAGCGGCACGTCCAGGACAACAGCCCAATGCCCGCGCAGATAGTAGTATAGGAGAGCCTTGTAGACTTCCCAGCGCACGGCCGGGTGCACGATCTTATTGAGGATCATCCGGTCGCGTTTGCGCTCCTCGGTTGTCCCGAACACGCGCCGGCCGAGCGCGGGCCTGTTCAGCGGGCGTCGGCTGTCTGCTGGGTCATCTGGGGAGGCTGGGAGGAGGAGGTCTGGGGTGTTGGGGCCGAAGTAGTTGACGATGGCGTTGTAGCCGGATGTTCCTGGTTCGACGACTTTTCGGGCGAGGAGGTCAGTGTCGATTATGGGGAGGGAGTAGGGAGGGGTTGAGAGGAGGGAGGAGACGGTGGATTTGCCGGTTGCGATTGAACCGGTGAGGCCGATTATGAGCATTCTTTTTCTTAGTTCTTATTCTGTTCTGTTCTTTCTGTTCTTGGGTTCTTGGGTTTTTGTGTTCTTGGGGTTTGTTTATTAGTTTATTTGCGGTGTTGATGGGGATTTAGGAGGGAGGTTTTGCCTCTTGTTTGGGTTTGTAGGGAATTCGGAGAGACTGAGATGGATTCCTACAGGTGCGGGGGGAGCTTCCACCACAATAAATAAATCCAGCTCGAGGAACCTCGGCTCCACCAGGGCTTAACTTTTACGACGCCGTATAGCGAGGTAGTTGGATGAATGGATAAATTTCGTCATTAGATTCAGTTAGTCTCGTAGATTCTAGTTTATACAGTATTTCCCTCCATTTGACAAGATTATCGTATCGTCCCTCCATCTGTGTCTACTGCTAATGCAGCTTAATTGTTACTTCAAAAGCTCCCCATGCATGAGAAATAATAACATGAGTATTCTGCACTGGATTGTTATTGCGCTGTTAGGACCCTTTTTTTTTGCAGTCCAGATTCCATACACTAGGGCAGCATATAGATGCTGACGAGGTATAGACTAGCTCTATCATGTAGAGAAGCGTGAGTCGTCAACACGCCTCGTATGTGATTAGAACACGGCTTGATGTCGCGACGGCCCTACCGTTCAGTTGGGTACTAGGCCAACGGAGATGGATATCGCGCGATCAAATTTCCGGAAGCCCTCCCGAGCTTGGATCTTGCTTTTGTCCATACCAGCCAAGATAAGGCCAGCCTTTCGGGAGAGTAGAAAACCTAGGGAGTATATAGCGATCGTCGCACTCGCCTTCAGTCGGACAGTTGAGATTACACAGTCCAAATACTTTGCAGTAACATTCTTCAGCGTTCGGGCAATGAATAGGGTCTTTTCCAAAAATCACTGCGGCATGTTAAAATCCAGGTTTACATGAAGCAAAGGGGACTGGGGTAAAAGAGGTGCATACTATGCCATGAATATTCCATAATCCGTCCGCTGAGATCGTCCGTCAGGGATGTCTCAGACAGCCATTTTCGAAATCGTACATAGTCGCTTTTGGGTCGCTCACGGATCTTCCAACTTGTGACACCGAACTGAGCGCAGCACGAGACGCCCACAGTCTCCGGTACCTCTTTACCAGGGAAAAGTTCCATGAATCCATTCTTGAAATATTCTCCAGCATGAACAGCCTCGCGGTGTGTATCGGTAAGTGGGTGGATCTCATCCGGACATCCTAGAACCCAGGCGCAGCGCATATTAACGTACCCTTGTTTTTCAAGGTATGGCAGCTGGAAATTCTGTAGCACGGGGACTCCATCGTAGTACGGGTCATCGTTGTGCCACTGGTACCGTTGCGAATGGATGAAAAGGATCGAGTCAGGAAGGTTATCATAGTTATCGATTATATACCTGTAGATATCCCACGTCAGGATAAAAAAAGGGGAAATGCGAAATAAACCCGAAATACCGCGATGGGATCGACTCACGTCAGATACACCATAGACTCCCTTCCCTTATTTTGGCTCACTGTCAACTTGGCGTGTTTATCGTCTACCACGTAGATACTCTTGTGCCAGTCTGGAAAGAATTCATCAAACCACGACACATCATCTCCCTTCATGCTAGCTACAACCATACTCTTCCGGATCGGAGCAGGCCGTTGCGACGGGGTTGCCTGGCCTGAACGCGAGTCGCGATTCGGACCTCCTTGCGCACTGGAATCATAGATCGTAGAATCAACCCTTCGGTGTCCAGACTTATTTGAGAAGAATAAGAAATATAGGGCGCAAATGATGAAAATCGTCAGGAAAATCGCTTTCTCTCGACTGCGGCGGCGCGGACTGTTGACTCCTCCAGGGAAGAAGAGCATGGCTGCCGCTGTAACAGCGACGAGTCAGCGCAAAGCCTATGGAAATTCTTTTGTGTATTCGTGCTTGTCAAGTTTTTTTTCTTTTGAGCAGAGATCAGTGCTCTTGGTAAATTAATCGAGCGTCAGGCCAAACCGACTGAGCAGCCGACCATGGCTGCGCAATCGACGTCAGTCCAAAGATGCAAATGCCGATCTAGCCCAGAGGTAGGTGGGCTCCGGGCGGGTGAGGAGAGGGATAAGAAGGACGAATAAACAAAACCCTCGTGGATGGTTATGGATAAGAGAGTCACAGGGGGTTGAGATGCAATAGCAGGCAAGTAAATGGTGATGGGCAAAATCCGACACCTGGCAGTTTTTCGGCGCTTCTCCGTACTTTGGGTGGTTCGTTTCCCCAGCCACAGGTGGAGCGGCTTGTTGATCGGCATGAGCTAGCATGAAGTATGAACTATGAGTATGAAGCATAGACTTATTACTTAGATAAGAAGCTATTCACGAGTCACACAGAAAACTCTGGAGTTAAAGCAAACTGGTTTTGTTTGTACTGCAGGGCTGAGGAGGTGTAGAAGACTAGAAACCCACTTTCATGTTTCATCTCTTCTGTTGCTTTTATTTCTCCCCACCGACACCCCAACGGCTCACTTCGTCTGAATTCTCATTGAAAAGCCCTCCATTCAATCTCGTATCCTGCTTCGAAAATATTGCTCGAGGATTCCAGAGTCTTCAAGGATTCCGAGAGTCTCACACAGCGAAGAAAACACTTGGAAACGACAGCTCCAAGTCACTTCAGAAAGAGCATCATCTAGAATTCCAGCGTGTCATATGAAGTTGGGTACTCTTCGAAGACAACAGCAGTTCAATAATGTGCGTTTTAATCCTAAGTAAGGTCATATATACATCATGGGCCCTCTGCGTATGGCTACTGACATGCTGAAATAGCAAAAAAGTACCAGCGGTGTGCCGACGTGCTTTGCGTAGCTTCGCCTGCATTTCCAGCCCTCGATCCAACTCCTTTGATGACTTCAACGTTTGCCGTCGTGACAGCCACATCGTTGTCACTCGTAATCCAATACTCGGGGCTGATATGACTGAACCCAAAGGCCATTGGAGGAAGCCTGGGAACAATGTCGTTTGTATGCGTGACGCGGTAATTGGCTCCCTGAGATGTGATGTATTCCGCTAACGCCTCATTGCCGACTCGAGGGCTGGCAAATGAGTACTAAACAGGTGTGCCCGTTAGCAAAAGTCCACACATATTGCGATAAGCTCAACTCTCGCAAGAATAATCTTACTAGGTCAATAGTATAACCTGCGTTGCGCAGCTGTGTTGCACCGAGAGTAGCGACGGCTGCTCCAAAGCTGTGTCCAGTAATGGCGATGGTATATCCAGGATAGGTAGAGACAGCAGACTTGATTTCCGTCGTTAATGCGTCCGCAACAACCTGCCATGACTTCCAGAACCCCCCGTGAGCCTCACAGCCGCTACATAGGTTTCCTACGTCGGTGAGGCCAAAGTCGAGGTTTGCAATCCAGGTATCCAGGGTCCGACTTCCTCGGAAGGACAAAACGATCAGCCGGTTAGTTGAGTCTACAGCCAAGAATCCTGCAACATCTCCAAATTCATTGCTCCTACTCCAAATTAGCAACAGAGTCCTTGACGATGAGGCTAGAAGCTGACTGACTCGTAGAACTCTGTGAGCGTTATTGTCTCGGCTTGGTCAACTAACGGACAGTTTCCTGTTGCGCAGGTCACTTTGTTACCAGTTGAATTGATATTAGGGGTGCAGTAAGATGCAGCAGCGTATTCCGCGAAAAAGGTCAGTCTCTGGAGGACATCCGACGAGACATCTATTCGATGTTAGCTCTAGACTCTGGTTTCCTAGGGGTATAATCTCTCTAGGTTGGACATGCCTCGACGAGACAGTGGAGCTGCTGCTCCCAGCCCTGCAAAGACTGTAGCGACAACAGCGGAAATATACCAAACGCGGACCATTGTGCTAAAATATCCGAGAATAAACCTATTTCATAGATGAAACGGCAGAGAAAGAGAAAGAAACAAAAAAGGGAGAGAACAGACGTGATAATTCATAGCCTAATCCCAAGCTTCGGACACCACTGACGACCAGGAGCTTTTCCTCCTTATATAGGAGACATTCCTCACCAACAATGCATAGGTGGGGAGTGTACCGAGCCGAGCTACGAAATAAAATCGATATAAACCCGTTCATAACGATCCGAGCCTATCCTCGACGTTACTCAGGAGCCAGAGCCCCTCGTTGACCTCCCCCTTGCCCTGACAACCCCGAAGCAGCTGATGATCCCTCCGTTTCTAGAAAGAATCCCGTGGGGCTAACGCATCAAGTGATTGAGATATAAGTGGGAAAAGACATACACGGACCACGACAATTGACATACTGAATCGGAGTACTCATGCGAATTAGGTCCATGCCCGATAATCTAATGCGTTGACAGCCGGCATACCCCTTCAGACTCCATGAGCCCCAGGGAAATCCCCATCGATACCAGTGAGAGAATGACAAGAGAAAATGGCAACACGAGAGGATATCGCCGGCACTTGGACAACGATATTGCAGGGGTTCGTGGCAGGGGGTTCAAGAAGTACCTCAGAAGCCTTGGCCTTCATCTTGAAGAAAGCCACCAGCTAATCAGATTGAAATCCTGCACCATGCCCGCTATGCCAAGCACCCCGGCGTCTAGCTGTTCCAGCAACAGGTACTCTCCGTTCTGGGCGTCGGAGGTAACACTACGGAGTATTATCTTCAGTGGTAATAGTGAGGGGGAGCAGCGCTTTTCACTACAGAATAGTGCAGTGCTACTGTCCCTCTTTCATCCGCCCTGTCCCTGTTCGATTTTACTGGGCCGCCCATGTTGTCGCCGGCAACTCAACTGTATCCAGGTCAGTCAGGATAATGATACATAGGTAGCTATCACTTTATCAGCTGCGCATCATATTACAGGACCTGGATAAGTATATGGCGATGTAACCTGTGCAGGTCTCGCACTTTTATATAGGATTGACTAAACACTATAAAACCCTAGGGCCCTAACTCTCAAAGTGCGGGTAATCCTAACTAATTAATATAGCATCATGGAGTGTCTACATCAGACACGTACACGCGTGTCATATAGCCGCTTTCTTATTCGTTTACGCAAGACATAGTACAAAGAGGACGTAAGTAGCACTTCATTGTCAAGCCGTAGTAGCCTGTCCTCCTGACGGTGCAAGATTTTCCAATTATCATTTGTGGACACTGGCTACTAACTAGCTAGTCTATCTTGAATTTCCCATGCCCTCGTCCACAGCATACCCCGCGTTTGGAGAAGAAGATCACTTCTTATTATGTAGTTTTTTTCTTGACGAGACCGCAATCGGTGGATTTGAGAGATAAATTAAGAAAGAAAGAAAACATGTAACAAATATTCGCTCCTTAAAACGCCAGTCATCAGAACACATCATTTGCGTGTTGAAGAGCGAAACCCAGAAAAAGCAAAACAGTATAGCACTATGCCCTGTACCAACCAGAGCCAGTTAGTTTGAGAGAAAGCGCGCGCGCGAGAGAGAGAGAGAGTCCGGCAGTTTCGAAAAAGTCACTCACCATAGAAACCAACCCAATCCACAAATATCCACCTGGAATAGGGATAACCGTGCCAACGCTAGAGGCAAGAGGCTAGAGCGTAGAAAGTAGAACTGTTGCTGGTTCGATCTCTTTCTTTTCTTTTACTGGGCACCTCCGGCTCCGTTCTCGGTGCCCTCGCCTGGATAATCGGCCATTCCCTGGTCCTGCTCGTCCGCACCAGCCAGAACCTTGGTGCGAGGCACCTGGCCCTCCGCCAGAGAACTCCCCGGAGTAGCAGCAACCACATTATCATTCTCATCGACAAACTCGAAATTATACCGGGAGAGCAAATGCGGGATCGCTGAGAGCTGGGGCCCATATCGGGCGGTGTTATCGTATAACTCGAACAATGGGACGGCGAGGAGTTTCATGTTCTTCGGTACAGAGAGGACCTCTAAAGTAGAGCGGGAAGGAGAAGCCAGTTAGCGGTCACGCGCAAGCAAACAACCCGCATCTAATCCACAGAAGGAGACATAGACTAACTCTTCTTCGGAAGCTGGATGAAATACAGCTTCTTGCACTCCTTGGGCCGCGTGACATGTCCCGGCAGGAAAGGGTACATGAAAGTCTCGAAGTTCGGCCGCCACCATTGCGCAAGGGTATCGCCGATCTCCCAGTCCTCGTTGACGCCCTCGCCTGAAAACTGGGATCCGACGGGCGCGAGTCGCTCGTTTAGGCGCTTCTTGAATCCCTCTACCTCGTCATCGTCGAAGTGGAGATAATCTCCTGGTCTAGTGAATGGGTTGCAATTGCGGTTAGTTATGCTCCTTTTTTTTGCCGAAAGTTTGATGTGGGCTAGGGGCATACAGCTTGAAAAAGGCATTGGCAATTTGGAGCATCAAGACATGTGGGTGGTTATGTTCGTGGCAGACGAGGATGCCCTCGCATGTACGTCTCATTCCATGTTTCTCGTAGTGCTCTTCAAGGCGCTTTAGTCGGGCTAACACTGAGGGATCCTCCTCCGGTTGGGTTTCTTTGGTGCCGAATGTATAGTTGGAGAGGGGGTATAGACGGATGGTCTGTGGTTGATTTGCTGAGAAGTCCTTTGGGATGATAGGCCTAAAAATTGGAAAGCGCGTTCAGCAATCGTTTAAACGAGTAAATATAAAGTATTTGCTTCATGGCTCGGGGTTTGGGGGGACGAAGGGACAGCGTACGGGTAAGAGCTTTGCATTGCTGTTGTTGTAGTCGTTGACATTTTCCCGGATAGAAGCTCCTCTGGGCGAATCTCCAGTGAAGGTTCGAGCAGGCTGAGTGAATCTAGCAATTGGAATAGGCAAATGAAGCTACGAGGTACCTCGAGAAGCTGTGCTGCTGCTGTCCGTCTGATTGAGGCCTGGAGCTTTCGCTTTGTTATTACGATGAGGCTTTGGGAGCTTCGATGTCCGCGAAAACATCGGCCCGCGCAGCCTATGCTGACTACTACTACTACTGCTGCTGCAACCACTGCTGGTGCTGCGTACAATAAATAATACTGGTAGTTAAGCTGTTCGCTATAATATCGCCCTTATGTTCGGATTAATAACTGCCAATTTTATGTTTACAACGAATAGACCAAGAAGATGCAAGCCTTTATTTCTACAGATTTTAGTAGGGGGAAATTTTCCAATATGCTCGCCTGCTACACCATCCACATCTTCTATCTGCAACTAACCAAGTTAATGCATAGTACCAGCCAATATCAATGTATGTTTGGAGAACTGGGAAGGAAATTAGTTATCTGGTCCGGCTTTTGCCTTCGTCACTCAGAGTTTAGCGTCGAAATCCTCAAATTCGCTGAGATCTGTAACAGGGTTGGGACCAGCGCTGACAGCGCAGCGTGCTTTGAACTCGGTGACATTGGTGATGTAGGTCGGGTGTTCCTGAGCCTTGGGCTTTCCAACGCCATTCGTGGTTGCTGTATGTTCATCGGGGCTAGAGCTTTTGTTGGATTCGATGCCCAGTTGTTTCAGATGCAAGCCAAGACTCTGCTCCAGCTGTTCAAGAACAGGCTTTGTCTGTTGTTCCGAGAGGCTCAGCTCGGAGTTCAGGAATGTTTTGAGGGCAGACAGTATTTGGTCCTCATCCCCAACGGAAACATTCTCAAAAGCAGAAGTTAGACGATCCGCGTCAACCGCAAAGCCAGAAGTCTCTAGCTGCTTGCTAAGGAATGTGATAAGTCCGGTCTTCTGTTCATTGGGTTCCGTTACATGAGGACCAGCTTGAGCCTTCAGGTAAACTGAGAGTTTACCGCGAGAAGTGGACGCGGGATCAATCATTTGCTTGTAGAACTCAATTATGTCGGCCTTGCTCAATGCTCTGACACAAGCAGCATCTGTCTCGTTCTGGAGGAAATCAAAGTACTCAGAACCTATGTGAGTCCAAAAGCGAGAGGTTTCCGAGCCCAGATTCTTGAGCTTCTCAAGTCTCTTGTTGATGACACTCCGCTTGTGGCCTTCAAAATCATCCTCGGACATTGTCTCCAAGGTTTTCCCGAAGTTACTCAAGAAGGAGTCGATCCGTGATTCCAAATATTGGGATGTGCGCTCGCTCTGAATAATGACTCGGTATCCAATGGTCGTAGCTGAATACCGTGCGCCGCTCCAGACGACATACCCCAGCTGCTCCTTGCTTCGCAGTTGGTCAAATGCAGGCTCGTCAGTCATTTGAGCAAACAGCAAAAGCTTCGCGCGTAGAGTTTCGTCATTGATATCCCCAATAAAGAGGTAGTATTCAATGCAGTGGTTCACGTTGGCTGGGTCTTTGAGAGTGCGTTCATAGATGTAGTTAGACCCTGGCGGGATGACAATGTTGCGTCTCACATGCCATTGAGACTGTGGAAGGGGCCGGCTCTTGAGAATGGACTCAATGGAGTCCGTCATTCGCAGCGCATCCTCCTTATACAGGTTACCGTGTGCCAAAACCTCGATGTGGTTCTGGCGGAGGATCTGGGGGAAGAAGTACTGAATATCCTCAGGTTCAATGTGCTCCAGCTCAGCCGCATATTGATCATTGAGCCAGGTCCTCTCTGCAGTCAGATACCGGGTATAATCGCCAACCTGGTAGTAGGGTTGTTGGTACTCGGCATTCTTGTAACCTCGGGACAAGCGCTCCTTAATGATATGGAAACGGTCTGGGTTGATCACTAGGTCACGCATGCTTGTGATAACCTTTTCCAGAAGCACTGCCATTTTGTCGTTGTATCCGCCAACCGAAATGTCTAGTCCAAATATGCTGGCCGATAGGTGATAATCCAACCCGGCGAGCTCTGCGTCATAGGAGTACTCCACCAAGGCGTCCCTGACAAGCTCACAGTACAGCTTTGATTTTACAAGGTTAGAAGGTGTAGCCCAAACCAAGGGGTTTCTCAGAGTGGCGTAGACGGTAGCCTTTGGGACCCAGAATCGGTCGTCTTTCTTGAACCAAAGTCGGACGTGGTCGTCATGACGGATGAGCTTCGGGGTCTTCACAGGCTCGGATACCTCCTTCTTCTCCACCGAAAGCCTGGTAGGCACAAACTCGTTCTTATGAGGCATGTGCAACGCCTGCAGCCGGGTGCTTGGGGTGGTGGCTAGTGCCGCCTGAATATCGGCCATAAAATCCTTGGGAACATCCTCAACCTTGTAGTCGGTGCCATACCACTTCTCCTTGGCGTTCCAGTCTCCGGGGAATTCCTGAGCAACAATAATCGTTCTAAAATTGTCCGCTCGGAGGTAAGAAAGGGCCTCCTTGATTGCCTTCGCATCGAATTTCCTCAGGAGAGAGCCACTGAGAAGCCATTCTCTGGGGAGTGGCTTCTGCATGACACTGCTAAGGCGGCTCGTAAATCGGCTAGCAGGGGATTTCTGCTTGAAACGGAATTCAACCTCAGCTAAGTTCTTCATTTCATCAAAGATCCATTCCTCAGGCTCTCGCTCCTTGATCATTGCAATATACTGGAAAACCACTTTCACAACCTCCTGGTATTGCTTCAATCCTTCCTGTGTCAATCGCACCGAGACTGTGAAGAATGCGGATCCTGGACAGATAGGCATCACACCCGCAGACAACCCATTTGCCCATCCCTTCGCTTTGATGTACGCCAGAATACTGCCAGGGCCTTCGTGACCGATGAGATGGCTAATGTATCGGCTGGGCTGAGACTCATACAGATTCTCTTCGTCCAAGAATGGGAAATAAATATCCACTGAACGCGTATCCATCACGGGCTTAGCAAAGATCTGTTTACACATGTCATTGGGCAGCCAGATTTGAACATCATCCCAGCGGTTTTGGGGAAGGTTCTTATTCTTCACATCAGCAAACAAATCCGATACCCACTCCTCCATCTCATCTAATGACTCGCGGCCAAGAACCACCAACTTCATCCTGTTCGACGAATAGTGCTTATCATAAAACTTCATGAACTCATTGCGAACGTCTAGACCGCGTTTCTGCGGCTCTTCCTTCAATGTCTGCAGATTTCCGGTGGAGAAATGGTTGTAAGGATGTGCGGGGTTGGATAGAGACTTATTCAGCTGCATCAGTCGCCACAGGTCGCTCTGGAGATTTTTCTTGTTCTCAGAGTCAACCGCTCGCATTTCGCGGTCGAGGGTAGATTCGAGGAAGAGAGGCGAGACAAAAAATTGCGCAAAGCGATCAAGCGCTCCGTAGAGAGGTGAAGCAGGCGTTGAGGATGATCCAAGGCTACCAGATTCTGAGCTCGCAGGGGTTCCATTTGTGGTGGCTTCGTCGGGGGTCGACAGGCCGCTGCTGGATACCTCTCCATTAGAGGTGGCCGTGGCAGACACCTCGAAGAAGTAGTTGGTCTCGGTTCCAGCCGTGTAGGCGTTGGATGATCCAGAGTGGGAGGCTAGGTATTGGTTGTATGCATTTTCTTTGGGATACTGTATTTTAGAATACGTCGTCAATAATCCAGTTTACAGGTAACAAGTAGAAAGAGAAGAGGAGGACGTGTGTGATCCAATGTACCTTGCTTGTCCCCATAAAAAGCATGTGCTCCAAGCCATGAGCAAGACCCTGTAGGTCCTCTGGATCACTGAAACTTCCCACATTAACATCCATTGCGGCAGCAGCCTTGTCAGTCTCTGCATCATGAACCAGGAGAGCCTCAAGCTTGTTGGGCAGACGGATGACTCTGTAGGACCGGTCGTCCAGAGAAGGTTTCTCCAGGCTCTCGGTGATGCGTTCAACCGAACCCATTGTGACGGTTCTAGAGGTCGAGAAGGTGTGAAGAGGGGAGGAGGAAGCGGAGAAGGAAGCGGAGGAGAAGAAGGGAGAGGAGTGGAAAGGAGAGGAATGCCAGCGAAGACGATGCGAGGGGGATCGTGGCGATTTCGGTTGCGGAAGAGGGGCGATCGGTAAGAGAGCGAACGAGCGATAAGCTGGAGATGGAGAAGAGCAGGAGGAATAAATGTGGCAGCGCTGGTAGAGAGGAGGTCTTGTGTTCCACAGGCGGCGGGATGCAGAGGACCCTGGAGGCATTCAGAGGAAGCGCTGCTTAAATAGGACAGCGGGCGGAGTTAATGTAGGTCGGAAACGTCCAGAAACCAGAACAATCAACGCAATCAGAAGACAAGAACAAAGAGTGGGAAGTGGAGAGAGAACCGAGAATCAAAAGAGGAGGCCGGGAAGAAGAAGGCTGGAGTTGGGGAGGATAGATAAAGGACAACAGCGACGGTGCCAACAGAAGACACCTAATGGTCTCTGTGAGTCTGGAGACTGATTATTGTATAGGAGACTTAGGTCATAAATTTATTAATATCTGTCATTCCTGGGTGGTAAAGTTAGAACCAAGACATCTATCTTTAAATACGAGTTAATTTTTAGACCCCCAAGATGGTGGAATCTTAGCTAGACATGTCGTGCATTTATACAGCCTGGGTTGGATGAGGCTGGGTTCTCACCCTCTACTGTACGCATGTATCTATGCATTTTTATGCCTATAAAGTCAACAAGACACTCGCATCTCTCGAGACAAAGAAACTAATTAAATTCTACTGAGTATAGCAATATCCACGCTTCAAACCAGCATCAGCCCCTATTGCATGGCACTACAGCCCAACTCCAACAATGGTTTGGCGCATATCCCTATAATCTGCTGTTATATTAACTATGCAGCACACTAGATCAAGTTCATGCAGGTTATCTCACTATTCTAGGCCCACACTACTACTACTCTACTACTACTACAGTTGTATCTACTTGCTTCCCCGCATCAACACTACCCCCTTGACAGTCGAGTATTCAGAATCAAGAGAGACACTCCAGCAACACTAAATAACAGGAGGAAATCATCCCCTCAGACCGGTATCCTTCCTGTATTCAATCATGAATGCTGTTGACTCGCAAAGCGGCTTCCGTCCCCTTGGTCTCCAGCTGAGACTGGGGTTTGCTATTTTGCTGATACTCAGGTTGATCGCTCGCACATGAGTCTTGTGTCATAGGAATGCCGGACATATAACTCTCCAATGCCAAATCACCAAGACGGATTCCTTCAGCGCAGAGATTTTGGAGATTTTAGTTTCTTGCGGGCAAGAGGACGGGGATATTACGTCCCCGACGGAGTAACTGTGGAAATGATCAATGATGACTGTAAGGAGTAATAAACTCTCGGCGTCTGGGTGCAAGGTAGATTGCGAGTTGGCAGTATTATCGTGCTGTAAGTGTAAGAACTGTGCTCTTCATAAACATCTTTGTGTTAGATCGGATACGAGCTATTGATAGCATACTAATAAGGTCCCTCGTAGGCCCTCCTTTACCTACTTTATCCTTCGTCTGGCATTCAAGCTCACCAAGCTGGCTGTCTGGATACTGCTCACTTTCTGGGCTCAGGATCCAAAAACTACAAAGAAAATGCTGTGATGACCAGACCAGAGCGGGGAAAAGACCGACGATGCAAATCCCCACAATCCGGAAACAAAGAAATGAAAATTAGGTATAATAGAAATGTCTAACGACGGCATGATGATTAGTAAAATTCTAAGCTATCAAGTTGTTTCGCTATGTTTCACTCGACGCCCAGACTGAGTAAAAGGTGCACACACTTGACAGGGTAAAAAAAAAGCAACAAAGAGCAAAACACATCCAAAGCCCCGCAAGGTTGAATTGGTCGCATGAAATATCAACAGGTAATACGACCTCATACCGGATGAACTAACTTTCCCCGGCACAGCTCGCCGTTCAGCTTGGTCTCGGGGTAGCTGCGGCGGTCTTATCCTTTGTTGGTGACCGGCTTTTAGGCTTCTCTTCTTCGGTCTCGTCACTGTCAGGCGGCTCAGCGCGGCCCTGAATCCATTCAAAGACCTCGTCTTTGTGGTGCATTAGCATTTCGCTAAGACCGGCCTTGGGCGACTGAATAAGGTGGCCGTAGCGCTTGGAGGGTTTACGCCGGGCTTCTGTATTCTTCCAAACCCCGTGGGTGTGCGAAACGAATACAAGAGAGTTCTACTCGTCATCAAATCAGGCAAGGGTCACTGGAGATGAGGAAAAGGAAATCAAGAAAACTCACGTCCTTATACCATCTCGACAGCCAAACTTGAGTGTGAGAAGCAACTGCACGAACAGGGTTTTCGGCAACGAAAGAGATAACCCCGTTCACTCGCTGGTAAAGAGTCTCTGTTCATCAGTTAGTTATACTGCTTGACTTTCATCTTTATTCAGAAGTTACATACCTCTATTTATCAGTAGATTGGCCACACCGTAAAAGGCATTCCCGATCCCGATAAAAAATATTTCAGTGGCTTCATTAGGCCTGTGACATACAAAGTTAACATTTCCTGAACCCTAGAATATATGTCGAACATTAGCTCTTACTCAATATAGTTATCCCATAGGTACCCAGCCAGTTCCTCAGTGGCAGTTGGTCGGTTCTCATCCTCGTCTTCATATCGATTAGACGACTGATTGGATCAGTTAGCACATAATCCAACAACATGAGGAGCTTGAAGATTGGTGCACACTTACAGGCTCTGTCGTTACATGCTTTGGAATGTTCACGTCTATAACTGCATAGCCCTTGCCAATCACCCATGCAATATAGTCCTTCATGACATCAGCCTTACTTTGGTCAGCACAACAGCCAAATTAGTAGAGTTAGTCTGCTTACAAGCCAGCAATTATGCGCTTCGAGCTTGTTAGTAACAGGATGCGGAAGTCCCATAATTTCTGGTCTGTTGACTGTTAATAGAAAATATACTTCATCTTCGTCAAGGATAATTACTGACGGATCATGGAAAAACACCAGAAGTGGAGTGGCCTGGTAATAATTTGGGCTTGGGGATGTTAGCTGTTGTCCAAAACATGGCTTTCTCATATTCACCTTGCCAATACTTGATTCTCAAACGACTTGGAAATAGCAGTCCGGTATATATAGAGAGAAGTGAGTTTGTAGTTATCATAAAGCTGCTTAGTCTGGTATGCACGAATAACATCTGTAGTACGGTGAGTTCATGTCTTCTAGCGTCACATATTTTTACTGACCATGCAATCGGTCTGTCCAGAGACCCTCTCCTTCTTGAGGTCCCTTCGGGTACATGCAATGCCAGTAACTGGACTGGATCATAATAACTCGCCTCACAGTAGAAATCCCCAGGTCTGAAGGTGTAGTCGAGTTTAGTCGATCAGGTGGATCGCCCATTAGGGTTTTTGTGACCGCGAGGGCAGATTTTGAGATTGACCTGAAGTTATACCCACCCTAGCACTCTCGTGTTAGTTTCAGGGCGAGAAATATTTTCAGGGCACAGCCGAACCTCCAAGCAAACAGCGACTTTGCCATGAGCAAGGGTCATGAGCATATGTGTCATATGAGCGTAGCAAGCTGGGGTTACAAAGCAGCCCCCAAGCTCGTCGCCCACAGCTGCATCAAATCCAGATGCGACTAATGCATATTAATATATGTTCAAGTGTATCAAATGGGGGATCTCATACTGATGACCAAATCAGGATCGAATTCTTGTGCAATGGGCATGACTACTTGTTGAAATGCATACATGTAGTCGCCATCGCCCATACCTTGGCTGGGCCACGGTATGTTGACATTTCTATATCGGACGTAAGTCGCAGATGCCAGGAATATTGGAAGTGAATGAAGACTTACCTCCCTATTCCAGCGCCAGCGCCACAATGATCCCAATCACCTTCATCACCTCCAGGGTAGAATCTTCCATCCTGATAAACATGAAGAGAAATGTAGAGGACGTTAGGGTCATCATAAAATGCCTTCTGGATACCGTTTCCTGCCAAGAGTAAGTAACAATCACTCGACTTTGATGAGGGTGTAGAAGCCCATGAATTACCATGATGAACATCCCTATGGATATTAGTAAATTCTAATGCCAAATTTATAGAGGACAACATACCAGTCAAGTACCATGATCTTTCTGCAGTTATCCCCGAGCTGTTTTTGGCAGACACGTGCCGCTACGGAAACATTATTAAATAAGCAAAACCCCATTGTTTTGTCATGTTCAGCATGGTGGCCTGGAGGCCGTATGACGGCAATGGCATTCTTCACTTTACGAGTTGCGACAGCAAGACATGTTTCAATTGCACCTCCAACTGACAATAAAGAAGAAGCGAAAGTGAGCTTGTTGAAATATATGGAATCGCGTGTATGTTCCAGGGCGATGAGCTCATCATCTGACATATCTGTAGGACAAATTAGGGACGTTCACGATATCTTCATCTAGCGGCTGAGATTGAGTATTTGTACCTTTTGTACTTTCTACAAATGCATAATGCGCCGCAGTATGGACCAAGGATATTTCTTCCTCGCTGGCATTTCGAGCATTGATCCGCTTAAGGGGCCGCGCGACAAGCGGCTTGCATGACTCTGGATCATCCACAAGCCCTGCCCGGCATAGTTCCTTGTAGATATAGTAAATTCTCCTTGGGTCTTCAGGATGAACATCTGCAGTCGGTCGAACTTCACAATGATAGCGCATTTGAACGTCATAGCAGAGCCCTGAGGGAAGCGATGCAAGCGGGAGTCCAGTACGCGCCATCACATCATCGTCAGACCAGTCAGAATTCTCCTCTACCAGGCTGTCTTGCCTATCATGTTCATCCGTGGCAGCAGCATCACCAGAATCAGTCGACTTAGCGAAACCTTTCGGTGGCGAAGCCCCCTGATTGTCTGCGGTGAGAGTATTTTCTGGTGATTGCGAGTGATGATGTTGGGAAAGCAAAGGCATGTTCACCGCCTGTCCCAAAAGTGGTGGAGCTAGATACGGATCAGGCCTCGAGTAAAAGAGATTAGGACTGTTCTCATGAGTAGGGCCATCGCTTGTCAGATGATTTGAAGTAATAGGATTGGCATGAGAGCCTGCGTCTCCCATGACAGTGTCCTCATCTTCCACCATGGTCATTGAGCCGTGGGAAAATTGGGATAAACGTTCTATTTCTCCCTTGGATGAATGAACGAAGGACTCAGCGCTAGCATGTCATGACCAAGCGGGGGGTCGAGGAATAAAAATGCTCTCAAAAAGATGAGTATGGGAGAGCTTCCACCCGGGGATGCGAGAGGTTATAACGAAGACAGGAATAACCCCCGGGGGAAGGAAGATCAGAGAAACTTTCACTAAGGCTCAGGGGAGCTCTAATCTAATGAAAGACGGGGCTCAAAAACAAAGAAACCAGTAATTGAAAGCAGGCAATCGGGGGGTATGGAAAAGGAACTAGATAGCTTTAGGTGCAACCCTCAGATGTCCACAAATGGCAAAAAGTAGGATCAAAACCATGGCACGACGTTCCAAGGCGAGTCACAAAAGTGAGGGAATGATCTAGGAATGATCAAACTCTAGTCTCTTAGAATCACCGGTGGCTGTTGAGATGATAATCACCACAAGGCGCGCGCGAGCAGAGGTGTTCTGGTGCAAGAGTTGGTTCATGTAGCTCTACGAGGTTTAGGTCGAGATCTACCAAAAGCGCCAGCGCACGTGACTTTTGCTGGGTCGACATGTCCAATGATCATCCAGGAAGCAATTATTTCCGCCGGAAAGAGTCCATTCTGTCGGATTATATTGCTTCTATTGGGCTGATTCGAGACATAAATCGATTATGCTAGCAGCTGCAATGTTTTGACGCAGCTCCCTGGGGATACCCTGAAGCCCCTTAAATGTTTTCTACCCTACTTGATTTGGTGAAGCTTAAAGCGCCATACCAGTCTCTACATTACCAACCATCCAGGAGCGCGGAATTGCGCAAAATGGGCACACACGTATGGCCCATTTACTGCGCTCACTAATTACTTAAAATGGCAGAATAAGCACTTTAGGTAGTTGCCTACCAAACAGAATTCAGGAATAAATCAAGGTTGATCATTGTATATCTCATTAAAATAGTACGTTATCATGCGCTTTTATGGCAAGATCCTCCATGCCTCCATATGTCACGCAGTGCATGCTGGGCTGTCACAGGGCGCCGGGCGTAGGGATCTACTCAACCCTGTCAATCGAAAGTATAATCTAAACTGCCGGGAGATTTCGCCTAAAGAAGGCTTCTTGTGTCAAGTCTCCGACCTGGTTCCTATTGGCTGTCCACCTTGGCAATGTAGGCTGAATTATATGGGTTAGCAGGCCGGAAAAATTTCGAAGGATTTCGAGGCTAAATAGACTTACCGACGAGGTCAACGACACGGCGGGAATAACCCCACTCGTTATCGTACCAAGAAACAAGCTTGACGAAGTTGGGGTTGAGGGCAATACCAGCCTTGGCATCGAAGACGGAGGAGTGGGTGTCGCCCTTCAGATCGCTGGAAACGACATCGTCCTCAGTGTAGCCAAGAACGCCTATAGACGGATGAAGATGTCAGTCGACAAAGAGTCACAATAGCACGGCTGATACCTCGGGTCACATACCCTTGAGCTCGCCATCAGCAGCCTTCTTGATGGTCTCCTTGATCTGGTCGTAGGTAGCAGCCTTCTCGAGACGGCAGGTCAAGTCGACAACGGAAACGTTGGAGGTAGGGACACGCATGGACATTCCGGTGAGCTTGCCGTTGAGGGAAGGAATGACCTTGCCAACGGCCTTAGCGGCACCAGTGGAGCTGGGGATGATGTTCTGGGCAGCAGTACGACCACCGCGCCAGTCCTTGTTCGAGGGAGCATCGACGACCTTCTGGGTAGCAGTGTAAGAGTGGACAGTGGTCATGAGACCCTCGACAATGCCGAAGTTGTCGTTGATAACCTTAGCAAGGGGGGCAAGGCAGTTGGTGGTGCAAGAAGCGTTGGAAAGAACCTTGATGTCGGGCTTGTAGTTCTCGTTGTTGACACCCATCACGAACATGGGAGCGTCAGCGGAGGGAGCAGAGATGACGACCTTCTTGGCACCGCCCTTCAAGTGGGCAGAAGCCTTTTCGGTAGTAGTGAAGACACCGGTGGATTCGACGATGTAGTCGGCACCAGCAGAGCCCCAGGGGATCTGGGAGGGGTCCCTTTCAGAGAAGAAGCGGATCTTCTTGCCGTTGACAATGAGACCCTCATCGTAGGTTTCGATGGTACCCTTGAACGTGCCGTGAGTGCTGTCGTACTTGAGCATGTAGGCCTATGTCAAAATAATGAAATGTGATTAGCGTCATCTTTAGTATTTCGGGGGAAAGGACAATCAGGTATGGCAATAACATACAGCATAGTGGGTCTCAATGAAGGGATCGTTGACGGCGACAATGTCAACAATGCCGTCAGCCTCGATACTGTGGAGACTCTGTTAGAGGGGATAATTCTCAAAATGACGCGAGGGGTGAAGTCAACGGTCAAAACAGCTCTCGTGGAGCTTATGTTGACACCCATTGTCGAGGCCAGCGAAACGCAGGACAAATACGCAGGTAAGGCATTACTTACGCATTACGGAAGACCTGGTTGCTTCATTAGTCTTTCGCTATAGCAAAGGCAGAAAAATAAGAGGAAAACTCACAATACGTCCAATACGACCGAAGCCGTTGATTCCAACCTAGAATATACAAGTTTAGTAACTGCGAGGCCAGATTGAAGCCTCTCTAGGAGAAGTTCGTACCTTGGGAGCCATTGTTTTGGTTATCTGTTGCGAGGCGGGGTAGCTGTTAGCTTGTGATGAAAGACATCAACACAAAGGAAGAAGCAGGAAGAAACCCAGGTGGGTTGAAGAGAAGAAGAAAGCTGAGCAAAGAGGAACTTACTGAGATGGGAAGTGAGAAAATTGAGATACTGTTTGATGGATGAAGTCAGAGGAGGATGATGAGAGAAGAGAAAAAGAAGAGGAAGAAGAAGCAGCCACGGCGGGGGAAGAGCAAGTAGAAAAAAGGCCAGAAATGCGGACTGACGCAACGACCTGGTCACCTCCTGGACAACATCCCACTACTAGTCTCGTTACTAGTAGTCTCGTTACTAGTAGTAAGGTGGCCAGGCTTCAAAGCAATAACTAATAATAATCTGCTCTAACTATCTTGCCTCAACACACCGAACAGACAGACGGGGCAAAACCTACCAGGGCGTCTAGCAATTGGAACACAACGGCAAACTGCTCATCAAATTGGGTCAATTCCTGTCAGCTAAGGTTGGGTTCCCGGCTTGCGCCGCTGGCCAGCTCCCCATCAGCCTTTCCGGTTTCATACACCGGGCAAAGCAGGAGATTCACGATATTTGGATCTCCTGTCTGTCCTCGGCAGCTACCGGTTGGTCCAATAGGCGTGCTGTATATTCATCAAACCGGGTACTCAGTCCTGCTACCTAGGAACTGTCTCATGAATGTTTTGCCAGACGATCGGAATCATTTGGGCTCTTCTACCTAGGCTATGGTGGGGGGGTAAGGATATGGGTATGGGTATGGTATTTCGGGGGCCGGCTATCTATTGTCACTGTATTTTTACCGTCACTCTGCTGGGGTAAAATGAGGGGTTTATCCCAGGGAGAGCAGGCATGATGATGCAATGATGGAAAACCACCCATGCGGTAGACCAACCTGGGTAATCAAAGGAGGGGCACTCCGGCCTTGCCGCTTTCGGCCAGGCCTCTCGCCGGCCCGGAACAACTATGCTCCCCTGCCCCTCTTTGTGCTCTTTAGGAGGCTGGCCAGTTTGAGATCTCCAGGTTTTCTGTTCACCGAGCTTGTTATTAAGGTATTTCTTGGTCGTCCTCCAGAAAGAGTCACCGGGAGGCGATATAAAGATCCACGGGCTCAATCACAATTTTTACATTGGTGGCGATGCAAGACTTTAGGCTCATTTTCTTATTATTACAAACTTTTGCCCCTCCGCTGAATCAGTGGATTTTAGAAAAAGACAGAATCAAAAATCAGGTGGATGATAATTATAGTAATCATCATTCACTATTATTATATGATTATCATCATCATCATCATCATTGCCATGACGCGTGGATCGTCAATTGCAGGGATATAATAGTCTCAACTGAGTCAGTTCAAGGCAGTTATCAGGATTTATGGCCTGATAATTATCAGGCCACTCCCAAGAATTCGCTGTTGAAAGACACATCTATCCATCCTTTTCAAGCCTCCTGCAGGTATTCCCTGCAGGACTAATCCTTCATTGTGCAACATCAGATTCACCAGCAGGTATATGGAGTAAACATATTTGGACTGGAGATGTCTGGACTTGAGATGTCTGGAAACTGTGTACTTTTGTGAGGGAGCTATAAAGTGCAGTATTTTCAACAGGTAGCTATATCCCTTAGTGTGCATGAATGGCTATTCAATCTCCTCTACTTTAACCACCTTACCTAGGTAGTGAAGGCAATGTTTCTGTGGTGTGGATTCTTTCAATCTCACATCCTACAAATGTCACATCGAGATCAAGACCAAGGGGCCTGATTCATTTATGATATGAATGATATGAAATGATATATTCACATGTTCGAATAATAGACCAGCCCTCTAAATTGAAAACGATCAGGAAGAAACCTCGCCCAATTGGCTTCAGATCTATAAATACAGAGGGAAAATTCCCCGGCTATCGTCCCACACACTCAATTTAAGATCTCCCAGCTTACTCCTCCTTGACGCCACCCCTCCAGTTCTTCTCCGCGTTCTCCAGGGAGGCCTTGTCGGTCTTGGCCTGTCCCTGGTTGAAGAAACTCGAAGCAGCCTTGAAGGGACGCTCGAGATCACCAGTAGCCGGCTTTCCAAAAACGTGGATCTTCACCAGGTTGGACTCGAATGCACCCTTGAGAGGAAGGATCGACTGGATCAAGAGAGGGTTGGTGTACTTGAAGTAGAGGTGCATGACACCCATCATGCCAACGCCCATAAGCTGGCTCTTAATAAGCTGGCGCAGCTGCCCCTTATCATACTCCATGTTGGTAGTCGTAATAGGACGAGGCTCCTCGCCGCTTCCAAGCTGAGCAGGCTCAACATACTTCAACGTGGTCAGATCTAGCGAAGTTGAGAAAAAATTAGCTGACCTGAACGGCAACGTCTGTAGAAAAAAAAAAAACGAGGGTAATTGCAGCACACAGGGCAAACAAACCATTCTTTTTAGTGATCTTGGACTGTGTATAAAGATAGATGCCCAGAATAATCACATTGGACAAGATGTAAATTCCACGGACGAGGAGCAGGACATCGGGGTTGTCAAAGGGAACCTTTTTAGACAGCTGCATCATCACAAGGATGATTCCCAGGTTCGTTCTGTTAAGACGCAGACATTGTTAATAAATACTGGATTGCCAACGAACAATTGAAGCTGGGATGCCGGCTGGTTTTGCCATCTTGTCCCAAGGGCTGTCAGAGTAGCGGCATGCGGAATGACCTACATTTGCGATGACACCATTTTGACGGTAGTGCGGACGATGCCTGAGCTGGAGAACTAAAGACGACACGCGATGAACAGGAAAGGAGGAGATGTTGAAGTTCCAAAGACACGCGAGCAAGGACAGAAACTTCCTGGAGCAGTCCGGGCGATCGGGCAAGTCGGACAACTGTCCTGATAGCCAAATGTCACGTGAAGCAGACCCTTCTAGAATTTCTCCTGCGGGCTACCAGCCGATAACGCGATAAGACGACATCGCGGCCTCAGGCAGCAGAATCATGTGTCTGGTTACGTAAGGCATTTAACAACCAGTGCGACTCACACAGTTCTCCTGCGCATCTCTTGCTGTGTATCTCGAGGCTCTTGAGTAACGTCCACTTCGCAGTCTCCCTGCTCCCGAGCAGTAGTGCATGGTATTTCTGTTGCCTACAAACTTCCTCTACAATGAGTGAGCCAATTTTACTTTTCAATTATGGCATGTATGAGAGCCGAGTCGTTTCCAGGTGACTGTCAACGATGACGCAGCGGCTAGAATACCAACGTTTGGTGAGCCTTGAACTCCTCATCTGGTCTTTAACTTTGATCGAGCTATTCGTCGTCGGCTCTGAATCGGTGCTAAAATGTGTGCTATTACTCTCCTCGTCTGTTCTGCCATTGTGCTGCTGTTCTTTCATCTCCAGCCAGACATCACCTTGGCTGGGCTTGTCGGGATTCTGAGCTGACTTCCTAATTAGGACTAGCGTTGTTCTACGCTCGACGCCGTCTTTAGCGACCAGGATGGCTTTGACATTTCTGACTCCTTCATCCATCAACAACGCGCGTGCCTTGGGTCTATCGGAACTCTTCAACGTCCACCATCACGCTCCATCGAGTCTGACATTTGATTGACGCGAAATTTCCATATCTGCGACCCCGAATCTCGAAATTTTTAAAAAATGCCTGGCGGAAAAGGAAAGTCTATCGGTGGAAAGGCAGGCTCCAAGGACTCTGCGGGGAAGGCCCAAAAGTCCCACAGCGCGAAAGCTGGTTTGCAGGTCAGTATATCGCAATTTTTTTAACCTATTCATTAGGTACATTGCAGCTGTCTCGTCTGATCACGATTCTATGTGAATTCGTCGATCAGAAGTCCCTCTCATGCTCTGTCAACCCCTCCACAGAACCTCTGCCTATGTCGATGCTGTATTGAATTCGAAATTTTTTTTCTCTTGATCTTTTTGTTCGTCTCTGTTGTCTAGAGTGTTGCCCACTTCGCGTCTCCTAGGGCACTCCCAGTCGGATGGGTGGAAGTCGCCACAATTTCTTGCCCGCCATTACGACAGTTCGTCGCAACTCTAACTAACAGTCGCATTATTTACAGTTCCCATGCGGTCGCGTCAAGCGTTTCTTGAAGAACAACACCCAAAATAAGATGCGTGTTGGCGCTAAGGGTATGAAAATCCATTGTGTACTCTCTACTAAAACTTAGCTAACACGCGCATGCTTAGCTGCTGTCTACGTTACTGCTGTTCTTGAATATTTGACCGCAGAAGTGCTCGAACTTGCCGGAAATGCCGCCAAGGATCTCAAAGTCAAGCGTATCACGCCGCGCCATCTGCAGCTTGCCATCCGTGGAGATGAGGAGCTGGATACCCTCATCCGTGCCACCATCGCCTTCGGTGGTGTCCTACCACGCATCAATCGTGCACTGCTGCTCAAGGTGGAGCAAAAGAAGAAAAACAAGTCTGAAGCTTAATTACGGAAAATACCCAACAAATATGGCGTTTGATAATGAATGATTGAATGGAAAGGCCTGGGGGTGGTGCACCCCTCTACAGTGATCATGAGGACTGGGTTCCAGCTTTGCAGGAGGAGATCTGGATACATCCCGCACCTTCTTCTCTCCTTGCACAACGCTGCTGTTCGGAATACGTCTCTGTCTTCTCGCTGTGGCCTTATTTCTTTTATTTTTCCTGGTTCCATCTATCTCCTCTTGTATGTGTGCCTCCATTGATACCGTTTGTCTCGAGTTCTAAGGGCGCTGTAATGGGAAAAGGGGAAATCTCGGTAGTGGGAATGCTTATTTTTTTTTCTCTTGTTTCCCTGTCTTATTTTAATTTTTTTTAGTCCATTCATCCAATTGATTACGGTGTTTTGCGTGTTGCAATTAATGTACGATTTAGTAATTTTTATCTAAAATGGTTGAAGTAGGTTTTCCAAAACAGCGGCGTATAGATATAAATGCCTAACTCAATAATTATCCCTAACCCCCCTCGACTGATCACGGTCAAGGAAATGGTACTAATATATTGATGGCTAGGTATAAACGAAGACCATGTAAATCAAGTCTTGAGCTACTCCTGTGGTTATACTTAAAGATGAGATTACCCAACACCCTTCTTCTTCCCCCCTCTCGAGTATATGTATTATATAACTGGAAGTAGTACTTAACGTATAGTTAGTTTTCCTACGGCTTAAGAACCCTCACTCATTCCAACCTCAGCTTAGATGTCCAATTTACTGTTTAGATAACAAGAGAGCTTATCCACGATGTATATTGTATTGTAATTGGCTTTATTAACATTGGAGCCTCTTTTTATACACCGCGATTGTGTCGGAGGTGAGAGAGACAAGAATTACTTGAGAGATGGGAATGCATACCAAGAGGATAATTAGGAATGGAAATGAGTTCTGATTGCAGATCGAAGAGCCAATCCCCACCAAGGTACTAGTCACAAAGAGATGTAGGCATATTTCTGGAAATAAAACAGCATACCACAGGTATGGCAGTCGTAGTAGTAGTTGCCACGGTATCAAGGGGGAAAAAGTCGACACATCCGCCTTAATCAGCTCCTGAATCACAATCATTCGCGAGTGTTTCGTGCCCATGTCCCTTATCCACACAATGCAAGTCGTGATAAAGCCACACACGTAGTCCAAGGCGAAATAAAAATAAAGGGATAAATGATCTTCTGAGGACAGTCTCGTGGTAGGTTGAATATCCAGTACAGAAGGATTTTCAACCCCCAAGACTTGGCTTCCATGAAACAATTAGAGATACAGCGGGATAGACACCAGGAAACAAGAAAAAGTAATAATAAAAAGATCAAGTAAAATAAAGTAAAAAAAAAAGCATTAAACGATGCAAGTCGCCCGATATACAAAATGATCCAAAAAGTAATGCAAATGCTGGTTGGTCATCACTCTTGCGGTAGTAACAGAGACATTGGTATTCTTTTTGGTCGTTCTTCGTAGTCTTCTTGATGGTTGATTTTCTTAATAAGTATTGCTTCCTACTGACAGACACAAATCGAAATGAAAATTGAAGAAAAGTGTAAAATAAAAAAAAAAAAGTAAAAAGAGGAGAGGGGTTTTGATGGTGCATCCACATGCAAGGCGCCCGCGTCTCAAAAAGCTCATAGCTTTATTTTGCGTGATTTCGTTTTTTTTTTATTTCCTGCGAAAACAAGGAGAAACATAAAAGAGTCCGTTTAAACAGCGTGCCTGTAGGGCTGCCCCAAAATAACGTCTAAACTTGGCTGGATTAGAGAAATATTCTTTTTTGGTTGTTCTCTTGATTGAATGTCGTCTCATCATCCCTCATCGAATCGTAAGCCAATAATCGCAGAAAAAAAAAAGTAAGGATCAGGCCTCGTGATATAAAAAGTCGTATGCGTCTTTCGGTAAAGCAATCTAACAATTTTCATCGACTTCGTCTCCCATAAAGTTGTTACTCCACAATGATCTCCACGCCAGAATTTGTGCGCAATTCATCACTTCCACGCGGTTGGTGTCCGTTCTGACGTCGGAATCCTGGACCCTTTTCGGGCATCGGACCTCTCGGCTGCCTAATGGGCATGCGCTCCTGTGACTGACCGTCAAATCCAACTCCGATGGTTCGGTTACTGCCAATGGGACCAGCACTAGAAGGCTGGCTTTCTGGCTGCTCCCAAGAAAACATACCCCTCAACCTCCTTGGACTCGAGTTCGGTCCTCCAATTCCAGTGCCCAAAGAAAGGCTGCTCAAACTGTTGACCAGAAGATTATCATCGCGCTGCATACCGAGAGAGGAGCCAGACGGAGCGGGAGTCAAGGTTGGAGTGTTCGAGGCACCACTGGTGGTGCCGTCATAATGCTGGAGGCGTGCTCCATTGGATTGCAGTGCAGCTGGGAAACTTGCAGAAGATGGAACCGGAGATGGGGTGTAAGAGCGTAGATCGGCAAATGATTTTGCTGCTCGCAGGTTCTGCGTGGTTCCGAAGCTACCAGGAGAGTCAAGGACTCCCAGGAATCCGGATGGCTGTCCACGGAGAGTGTTGAAATGGGCAGGCGCCTCATTGCGAGCCTCACTAAAGTCTATGGTCGCTGCGCGGTTGAGTCCACGGCGACCGGTTTCCGCCGGCTGAACGGCTGCTGGGATAGATGTCAGAGGGGGGCTCACATTGGTGCCAGGAGCGACCTTGAACACCTGTACTTGGCGCTGATCACCGGATCCGCGGGAGGCGTGGCCAAGACCCATGTTATGGGCAAGAGTATGAACTGTCCGGCGCTGGACAGGGGAAAGATTCGCGGGAAAGATTAACGAATCACGGCTGGGGTCCTCTTTGAACAGCAGAAGCTGGGAGTAATAAGACAGAGTTGTACTATCGTTCAAGTCGACATCTGCAAACCGAGAAAAAAAAAAGTAGTTAGTAAAATGCCCGGAAAAAAAAATACTCAAGAGACTTAGTATTGACTCACCCAGTTTTTGACCCTGGCCGCGTTGAGACACCGGAGAAGGAGAAGTGGCCGGAATGTGTGATGTGAGCGATGACATGGAACTCTGGGTCTGAAGCTGTGAGTTTGTGATGGGCCGGTGCTGTTCCTCCAGCTGGCCACGACGCTCACGCTTCTCACGTTCAATACGCTCGCGTTCCTGAAGGGGAAGCATCTTTTTGTACTCAACCCTCAGCTTGCGTCCCTGGAGTTCAAAGTGGTTGAGAACATCAATTACGGTTGCTGTCTCCTCTGCGGATGTGAAATTTGCGAACGCCAACCCACGAAACACACCATTGTCAAAATGATAGTTAAAGGCATAAGGGAGAGGAAGGTTCAATTCAGTCATAAGCTGGACAAGCTGCTCCTTCTTCACGGCGAAAGGGATGTTTTTGATCACAATGGCGGTTGGAATTAACTCATCTTCAGACTCCGAGGGGCCTGTTGTTTCCGGGCGCAAAGAGCCCGCTTGAAGGGGTCCAGTGCCGATGTTGGAAAAGGGACTGGGAATACCTGGTTGTTGATCAAGCCACGTCTGGTCATAGAGGTTAGCTAGGCGACAATCACTACCAAACAACCAAATACGTACCGTGGGAAGACCAGCACGACCAGAGCGAGAGGTAGTCTTCAGGCTGGCCGACGCGGACCGAATGCCACCAAGGCTCTGAGCGTTGGCAAAACCATTTGGATTCCAAGTCTGCGAACCAGAGAGATCGTAAGCGTACGAGTTATTATGCAAGGTCGGATTCAGACGCTCGAGTCGGCCGGAATCGTAGCGAGCCATAGGGTCATCATATAAGTTGACAGGCATTGGGCCGTAGGCATCGAACTGTCGCGAAGGCTGGCGATGAAGAGGCTGCTGATGGCGCTGAGAGCCAGGGGAACGCGCGGAGGAATTGTCGTGATACATGTCCGGGGCGTGTTGATAACTCATAATGGCCAAGAAGCGAGAATTCCTAACAAGCAACCAAAACCGAGGAATGTGGCGCTAAAACCCACCACAACAATCCCGTTGAATAAGATGCGGATCAAGCCTGAGCGGACTACTCAAACATAGGAGCGGTCGAGCAGGCAGAGGAGAGGAGGGGTGGGTTGGAGGGGGAAGCAAAAAAAAAAAATAGCGAGACAGAGAGAGAGAGAGACAGAAAGAGACAGGAGGCTAATTGATGCCGGTCACGGGATGGAGCGGAGCAGGTTTGGTGGACGAAGCGGGATTTCGATCCTGGGAAGGGGGACGTCCGGTCGAGAGTCTTGAAACGCACGAGGACGGACGATCGAAAAGAGAAAAGCCCACGATAACAAGGAGCAAGGGAGAAGAAGCCGAATTCAAAAATGGCGGACAGAATTAATTTCGTGATGGAGATGGGTCATCAATGGCGGGCGTGTCCCTGGAGACGTAGAATTTTGCAAGCTTATTTTTCCCCCCTTCTTTTCCCCTAAGGGCATCAGAAAAAAAAAAAAAACAAGAAAGGTGTGGGGGGGAGGGGAAATGGGAGAAGAGAAGAGGAAAAAAATTGGACAATATGGTAAGAGATTACCAGTTGAGGTTAAAAAAAGGATAAGAGAAGAAAAAGAAAAGAGGGGAAAAAAGAGAAACTCGCCACTACCTGGAATCAAAAGCGATTAACCTGGGCGTGATGGACGAGGGGGAGGAGGAGGAGGAAGAGGAGGAAGAGGAGGAAGAAGAGGAAGAAGAGGGAGGTCCCAGTAGTGGGTGGTGGAGGAGAGAACAAGAGAAGGATATAATAGAATGAGAATGAGAGAATAACAACAATAATAAGAATAAGAATAAGAATAATAATAATGGAAATAATAATAAGAAAGGGAATGGGGAGAAAGCAGAATAATAATTAATCCCGGAAGACCGCGACCGCTAAAGTTAGTCGACTTTGGCTGCACAAGTGCTGGGGCGCTGCAGAGACACTCCTCCGCCAACGTTAATAAAGCAACGAAACCAGTCCAAACAATCGAGGACTTCAGTAATGATGATAATGGAAGAGGGAATTACGCTGTTCCAACAGGGTTATCGCCAGAGATTCGTTGGTAAAAAAGAAGTAAAGACGAAGAGCTCCCCGCGTGCAAAGATCCAGAGAGAGAGGAAAAGGGAGATCCTGACTCGAGCGAATGGGGTCACAGCGAAGTACTTCAGGAGGAGAAAATATGTATACTGGAGACGGGACGGGGAAGATCGAAAGTTATCCAGTGGAAAGTAGCTCGCTAGTGTCTTTTCTTTTTCTTTTTCCTTGGTGTTCCAGTTGAACTTCAAGCAGAAATGAGGATTATTATGACTCTGTGGGCCGCAGCTATCAACAGGAGGTCTTCTGTTTCTTTTCCTGTGTAGAATGAATATTATTAACTCTTCCTCTGTCTCTTCTGCGGCTTCTCCGTCTTCTCCGTCTTCTTTTCAGCTCTCTCTCAAGTGGCGGAGGCAAACTCTCGTCCAGTGGATGTTGGGAAGTGGGAACGCTCAGATAAATCCCGTACCTGTAGAAAGGTAAGGTATCGCCTATAATTGGATGACGTCCTTAAGTACCATACGAAGAAGTCGAAGGTCTTTGAAACGACGAGATGTCAGTCTAAAACACGCAACTCAAGGAGAGGGAAGACGTAGAACGAGAGAAATCAGTCACATATACATACCCTAGTTGGTGGTAAAACCGTTATGCACAAGAGTAAAAGATATATCTCAGGTATTCATTTGGGGAGGGGGGAATGGTGGTACTTATGGCAGCATCAGTCCAGCTTCGTTATTACTATTATTACTCTTATATTATTACATTGCTACTTACTTAGTAGCAGTACTTAGTATAGTTAGTACACTCCTGAATACTAAATACTAGTATCTACTGCTTACGGCGTAGAGCTCCTCCAAATGGGGCTTTCGTATGGCGTCCACAATAGCACGTCCTCGCTCTCCATCGACCCTCCCCCTTAAACCCTTGGGCTTGCAAGTAGTCAAGTTGCAAGTCCTGGAATTGAGTCCAAGGCTGTCATCTTATCATTATTGTTATTATTACTATTGCTATTATTATATTTCTAGTCATGATCCTTGTGTTCACGACTAGTACTCCCAAGCGTAAATAGTAATTTCCTTTGAACTGCAGAATATTCTAAAGTAACCTGATTATATCTCAGAATTGCCATTGTATTGCTGCCTGGTCTTCCTCTTCTAGGTATGCTCATGTACAGTGTATTCAGAGCGGTGTTTGCAAAGCCGGGTATTATTCTTCCGATTCTGATGGCTGTTTAGTATTTAATATTTCTACCATAGTGGTAATTTTATCAAACTGGACCTCTGACACACGAGCGTGGAGATCCAGAGCTCTCTTGTCCTTTCGGGGCTTTTCCTGACAGCCAGAGTCCATCATCGTCTCCCACTAGTATACTAGGTAAATGCTAACTATCCCGACTCCCAGGCTCCCAGCTCCTTTCTCCTTTCCCAAGAAACGCTAGCATTTTTAAGTTCCTTTTCTATCAACGTTTCCGAACGTTCCTGTTCGGCGGTTCCTCTCCAGAAGTGTTCCATTATGCATCCCTCAAAGCCCGCTTCCCTTCGGGTCCAAGCTATTTAAAAGAGTGGGTAATAATGCGTTCCAGATTGACTTCATCTCCCTGAATAAGGAGCTCATATCCACACGAGCTCCAGTCCCTCCTTCAGTCCCTCCTACTCCGGAGTATGCTTCTGTGAGCCTGCGTTGATTCCTTTTGGAGTTCTTTTCTTCCCTTTTTTATTTGTGTCATTATTACTACTAATTTAGCGAGCATCCAGGAACTTGATAGTTATACATACGTGGAAGTGGACAGTCTCCCAAAACCAGAAGAGAAGACAAAAATCCTACCTATCTACCCACGGAGTACTAGGTACCGGAAATGAGATCAACCCCTGATGGACAATAATAAGACTAAGCACACCTCCTTGCCTCCTACCCAGCAGTCACCCTGAGTCACGGAGAAAGTCAGCCTGTTGCTGCGAGACTACGATGTGCTCCGTACAGACGGAGAGGCCTGTCCCTGGTCTTACCGTTCTCTAATCTCTATTAATCTTGTTCTCTATAGTCTATATGCCATCCACTTGACACACACGTCTACCCGAAAAACTCCGCTCTTTCCATCTGCTCCTGAAGGCGTACACAGTATATTTGAACCACCTCCAGGCCTTCCAAGTGCCAGCTCTTGGATGGCCCCTTTTCCACGAGGGGATTAGTACCTGCTACCGACTAGACACTTCGCAAGTCGGTGGGAAAGTGACCCATCATTTTGCAGCCAATAACAAAGCAATCATCTCGACAATCCTCAAAGAACGAGCTTACTATAGTCTACGGGGGTTCTATCACATGCCCCTCCTTCCTACCCTGTACGTATTACAAAGTACCTCATTGCTAGGGAGTACGGAGTATTACGGCGCCATTATTCTTATGGAGACAGCTCTCTCGAGTGGCGCGGTTGGTTAGGACTAACTGCTAAGCTAGAATCCGCTAGATGGTCACCAGAACTTGCTGAATGGAGCCGTGCAATTAGTACTCGGCAGAGCTACTCCGGAGTAGAGTGCTTCTCCTGGGCGGAACAAGTAGGCATTCAATATTACCAGCGGTACCTTTCTATGGAGCATTCTTATTATTACTACTCCGTATGGAGCAGCGGATCTCCGGCGGCATCTGTCACCTGTCACCTCATGGCATCACAATAAAGAATCTTCAGTGATTCTAATTTCTAACTCCTTAGAAACTTAGAAAGCACCTAGTTTCGCGGTTTCACCATTAATTAAGAAATCTGGGTCCGGGCCAGCCCAGTAGCGTGGCTTCTGGGCCACTTGGTTTCTTGGGACATCCCAGGGACACTCTTTAGAAAGCGTTAGAGAGTACTAACTACCACTAGGCTTAGCCACTGACAACTCCCAAGAATAGCAGAGCCCGGGGAACTGCCAGTGGCTTGTTAGTCTGTGTATGGGTATCCGTGTAGTACACAGTAAGAGTCGTAACTGTCGTGATAGTTAGTTAATTGTCATAGCTAACAGTAATCGGGTGCTTTAAAATAGAAACAGCTCATATCAATCACATTCATTATACGGGTATTGTGTGGTTCCTCAGTGACCTGTATTTTCGCACACAGCCTGCAAGCAACCCACTTTACTGTGTATAGTTAAGTGGCAGCTTATGACAAATCTAATAAGTAGCACTACTACAATAACAATAATAATAATATATTAATAATAATAAAATAATTCGACGGCCATAGCTAGGACTTAAACTCAGGAGTCGTGTGGCTCCGTACTGACATCTACGGTCTACTACTAGTAGTACCAGTATTTCAGTTGAGTTTAGGTATTAATAGTCCGAATTACCAGTAAGTCATAATACGAGTTGGAGAACCCCTGATAGTCTTTGTACAGACAGGAATAACATCCTTCTCTTCGAAGAGGACAACTAAAAGTTGCATCATATACGTAATAACTGGTGTATCTGGACCTGTCTTCTCGGCCCACAGACATTTTCCCCTCGCATGCAGATGGATATGCAGCTAATGCAATGTAATCTGTACGCCACATCGGCTACCCAACTGTTGCCACAAGAAAATTGCCCTCTTTCAAAGGATGAAACGGAAATACATACCCCGTAGTTTCTCTGTTCTGTGTATCTCGCAAGAAGACGCAGACTCTTTATCAACTATAGTATTTCGAATCATATAATGGGACTGGAGTAGTAGAACACCTCTGAAAACTCCCCAGGTATTTAAAGGCTACGGTTACGGCAGATCACTCGCTGCAGGCAGCCTGCAGGTTTACTTTTTCCTTTTTTTTTTTTTTTATTCCAGCATCTGGGCTTCTTTCGGTGTGACCACAGCCCTCCATAAAAGCATCAGTCAGGACTCAGAAGTCAAGACTTAAGGCCTTTGAAGGCGTATGTATGCAAGGGTTCCGTCGAACATTCGGATTCCGAGTCTACCCCTCATACGTAGTACGTCTCGAGGACTACCAAGTGTCATTGAGTAGGAGGTGCAGAGTAACTTGGGTGTACATAATAGGTATCTACTTCTCAAAATTGGCATAACTGCACGTTATTTTTTGTTGGTTCACATGTAGTTACAACTAAGTACTACTACTACTTACCAGTAGTATCGCCTGCCCTGAAACCCCTACTCCCGCGAACACCGCTCCTTCGTTCTTCATCGGTGTAAGAGCCGTCACACCAGGTCCTAGGAACGTACTCTGTAGATAACGAGTAAGAAGTAGATAGATCCGGTGCATTTACTTGTAATGTGTCTCCCGCATAAGCATGCTGTGTACATCATGGTGAGGAGTGTTGGATGTCGCCCTACATTTTCCTAATCAGGGCGACTACTACTTAGTATCTGGTTGTTTTATCAAGGAGCCTGAGAAGCTAGGTATATATAGGTATGTCTCTGGGTGCAAACTGACCTCGCTATTATATTACCCAGTTTCCGGTGATTTTGGCAGGTATATTTATCGTTAGACCCTGTTCGACGAGGGAAGAGGAACCGTGCAGGCTGGAGTACCTCGGGAATGAAGAGAAAAGAATAAGGCGAGGGACATCTGCACTCACGCCAAAGACTAGTATTTAGTATCTTGTATACCTTGGCCCTGGCATGAAGAATCTTAATAAGGACTGTTCCGTCCACACGAGGGAAATAGGAAGACAACTGAATGCAAGGGACGATTGTCCACTAGAAACGTGTGCCCTGGTACTGTCTAGTACCTACTATATGGAAATTAATAGTCTACAGAGCTACCAGTACTAGCATCGTTCATACCGAGGTATTGCATTCGAGTCTGCTACGTGAGCTTGATAAGATGCTGGATATTTCTATTTCCCTGGTGATACATATACTCTACCTACACTCCAGCTGTGGTTGAAGAAAAAAGCGTCAATAATGTTGGCCTTGGGTATGAAAGTCTCCTTGATCGTGACTACTCATTGAACAGCTCACGTTACAGGGTATATTGACATGCCACTCATCACAATTAACCATACCACGGAGGCTCAACGCCCATCTAAGTCTGCTGCTTGAATATTGGCATGTCGACTTTACAACCACACAACCAAACTGAAGCCCATGGCCGCAGCAAAAGAGGCAGTCATGGACACTGAGAACGCCGACGCCGCATTGTCGTTGTCGGAGCTAGAGTTGTTGCTTGTATCATTGCCGCTGTCGCCGGTCGTGGGGCTTGTCCCAGTCGAAGTCGGGGAGGCGTTGACCGTGATACTAGTGGAAGCCATAGTCGTGGATATGGGCGAGGAAGTGGACGTGGTGGTTGCAGCCGTGGTCTGGATAGTAGCGTTGTATGTGGTTGTTGAGAGATTGCAGGATGTCAGGATATCGTAGGCATCTGTTCGAGACGTTAGCACGGTCCTGGGATTATTGGAGAGATGGAGTTCAGCATACCATTATCATGTGGGTTGATTGGATCATTATCATCATCATCGTCGTCGTCGTGGTCGTCATACTGGCTTGGGTTGTCTCTGCGGTGTTGTGCGATGCATGCCTCACAGAGAGGAATCTGGATAGACGCCTGGTCCCAGTTACAGACACACTGTCTTTCAGCATTGTCATCATTATCATGGAGTGCATCGCATCTATGCGAGATGTCGACGACAGGGCCACAGGCGTCCCAACATGTATCGGGGACATCGTTGCGATCCAAATCCGCTGCCAGGGCGACATTGCTTAGGAGCATGAAGCTAGGTATAGCGAGGAATTGTTGGACGCGCATGTTGGTTAAAGTAGGGGGTTGTATTTAATGTTAAGTTGAAGCGGAAGCCAGAGAAAGCAGACTGAAGGAAGATCTACTCTATTGTACTCTAAGTATCCCTCCGTTAATATGGTTGAGAAGTAAAAAGCAACATATCTTGCGAGGTTAAGGTGCCGTTTATAACTGTTTAACCCGCAAAGAATTCCTCTTTTTGTGCACCCAGGTTTCTCCAAACATGACGATGCCCAGACCAGTGTTTCCTCGTCTGATTGCCAAGAGCCCCGTATCATTACTCCGTTGACGCGGATGGAGAGGAGGACCTGCTAAGCCTCCCAGGAGAAAATGCCTGCCAAGTGCGCCGCTGATGAGGATCCCTGGGATAGGAAGCGCAGAGGAGAATCTGCAAACACGACCACCAATCCTGACGGGATGAAAGGAGCTGCCTAAAGACTTTGTTTACCAAGGTGAGTCTATCACTGCTGGATTTCGAGTTTCCAGCACAGCCTTCTTCTATCTATATATATAAACTTGGCAGAAGCAGCAACTACTGCTGTGGGAGGAATCACAACGAACCTCCAGTGAGAAGCACAAGAAACATGCTGCCTGTGAACAACTAGAGCAAATAATAAATAATATTCCTACTCCTCTATAGATCATGGATATTTTGTCATGATGAGATCAGATGCTGAGTTGCCTATTGGGCGGGACGCTTCCGTCTGCTTCAACGAGACTCCGACCTTCTCCCCTCACTTCACCTTCACCTACAACCATCTGGAATCTCTCCGGGCCTCTTTGTCCGTTTCTGGAATTAGAGGTGCTACGCTTACATCTTAACTTTAATAATACTTGAAAATATCATATCCAGGCTCATGGCCCGAGCTGCAATTGCCAAAATGTCTTGGGAGGGCTATGTCCTGCGTCAAGCTCCCAACAACGCGAACCCCACGTTTCTCCCAACCCTCATCTATGGGACGGCGTGGAAGAAAGACCAAACAGCAGATTTGGTACACCAGGCTATCGGCGCAGGATTTCGCGCTGTCGACACAGCGGGCCAACCAAAGCATTATCGCGAAGATCTGGTCGGCGAAGGCATCCGGAGAGCCATCGAGGACGGCACAGTCCGCCGGGAAGATTTGTATGTATGTTTGGGTTGCAAAGTAAATTAAGGGTATAACGCGTTATTCAAAGGCTGAATCCAATATTTTCAGGTACAAACCAAGTTCACATCTGTTCCTGGACAGGATCCCGATAATATGCCATATGACCCCAAGGCCTCTGTGACTGACCAAGTCCATGCCTCCATCAAGTCGTCCCTCCATCACCTTCGCCCGTCTGCCGCACCTGAGAGCGCAGACGAGACATATATTGATACCCTTGTTCTTCACTCCCCTCTGCCGACCATGGCCCAGACACTGGAGGCGTGGTCGACATTCGAGACTTATGTTCCTCATCGCATCCGCAACTTAGGTATCTCGAACACCACCCTCTATGTTCTGAGAGAATTATCGTCGCAGGCCAAGATCAAGCCCGCGGTGGTGCAGAACCGGTTTTACGAGGACACCCAATTTGATACTCCTCTCCGCACCTTCTGTCGAGGCCAGCAGATTATCTATCAAAGCTTCTGGACGCTGACAGCAAACCCGGAATTGGTTCAATCCGAACCAGCACTGTTGCTGGCCGGAGAAGCAGGCGTTTCACTGGCGGCGGCTTTATACGGCCTCGTCTTGGGCCTAGGAGATACCACTATATTGAACGGTACCAAGAACAGAGCCCACATGGAGGCGGATCTGGCTGCACTCAAAACACTAAAGCAGTTCTCCAGCCAGAACCCGGAGGTTTGGCAGCGTCTTCTCGCGGCGTTTCAACAGCTTGTTGGGGACCGTGTTTCTCTGCGGTGAATGCCGGTTCCTTTTTTGTAGATAATTACTTAACTTGCAACATCCTATAAATGGCAAACTAGTCAATCCCATCGCTCTCTTCCTGCAGAGGACTGACTGTAGACGAGCACAAGAGCGGCAGTTACAGCCTGAATGCGGCCTGAATGGTAAGGTTGGCGCACGTGTCTGCGTATGCCAGACCGATGACTCAGCTCTGCAGCCAATCAGCGCGCGCGGCAGAACATTTGACCTCATCAGCGTCCGCTAAAAGAATCTCAACAGGAGAGATTTGTCTGGCTGCCAAAACCCCTTCAGCCTTTTCTCCATCCCGCTGTTTGTCCAGTGCGAGCTGGCCTTGGATCAACCATATTGGCACGGCTGTTGACTGCTTTCGCAAAAGGAGCCCTTCCCACCGAATTACTTGCGCCCCCCCCTCTTCGTCACTACCAGGTGCCGACCGAGCCTTACTCTCCAGTCTTTTTTCTCCGTTGCGGCGCCCTCAGCGGGCTACCATCTTGCCATCAGCCTTGATGCTGGGACCCAATTGACCTGTGTGCTGTCGCTCGTCTCCTCCAGATACTTGAGCCTTTGGTTGAACGTCTATCGTTAATAATCAGCCATTTTCCGCTTCATTGATCTGGCCGGAGCCCGTCGCGTATCGAGCCATATTGTTCCTCTCATCAACCATCTACCTGCCTCGCTCTTATTATTTATTTGTTCATAATTTTTTGCTACGCGATATCGCTCTGATTACCCTCCTTGAAACGACGTTTACGACACTTTTGATATTGTTTACCTGTTGTTAAGAGAGTGGAAAGTTGCAATATCCCCGCAATATTTCCCGCTCCTAGTTCGAACAACTGTGGAATTGCTGGATCTTGATCTTTTCCATCTGTTCATCTTTTGCAGTACAAGAGAGTGTTTTACTGTACTCGAACCCCCCAGCAAATCCTCCGGCCGACCCGAAGGTCGTCCTCATCGCCTGCGATGAGTCCCCAAGGCGTAACCCGTAAAAGACCTGCTCCTGGTACTTCCCCCATTGTCCATCCTCAGCTCAGCTCGCTCTCGAATTACCCGTCGAACTCAGGGTCCCAGCTATCAAACGACCAATTTCTGCAATGGGGTCAAAACACATCATCCAACGCCGTCAACAATTCGTCCTTTGCCGATGCAAATTCCTACAACACCACTCCGATGCTATCAAATCAAGATGTCCCTACTCAACCCAACGCATCAAATCAAATCGCTCGCCGACAGCCCCCCAACCAGTTGATAAGCCGGAACCGTGGCTACGAACAAACCCCGCCTTCCTTACCGGATCAAAGTGGTGGACCCGGCGAACCGGGAGGTTGGACGGAGAGTTTGGATGAGCTTTACCAACGCGCACTTGTCGCGAAGCGCGAAGCGCAGGCTAAACGGAAGCAAATACCGCCATTTGTGCAGAAACTGAGCAGGTAGGCTTTTCCCTCGGCTTCAACAGCAGCTTGAGTTCTGCGAGACATGGATGACTAACCTCTGCCCTCTAGCTTCCTCGATGAATCCAAGAACACTGATTTGATTCGATGGTCTGATGATGGTAACTCGTTCATTGTGATGGACGAGGACGAATTTGCCAAGACACTTATTCCGGAGCTTTTCAAGCACAACAACTACGCTTCCTTCGTTCGCCAGTTGAACATGTACGGGTTTCATAAGAAGGTAGGGCTTTCTGATAACTCGATGCGTGCCAGTGAGCGAAAGAACAAAAGCCCTAGTGAATATGCCAATCCTTATTTCAAACGGGGCCATCCCGATCTGTTGTGGTTGATTCAAAAGCCCAAAAACACAGCCGGCCAAGGGACCAAGTCCGGGAAGGGTTACGTGCGTGTGAAGACTGAAGATGTTGATGAAAACGAAAACGACGATTATGGCGAGGACAATCCTGGAGTTTCTCGAGACGACCGTTCCCGCAACCGACAATTGTCTCTGATTTCAGGAAATCCCATGCCCAAGGATCAGTTTGCGGGTGTTTACCGGGAGTTACAGGCGATTCGTCAGCAACAACAGATTATCTCTAATACCATAAGTAAACTTCGACGAGAGCATGAGCAGCTTTATGCACAAGCTGCAAATTTCCAGGAGCAGCATACCCGTCATGAGAACTCGATCAATGCGATACTTACGTTCTTGGCAACTGTTTATAATCGGAGCCTTCAAGGTCAGGAAGGGCAGAATCTGGCCAATTCCTTTGCCGGGGCTATCTCACAGGACCAGGTTAATGTTGTCGACGTGGGAGATGGTTATTCGTTGAGCACATTAGGTGGCTCCAATATCAGTAGCCCTGGCGGGCCACGCTCTATAAAAAAACAGCCATTGTTACTTAAAGCGCCGCCAGAGCGCCAGGGTCGCGCAACTACGCTGTCACCTGCGGCAAGCACAAGCACCAGCACATATGATCGCTCACAGTCGCGCAACCATATGCGACAGCCCAGCGCGTCACAGCCTGGACATGTCGAAGAGGTTTTCGACACCAGTCCTCGACCAAAGGAGTCAACACCTTCCCAGTCCCAGCAATATCCGCAACGAGATATAATGTCCGTTATCCAGAATTCCAACGCACGCAATGGAATAACCACTAATTTCTCTGATTTCCCAAATGTGCTCTCGTCGCTTGAAAACTCAGGCGGCAATGTCCCTCTCACTGCAAACCAGCGCGCCGACATGCTCCGTCTCATGGCCCATGAGGCCGGTAGCGCCGACTCCAACTCCACACTGTCTCACAATAATGCTTTAATGACACCCAACCCGCCACCGATGCCGCACAATTACACAAACCGTCTTGCCAACACCCGATCGGAGATCGACAACCTTGCGAAAATGCAAGCAGAACAAGACCGGTCCGTGCAGAACTTGACCAACCTCTTACAGCCGCTCAGCCCAACGGGAGCCATTCCCGGAATCGGGGCAGACGGAAACGTTCCACCACCCCCTCTCGACCTCGACCAGATTTTCAACAATGACTACTTTACAGACATTGGAGACCTAGACCATCACAGCAAAGGAGCATTAGACTTTGGAGACTCAACCGATACCGTCCCAGCCCCCGCCGCCCCTGTTACAGTCGAACCCGTTGTTACAACAGGCGCAGACGACGCAACAATCAAGGACGACAATGACCTCTTCGACTTCGACCACCTGACCGGAGACGGAGACCTCTTCGGCGGGGCCAACCAAACCCAGCAAACCCCCGATTTCTACCAAGGCTTCGACGGCAGCGGCTACGGTGGTAACACCGCCACCTCCAGCGTGGGGAATACCATAGGGAATACCTCTGGAAGGGTCGTAGAGACTCTCACAGACAGCGAATCAACAAGTCCAGCTAACACAGTGGACGACGGTGCTCCCCAGTACGGCGTCGGCCACGAGACAGGATATGATTCCCAGGGAGGCAAGGGAGGAGTAGGCGGGGTGGTGAAACGGCGAAGGAAAGCTTGAGCTCTCTGTATATCTTTCTGCTTTCTTTTTTCTCTTTTCCCTTTGGGGGGGGGGGGGGGGGGGGGGGGGGGGGGGGGGGGGGGGGGGGGGGGGGGGGGGGGGGGGGGGGGGGGGGGGGGGGGGGGGGGGGGGGGGGGGGGGGGGGGGGGGGGGGGGGGGGGGGGGGG
>JAPDEN010000042.1:0-179378 GCA_027569145.1 Aspergillus funiculosus
GTAGTAGTAGTAGTAGTAGTAGTAGTAGTAGTAGTAGTAGTAGTAGTAGTAGTAGTAGTAGTAGTAGTAGTAGTAGTAGTAGTAGTAGTAGTAGTAGTAGTAGTAGTAGTAGTAGTAGTAGTAGTAGATATAAAGAATACATGAGCGCTACTAGTTGTGGCCGTGTTATGAGTTGAGGTACAGGCATAATAAAGTACTCCTAGTCCTTGTTGGTCAAACTTACCCAAGCAGCCGTTAACAACCAACTCACTGCCTATTGTAGCCCAGCCTGATCCTTGAAACCCGGCCGTTTTACAAGTTGCAGGTCAGGATAAAGAAAGATTGTTCCACTCAACAGAAGTTAGAATCCCAGGGTGTCCAAATCTGCTCTGTTGTACTATGTAGGCAATGGTGGAACTTGGGAGTCACCGCAACTGACGAGCTCCACCGTATGACTACCTGGGTACCTAACACTCTCCCTCGAAGTCTCAGCCAGTGGCAAACAAACAGCGAGAGATTATTGTGCCCATCCGGGGGAGATTGGCAGGATTACTCTAACTAAGATAAATAGTTTGGGAGCAGGAGGTAAGGCATTCAAGCGGTTTGTGGTCACCCGCAGCTGTTAGGCCGTCTGAGGTGTCACCAGCCGACAATAATACTCCGTGCTTGGGAAGTCCAACCTTTTCTAGAGCTGGAATCAGTGGTAGGGTATGACGATAAAGAGCAGTAAACAGGAATGGTGCCTTTATTTCATTGAGCGTTACTCTCAGGGTCTCAAGGTACTCCAAGCAGTAGTTGTAAAGTAAAAAGTGGAGACGATGTCGAATCCCGCCCTCGTCCGCGGAACGACCCAAAATGATTCATTCACTCATTCATACTCCCTCCCCTCTTCGTCCCCGGTGGACTTCATAAACCGCCGTCGTCTCATCTCATATTCTCTGTTATTTCCGTCTTCTTTACTCTCTATCCTTTCTACTCATCACCCTCTCTCCCCGTCACTAGCCAACCCCCACCACTCTCCGTCACCATCTCGTCCTTGCCGCCACCGACGACTTTTCGCTGTCCATCCCACCCGCAATCTCGTCACTTTGCTCCACATACGTAGTAGTCTTCTTCTGCTTGCGATGTTTGATCTGTCCATAGGCCTCTGGTGACCATGCCTATTTTTCAAGACCCTGAGCGTCAGCAATTATATGATCTTTGGTCGGATGGCCAGCGCATACCGCAAGACGAGCGCCGACATGAGTCTTGTTACTGGGTAGACTATCATGAAGTGCACAATGGGCCGGAACCGTCTGGACAGAGTGACAATTTCTTCTTCGGTCCTCTTCCTTTGGATGTCAACTTAGCAAGGTTGCATGCACAGGATCGGGAGGAACTGATCCACTATATTAAAAATGCAGAAACCTCAAAATGGTCACAATCTTCGGTTAGTCTCTGTCCCGTTTTGCTTCTGTTCGCTTTCTCTATGTCTTTGCATTCTTTCCCCGGTTTACATGCGTATTTTCTTACTCAAGTAATTATTATCTAGTTCGGAGACTCGAGTGCTGGTCGCTCACGTGTGCCCAATCCCCCCGAGAACCCCCCAGGAATAAAGGAACTGTTTTGCACAAGAAATACTCCAGAGGACGATATTCGTCATGCCGACGCAGAGCTTTCATCGCCCGCTGAGATTGAACGTCCTCGCTCGGCACTCCACTCTGGTGACTTCCGTGAGGGAACTCCCGAACTCCAAGGACAGCTTCGACTCCCGCAATCCCCTTTACCTAGACATACCAGTGACTCTCATTCTCCTCTTCTCGGCTCTTCTCCAACTACCCCATGGTTCACTGTTCCTCAATTTCCTTTGCGAACGCAGACTACGCCTGTCCGCTCTCTTGAAGAGAAAGTCGCCGAGACAGTCCGTTCGCGAGCACCGTCCGTTGGGGCCTTTTCTTCTAGTTATGTCTTGAAAGCTCCAACGAGTCCTTTGGTCCATCAGGCAAATAATACCGACTTGGATTTCTCCTCAAGAACAGAGTCTAGCGATTACTCTAACTTCTTGGATAAATCTAACCGCCGGCGAACGCTACCCCCCGAGACACTTAGAACTTTACAGGCGTCCCTTACCCAGTCTGGCGCGCCCCTTCCTCTTTCAGCAAGATGGAATGATGCGGTAACTTGCCAGTCTCGTCACCCCAGACGATCCCTGACCTCAGCATACAGTCTCCAGCTTGCGTCGTCACTTCAAACCTCGTTTCCGAGACCCAGGAGGCCGTCACTTGCTTCTGAGGCATCCTCCCGAGCTCATGCCCCGATGGTTGGCTCATACGAGGAATCGATCCTCCGGGGACGAATGTCAATGAACCCGTCCAAACCCCTCGATTTCACAGCACAAATTGGCGTACTGGGCAAAAATAAATGTAAAGCTAGCCTCAAGTGCCCTCCACATGTCTCTGTCCCGTTTCCTGCTGTCTTTTACAGCTACCCAACTTCCGGGAATGGGCGTTCGATCTCTGATGACAGCCCGAGTCCGTATGTCGGGATGATCGATCTCGAACACGCGCTTCCCAAGGATACGTCAAGCAATAGTAAACGTCGCAGACGCCACCAAAGTCCCATTAGTAGAACAATCGATCAGAACCCCGATTCTGCACTCTTGCTCCGGCCTAGTGATCAGGAAACTTTACGCAGGCGGGAAAAGCGGCACAGAAGAGCAGAGTCACCCAAAAGCCCTCCCGGTGGTTCTTATCGGATACCACAACAAGGTCAGCTGCAGGTTATGATCAAAAATCCGAACAAGACTGCCGTGAAACTATTCCTCGTTCCGTATGATCTGAGTGACATGGAACCTGGAACCAAGACGTTCATCCGCCAAAGGAGTTATTCGGCTGGCCCGGTCCTTGATATGCCCTTGTCTGCTCGGACAAACTACGGAACTGATCGTCCTGAAGCATCTCTGACCAATTCTGAAGATCCCAAAGACAAACCTATTCTACGATATTTAATTCATCTTAATATCTGCAGTCCTTCTAGAGGGCGATACTACCTTCATTCTAGCATTCGTGTCGTATTTGCCAATCGAGTTCCTGACGGCAAGGAGAAGCTTCGAAATGAAATACAGCATCCTGAGCCCCGATATTCTCCCTACAAGCCTTCGCGTGAGCACAACCCCTTACACTTGAACACGAAGGTGGGAATGGAAACGGCATCGCGAAAGTTCGACATAGATCAAAATCCTCTGACAACCAACACATACCCTGGAGCGGAGAACTTAGCAAAAGAACCATCTCTAGGCTATTTGTCTAGCGGAATTCAAGCAAGGCCTTTTGCTATCCCAAGTCCTGTAGGTGCCCAGAGGGGAAAGTCTCCTGGTCGGGAAAATATTTCTTCTCCAACTGAGCGACCTCCTCATCCTTTCCAGCCTATTCCTTCCATCCGGGACGACGTCTTTTGCCCACGCCCGATGGAAAATGAGCCCTACAATAGGCTTAATAGAGGAGACGTCGGGTTTGGTGGGTACCAATTCGGGTCCGTCGGGGGTCCCGAGATGGGGGAAAGCCTGCTTGCTAAAAGACTTCGGGGACTTGACGTTCAGAAGCGGGATTATTCTGACGATTGTTGATCAGAATAAGAACAAAATTCCGCAGAAGAAAACCCATCTCCCGCCTCCTAAGAGCGCTCTTAATCGGTAAATTTGCTTTACTTTCTACTTATTTTTTTAATTTTTCTTTTCTCTTTTTCCTTGCTATAGGGGAGAGGTGCACTAAATCAAGACACATAATCAGCTTGACTACTAACAACACAGCTCCTCTTGAGATGCAGGCTCATCTTATTCCCTTCTTATATCATGCATATATGGCTCAAGGGCCGGGCGCACAAGGTACATGATTTGCAATTATATCCATTACGCAGCTTTGCTGTGGCGCAGGCACACATGCAATCTTTCATATTATTACTGCCTTTCAGGAGTCCTGGAAGAACTTAACCTCTCTTTTTTGCTTTGATTTTGCTTCTGGACTGTTCCTGGTTGAACATGGATTGGGTTATCATTTAGTACATTAGTTTTGGGGATAATTGCTTCAGTCCGCATAGTTGGATACAGTTCTCTTGGTTAGAGAGTAAATAAATAATATTTTTTTTAAACTATTTAATTACAGTAGAGTAGTAAACATATCATGAAAAATAAAATGTCTTGAAAAGGCAGGGATGAACAGGAGGATAATTCAAACCTGGACAGAATATTGAATAAATATATCTCTCTCAAACAGTTCCTCACGTGTCATCTTTTTTATTTTCAGGATAGGCAGCCTCTATAAATAACCAGATAAGATGGCCAACTAATGATCAAATCTCAGTACACCCTCCATAAGTCAACAGTAAAAACATTGTCAGTGATCTCGGCATGATCAGGCAGACCAGGTGACTAGAATCAGGGATGATATCTTGGGATTCATGACGCGGTTTGCAAGGCTGGTGAAAGCCTCACTTGAAATGTATCGGATAGATTTCAACAATGACGCCCCCGGGAACAAGATTTTTGAATGTGATACATTCCTTGTCCAACTCACCTTGCACCAGTGCATTGGTTAGAGCCAGCTTTACTCTGCGCCCGAGGAGAACACTGCCGTCTTGGACGGTGTTTACATCCCCCTTGAAATCATTCTCGACCAGGTCCGTTGATAAATCTGCAGTGAGCCCTCCTGAAAAGCCACGGTCCCTTCCCGTCGCCGGGTTCCAAACTCTCGATGTTGAGCAACTTTTTGAAGAAGAGGAGTTGCCTGATTACAGGGCAGATCGGTTCTATCCTGTTCGACTGGGCGAGGTCTTCCAAGGCCGCTATCAAGTAATTGCAAAGCTTGGCTTTGGAAGCTCTTCAACCACTTGGTTGGCTCGGGACTTGAGGTAAGTCTACACATACATATGGCTACTACGCATTATAGTATTTTGCTGACAGCTGACTCTGTCTGGTCTATGCAGAGATCCCCAATACATTGCACTGAAAGTTTACGTGCGTACATCATTGGTTCACCGTGAACTGCCATTTTACCAGCATATCGCAAGCCATACAGCGAACAGTTGTCACGAAGGCCGAAATAATATCCGAAGACTGTTAGACTCTTTTGAAGTTTCCGGTCCAGATGGCAAACATGTCATCCTCGTGTTTGAAGCAGCGCAAATGAGCCTTAGGGATTTAAAGATTGTGTTCCGGAAGGATGGATTTGATGAAGATTTCGTAAGGGGCGCCATTACAGAGCTTCTGAAGGCCTTAGATTTCCTGCATACACAGGGAGGGATTGTTCATACTGGTATTGCACCTTTATCTGAATGATTTGCCTCTTGCATAAATTACTGGTATGCTGCCCTTCTGTAGATGTACATCCTGGGAACATGCTCTTGGGACTATATGACAGCAGCCTGCTTCAAAAAATTGAAGAAAAAGAATTTACATCTCCAGTCCCTCGAAAGATAGTCTCGTCTTCTCGGACTATTTATCTCTCACGAATAATGCGACCCAAGGAAGGGCCAATGTTATTATCTGACTTTGGCGAAGCTAGGATCGGTCGAGGACCTCATGGTGGTGATATAATGCCTTTGGAATACCGAGCTCCGGAAACATTACTTTATGTGGGATGGAGCTATCCAGTTGATATTTGGAGTGTCGGTCTTACAGTAGGTCATGATCCCCTTATCCCTTCATAGTATTCTTATACCAGCCTCGCTACTCAGCAGCTAACAGTATCATGAACCAAAAAAAAAGGCCTGGGATCTTCTTGAATCAAGGAGACTGTTCACAGCCCGGGATGAGGACGGCGACCTTTACGACGCTGCTCACCTCGCCCAGCTTATTGCTGCACTAGGACCACCACCCGCTGAATTCCTAGCCAAAAACCCAGAAAGAAAATCCGACTTTTGGGACGAGCAAGGTATGTCGATCACCATACCCATCTGGAAGACTGGCCTGCAGCAACAACAACATTTCATCTCATTCTCTCAGTCCCTGGAACTAATAATTACTCTGGAAATAAATAGGGCAGTGGCTGGGTCTTGCATTCATCCCATTTACCCGGACAATGGAGGCTCTAGAATCGAGACTGGAGGATAACTCGGGCTTTTTACGATTCATCCGAAGGGCTCTGACCTGGATGCCTGAGAAGAGGGCAACAGCGAAAGAGCTCTTACAGGACCCTTGGCTGACAGGTGAATCAAACTAGGACTATTATTATAATATAGCAACCAGCTACTAAGGTAACCCTAGGTAGTAAGTAACCAGCTAGTAATTAGTGCTGCCTTATAAACAAGGTCCATACAATATTCTAGATATACAACACACATATTCCTTAGGCACATACAGAATAACCATTGTTCCAACAGTGAACGAGAATGATGCTATGAACTGGCTGCTGAAATCTGGCGTAACCTATCCTTTTGCTCCATGCTCCAGCTCTTTGTCTCCCTTCATCCTGTATCATTGTATCGCTATTGCCTCTCTGGGTCTTTCTGTCTAGTTACCCCAACAAGCCATATCGAGCAATGCCTAGTAGTCAAGCGCACCGTGCAAAAGCGGCGAGAACTGAGCACTAAAATGGAAAAGGAAAATACACCAGCGTTTTGGAAAAAGTTCCGCATGTATGGATTCGAAACTATATAGATCTATCTGCAGACCACTGCCAGTAAAGGTTATATTGCAGTGCATCAATCCAAATCAACAATGGTCAATATCCAAGACACCCTAAGTTGCCTGATATTCTCTCCCAAAATTCATAGATAACACAGAGCAGAGAAGTGCTTGCTAGTGAGATGACACTTCAGATACAAGGAAGGTAAGGTAAGGATAAGATAAGGGGCTAAGAGGCTAATTTAGCCGGCATGCTCCACGATCTCGCTGCACAGAACGCCGTCTTTCACATAGGTCTTAATCTGCTCGGGGATAGGACACTCCTTGGTGTCCTCGTCGGTTCCCTCCTTGGGAGGAAGCAGGACGTTGACTGCGGTACATTTACTGGAAAAGATCTCAGTGTCCAAGCTCTGCTGGCCCAGGTAGATGGTGGCGCCGTCAACCTGGTCAAGCAGGAGGGTGGGAGCTACGCCGTCGATCTGTAGAGCAAACTTGGTACACTTGACAACGTCGAGACTGCTGACTAGGGAGTCCACGATGATGGAAAGGCCATTGCAGTTGTCGATGGCAATGGCATTGGCCTTGTTAGACACCTTCAAGATCGTCTTGTTGCACCGCGAAATAAGTATCGACTGGTTTTGCTTCGCAGGAATCTCAACAATGTCTCCCGGGTTATCAAAGTTTTCCACAAGCCATTTGGAGCCTTCTAGGTCCTTGCGGGGTGGTTTTCGGACGCGCATGCTTTCCGGCTTGGGTTTCTTGCTGGGGGCCGGCGACTTGGAGCGAGTACTAGGGCTTCCTGGAACAGTTGAGCTGGCGCGGAGGTTAGGGTTCTTATGCGTCATCTCGGATTTGTCGACCTTGCGGAGACCAGAGGTGATGGCGTCTCCCTGATTCAGCTGAGCGAATACAGCCGACATGTCCGACGATGAACTTCCCTCAGCAAGCATTGCAGGGGGTGGGGGAGGAGGAGGAGGCGGGGGAGGAGGGGGAGGGGCGCCGCCAGGCACATTGAGAGTCGGTACTGGGGGAGGTGGTGGTGAAGAGGTCGTTGCGCTGCCAGCACCAGTGCCAGAGTTGCCGCTTTTAACCTGGCGCAGGGCCTCCTGCGCATCGATTCCGTCTTTATCATTCCAGAACAAGCCCCTGGGGTAATGATTCCGGAGGTATGAGGCAAGCGACTTGAAAATCTGGTAGTATGCCTGGATGTATTGGACATGTGTACGATCCCTATCATGGGTTAGCATTGATCGTACGATCTATATAAAATAAAAAGTCTTAAAACGTACTTTTCTTTGTATTCCTTCAGGACTTTGTTTCCGTAGTATTCAATGCCTCCAACGATGTCGCTGACGAAATCAGCTGGCTTAGGCTCAAAGAACCAACCCAGAGTAACGATGCCTTCGGCCACTGCGCTGAGGTGGTTGAAGAGCGGCGAGGCCCTGTTAGACTCGCGGATGTTGTTGATAGTGTCGGAAGCATTGTGCAGCTCTGTCATAAGCTCGGGGGGTTGTATCTCCGGTTTTCTGGCCTTCATCGAAACGTAGAGGTAGGTGCGCTCTGCCTTGAATGCTTCAAGTACGGCATTGGACTATGACGAAAATGAGCGAATCATTCCACCTGGGTTTCGAGGTGCCCGGACACCTTACCTGCTCTTCAACGAGGCCTCCAATCTTCTTCCCCAGCTCCACAAAATTCCCAACGTCGTCATTGATCAATGTGTCGAAGTCTTCAATCTGGACCGGAAGGGGGGGAGCTGCGGGTGTCGCTGGGAGATCTGGTGAGGGCAGTGCAGGAGACTGTGGCGTCAGCACAGCTGTGCCATCTGCAGTTTTCTGCACATTATGGTCGTCGATTGCCATCGCCATATCCTCCAAGCGGGAGGTGGCAGCTTCCAACCTGCAGGTATAGATAGGATCGTCATTAGTCGAGTGAGGAGAGACGCCAGAGATAAGTGTTATTTAGAGAAAACGAGACGAAAAAGGGTTCATAGGAAGGACAAAGCATTGAGCAGAAAGTGGAGGTCAGGTATTACCGCTTGATTAAGGTGGTGAAATTATGCATATGACTTCCAGTCGCCATCTTGACGCGGTGGCTGTCAGGAAGTAAGGAGGTAACCCTCGAAGACGATGTTGCTGGGAAAACAAGAAGAGAGGATTCCGTGCGATGAAAAGCACTTCAGGATGTGTATTCAAAAGGCAGGCCAAACAACAATAAACAATCGCACCCAGCAGGAAGCAAAGACAACCTCAGGGGGGAAGTTGAGAAGTCGAGAAGTTGAAGTTGAGAAGCAACGGTGTCAGGCTCCCAGGCCTCCAAGCCCCCAGGCTTCCAGGCTTCCAGAAGGCCACGATGCTCCTGATCAGTGCCTGAGGCCGAGAGCTCCAGTGACCTGGTGGGTCTTACCGTACCGTACGTCGAAACGTACGCAGAGAAGCGGTTTCCAATGACGTTGTATGTATTCGACGGTAATGAATATTAAGTGTTGATTTATTTTGTTCTTCAACGCTGATAAGAATCCTGAAGAGCCCCGCCAATTAAGGCCTTCAGCTTAGGCCATTTTGCAGAGATTCTACGTTATTCGCTTCCAAATGGCGCAAGAAGTTAGCTCCTCAGATGGGGGGAAGAGCCCCAACATTGAGTTCTGCACCCTGGCCATGTTTATTCTTGGTATGCCGCAACCAACCGATGGGCGTTGAGAGTGTGTTGCTTATGGGCACGCAGATGATATTGATTTCGAAGGAACACATCCGAGTGTGAAGAATGTGATTGGGGGTGCAGGACCATATGCCGTTATTGGGGCGCGTCTTGTCTCCGGAAAAGATCATTCGCAATCAGTGAGCTGGATACTCGACATTGGCTCTGACTTTCCTCCAGAGGTATTGGAGGTGATAAAGGCGTGGGATACCGCCTGTGTGATCCGGAGGGATCTTCAAAGACTGACTACCAGAGCGTGGAATGGATATGGGCCTAATGAGAAGCGAAGTAAGTGCACGTCTTCTGCCTATCTCGTTTCCTCGCTGCGCATTTCGGATCTTAACAAAGAGAAGATTTCCGATATTTGACTCCAAAGTTACGATTGGAGCCCTATATGTTGTCTGATGCTCAATTCCTTTCCAAGACATTCCACATGGTTTGCTCGTCGTCCCGTTGTATCTCCATCGTACAAAATATTCTACAACGCCGAAAGGAGTTGCGGAGTGACGCAAAACATCCTTCTTCCGGCTGTATTGAGGACAGGCCCATTTTCGTTTGGGAGCCTTTCCCTGATACATGTGGCCCTGAGGAACAGGAGGAGTTCCTTGCTGCATGTCGGGTAGTCGATGTCGTGAGTCCCAACGACCTGGAACTGGGTTTGTTGTTTGGGCAACCACCCTGGAGCGAAGCGGAGACCTTCGGCAAGGATATAGTGGACAAGATTACTGCATCAGGAATTGGTCCGGATGGGAATGGACATCTAGTAATTAGGGCAGGGAAGGATGGTAGCTACTCATATTCTAGAAGCCAGAGAATCTGGCTGCCGGCATATCACCAACCAAGTGCCTCAGGAGGTTCTGCAGTTGTTGATCCCACGGGTGCTGGTAACTCTTTTCTGGGAGCACTAGCTCAAGGCATGGTTAGTGAAGGCAGAGCTGCGGCCCAGGCCATCGATTCCACGCTTGCTGCGTCCGCGAGTTGGCAAAGGGTCATGGCAAACTGGGGAAACCACAGGAACATCCCACTCGCACTAATACTTGCTACAGTTGTCGCAGGTTTTGTCGTGGAGCAAATTGGTGTACCTCGCCAGTCTACGTCTGTCGATGGAAGGGAGCTTTGGAACGGAACTGAATTCACGGAACGGGTCCGCCTGTACACACAGCGATTGTATCGAACACTCGAGGAGTCTCCCCAGAAGCACCTGCAGATCAACTGACCGATTGAAAAACGCCGTTCTATTGTCGTACAGCCCGCAATATTATAAAACAGAAACCTTGCCATATCATCGCATCCTCCTAGAGCTGCGTTTTAATATTTAAATAGCCCTTCCTCCATTTATGAGTCCTTCTTCTCAGCTTGCTGTCTTTCATGCTCGATGATCTGCTTGCTCCAGCTGTGTAAAGTAAAAAAAAATCGATCAGCATCCGAAGACAGTTCAGAAGGCGTTGCATAGGGAAGGACTGACTATCGACTGGGGAAGAATCTGCCCGGCTCGGGCATCTTATCCCGGTGTTCTCGTTCGGCGCTGATGCTCCATGTCGCAGCCACGATTCCAATCATTGCGGCGGCAATGATAGCGGTATTAGCCCTCCAGTTCGCCGGCTGAGCGTACCAGCCTCCAGCGGGAGACCAGACTTCCTTAGGATACCTAAGAGGGTTGTTCGTTAGCTTCACTTCTCCTTACCAATTATCGTGAGGGAAAGGGAAAGTGCATACGGGATCTTTCCACCTCCACCCATTGTGACTGAGAGGATATGTGTTGATTGTAGGAGACGAAAAGCTGGCTGTCGCTTGCTGGGAAACCGATGTTCTGAGGAGTTGAAGCCGAAAGGGCCGTCGTCCGCATGTCACGTGGATATATCATCCCTATCCGGTTTAGCGCGGAACGAGCCCTTTTCCCTCGACTTCGAGATCCCGTGACTTCCGCCGAAGCTCAACTTTTTCTTCGGTGGTCCAAAAGTGTGGATTGAATCGTACGAGACCCCCCTTCTTTGAAACTCCACGCCTACCAATTTGGGTGTCGGCCATCTTTCCTGCTTGAATTCACCCTCTCTTGGCTCACTCGTTTCCAAGCCACACAGCTGCCCAGATGAAGAGGGTGCAGCTCCAACGATGGAGCAATTCGGCTCTCTCGCGGGCCCGAACTGGTGGCCGACTCCAGCGACATGTCTACTCTGGTAATCGGAGCCAGTCGACGACCGCTTCTCCATTACACACTGAGAGTGATCGATTGGTTGAAGAGCAACCTCTTCCCACCTCTATTGCTCACCCTTCCCTCCAAGTCTCGAAATACCACCTCCCTTCTCCGCCAGTACAGGCCGCACGCGAGTCTGCAAAACTTGCGGCACTCCATGCACGACTATATCTCCCTTCGCGATTACCTCTCGAGACACTCGCACGATCCTTGGTAGACGCCTCAGCAGACCCTGATCCTTCTTTCAATAACGAATCGTTAGCCACGCTTGGCCATGACCTCCTGTCCCATTACACCTCCGAACACCTTGTTTGCACGTATCCTCGACTCCCTCTGACCGTTATCTTTGCTGCAATGTACGCACACGTCGGTCCCAAGACTCTCGCTGCGATGGCCAGAGAGTGGGGTGTGGAGCAAGCGGCTGTGCCTGGCGGCGAGGTCGACCCTGGTCTTCTCCAGTTCAGGAGATATGCTCCGGGTACGGACATCCACGCAGAGCCTCTTTTTGGTACAACAAGACCCAATGAAGATCAGAAGGCCTGGAGAAAATCAATCACTTCCAGCGTGGTTTATGACAATGAGTTTGGAGATCCTACCCTGGAAGGAGTCGCCCCTTCATCGCAGTCCATCCCCAGTGCCAGAAATACGAAGCCCGTTACCGCTGAACAGGCCAGTGCGACCTTTGTACGGGCAGTGATGGGCGCTATATACCTACATGCCGGCAGACCCGCGGCCAAGCGTTTCTTCGAGCAGCACATTCTCTCCCGACACCTCGACATCTCTAGCTTGTTCAACTTCTCTCAGCCTGCCCGTGACCTGTCGCGTTTATGTGCGCGTGAGAATTACGAGCCGCCTGTTGCCAAGATTATCAGCGAAACCGGTCGCAAGAGCAGACACCCCGTCTTTGTTGTGGGGATTTACTCTGGTCAAGATAAATTGGGCGAGGGCGCTGGCGCCAGTCTACTTGAGGCACGGTCTAGGGCTGCAGTAGCCGCCCTCAAGGGTTGGTACCTTTACAGCCCGTTGGACGTTCGCGTGCCCAGCTCAATGGAGGAGGAGGGTGCTGCGCCATGGAAACCAGTCCATGTTGATTTGGGTGAGGTTATTGTGTAGGAGTGACAGGGTGGAAAAAGCTACGGTCTTGCATTCAGAAAGATACGCGCGGGGGGAAGGGTTGGCTGTTAACGAAGAAAGTTTGCAGGAGCGCGTCTATTCCACACTAGGTATGTTTTAACAATCATAAATTTGGGTCTTGTACAGTATGGGAATATATTCTATTTATCTGGTGTTTATGTTCTTTTCTTTCTCTCTTGTTACGTGGAATAAATCCTTGAAGTATATACTAGTACATAGTCTTGTCTGCACTTTGTACGTCTTCGCAGTAAGTTAAAGCAGAGAATCTATGAATCTATTAATTCTTCCCATCAAGATACCTACCATACTCATCCCAAAGCTCCTCAACCCCCATCCCAAACAACCCCTTCCAAAACCGCTCTTTTTTCTTCGAGGAACTACTACTACTACTACTGCTACTATTCTCTTCACCCTCACCCTCACCCACATACCCAACCCTCGCCAACCGATCATTAAGCATCCCCACCGCCCCCCTCCCAGCCCAAACATCCTCCAACCAAGCCAGAAAATACGCTGTATGCTGATACCCCTGATCCCATTTCTCCGCCCTCTCCTTCGCCGACGACGGACGCGTCCAATGCGGCGGCTCCAACCCAGCCCTCAACCGCACGAAATCCGCAACGCCCTCGATGAGCCCGCCAGGCGCTTGGGGGACGTCGTCGTCACCGTCACCGTCACCGTCCCTCTCGATATTCTTGGCTGGCGCAGCATACTGGTAACAGTGTACGAGCTCGTGTGTGAGCACGCCAACGAGCTCGGCTAGGGGATCTGGTTTTGTGCGGCAGGAGTGGATGTAGGGGAGGGAGAGGTGAATTTCCTTGTGGTCGTTGTCGAGCTCTGTGCCTGTTGTGTAGGCGACGCCGTCGATGTCGCGGAGGAGGATTGTGACGGAGCGGGTGGGTGGGATGCAGGGGGTGAATGATCTTGATTTATGCTTGGAGGAAAAGGAGACGCGGGAGGAGGTAGGTCCTGGAGTGTACAGATTCTGGATTATGGCGTTGAGGGCGGATTCGAGGGTGGATGTGAGGTCTGGGATCAGGGTTAGGAAGTATTGGGAGGCGGGATGGCGGAGGTCGTGGATTTGGAGGCGGAACTTGGGTTTTGGGAGTTGGGTTCTTGGGGTAGACATGGTTATATTTTCTTTGTCGTGAGATGCTTGTAGGATAATATAGTTAGGTATAGTAGTAGGAAGCGGAGGAGTGTGAGGAAGAAGAGTACATATCTGCGTGGATACTACCTAGGTAATAACTAAACAACTACTACCTTAGTAGGTAACAAGCTAGTGAGGTTGATGATCCCCGCTCACAAGTTCCTTGCCTACAGTAGTCTACAGGTAGGCCAGCAGCCTGCGAAATCTTCACAGGTATAGACCACATTTATTACTTTGGTTGTTCTGAGGTGTTCACAGACTCTTCCTAGACCTATCTGATACCTTGCGATGTCTGAGACTACCAAACAAAACACCAGTAGTAAGTACCGAGGTAGCAAAAAGCGCACAGATAGTGCCTTACACCCCATCAACTGCCATGCCGCCATCTCAAAAAGCTCCATCGAATAAGATTTGAATAGTACTACTCCTTACCTCTAGATTGTCACCAGTACTACCGAAATAGAAAGTTGAAGGAGAGTAGACGTAGAGTAGAGTAGACACCCCCAAACCAAGGCACAACCCGATTATATCAGCGCAACCACACCGCCCCGACCAACACCCAATCACATTCAACCCAAAAAAGCAACTTTCGGTCATCCAACCCGAACGTACAGGTTAAAGGTTGATTCCTCTCCTCCTGTCCGCCCCCCAAAAAGTCACCTCGAAAAGGCGATAAATCCAGCCCCGCATCCGTCATTGGATTATCCTACGCCCCTGAAATCAATCACAATGGCGCGCAGAGAACCCCAGTATGTCTCTCTTCCTCGTAATCCTACACTCCCGTGGCCCCGGGACCGGGGAGCCCCGATCAAGCAACCAACCAAGCGATTGTACTGACCAGGATACTTCCGGATGAGATAGATTCAACCAGCAGGTCCTCGTGGACACGACGCCGATGCCCGATGATATCCCCAAGGTAACCGAGATCGGGGCGACGAGTGCGCCGCTGACCAGCGCGGCCTTCTTCATCGGGGACCGGTGCAAGGCGTTCAACGATGATTTCATGAAGTGTAAGGCTGAGGCCAATGGGCGGGGTGAGGTGGAGTGTCTTCAGGAGGGGAGGAAGGTGACGCGTTGTGCGGCTAGTGTGTATGTTTTTTTTTTCCTTCTCTCTCTTTTCAATCCTTGGGAAAGCTAGGGAGCTGGATGAATGCTAATTCGAGTGCCGCAGAATCAAGGATATCAATACCCATTGTCTGAAGCAGTTCAATGCTCACTGGGAGTGTCTGGAGAATAATAACCATCATCTGTGGGAGTGCCGGAAGCCGGAGATGCAGTTGAATAACTGTGTTTTTGAGAAATTGGTGAGTCTTCTTCTTCCTCTTCCTCTTCCTCTTTCCTTGTTTTATGTATATGTATAAGTGGATGGATGTGGACGATGATATTAACAAAATAAAACAGGGCCTCAAGAAAACCATCCCCGGAGCCCCCGAGAACCAAACCCCAGTCCACCTCCGACCTAAGCAATTGTACGCGCAATTCCCGGGGCCTCAATATTAAAATCCTGACATGTTAGTTTGTGTCGGGTTCTGTTTTATTACTTTTCATTATCATGGTCTGAAATATGTTTGTGTCTATATTAGCATCAGGAATATCATTTCTTTCTTACATTCTTGTTTTACTTATATCGCTCTACTTCCTTCTACTTTACTTTATTTTTTATACTAAGACCACAGAAGAATTGAGTGGATGCAGTGAATGCAGTGCTGTAATTCAAAGTCTACTACTAGAATACATGTCTCTGACCAAAACGCCTTGAATAAAGGAAATAGAACATGATCTGATAGGTTCTGTACCTAGGGAAGTTGTTGATCAAATGCAGTTATTATAGCAAAACAACCAAGGATCCTCAAAGCCAGTGAATAGGGAATCTAGTTTAATATGTACTTGAATGGAATATCTTAGTCAGGAAGTATAAGAAAAAAGGACTCAAATAGGTAAGTTGTACAAACAGCCCAAGGCAGAAAGGGAGAAAGGGAGAAAGGGAGAAAGAGAAAGAGAAAGAGAAAGAGAAAAACTCAAGGAGATATATATACTCTCCGAACCCTTTGCAAAGCCTTCAGACTCAGTAATCGAGTCTTCACAATCGACCATCCACTCCTCAGCTTCTCTTCGAGTCGAGGATCCCGACGAAGTCGCATCCAGATCAATAACATACCCAGCACAGCCAGGTCCCAGATGATCTGCCGCAGCGTCACCCAAACCAGCCATCGCAGCCAGGCCCAAACGCCCGATCGACGACGGTGGGCCAGGGCGCGTGCTTCCATCTGTTCGCGCGCGGCGGCGATTTCGGCGGTCATCTTGGTCAAGGCCTGCTCGACTCTGCGGCGCCATCGCCGGCTATCGACGTTGTCTTTGTTCTGCTGCATTAGCATGCCTCCATAGTATGTTTTAGGTAGGGCTTCTTCTTCCTCTTCTTCCTCCGGGTTTGGATGGTGGTGGTGGAGGTCATTACCGTAGTGGTTGCTGCGGTTGCGTTTCCGACTGCCGTTCGGGATGTGGTTTGTATTATTATACCCTTGGTCATTGTCATCGTGATTGACGGTACCCACGTCATGGGTGTTGTAGGTGTCCTCCCCTTCTTCCTCCTCGTCCTCGTTCTGGTCGAAGTCATTGTTGCCGTCGTCGTCGTCGTCGTCTTCGTAAAGATTAGCCTGAGCCTCGGCATACTCTTCATCCTCCTCTTCTTCTGCTTCTTCTTGTTCTTCACCATCCTCATGTCCACCACCTAAATTATCATCTCCATCGTCGTTGCGTGGGAACTCTCGCTCCCGTTCCCGTTCGTGCTCGCGCTCGCGCTCGTAGTCCATCCGCGTCGCGCGCCGCTTGTATATCTCATCAGGTTGACTAACAGGACTGAGAACACGTAACCGCGAGTCCCCAGGCGGCCCCGTAGAACCCGTATGCTGCTCCTGCTGATGCTCAGGATACAGATGCTGCGTCATCTGACCCCCAATACTCCCTCGCGTCGACTGCGAGTGGACGGGGCTCAACGCCGACGCCGATGAAGAAGACATATTCGACTTGACCTGGTCCCAGACAAACTCGAGTTCCGCGACAAGCTCGCGCGCCTCGGCAGTCTGCGAGGCGTATTCATGCATAGTCTCGATAAGTGTTGAGATGTATCGGCGTTTCGCCTCTGTGCGGGATATCCCGCGTTGGGCGAACCAGGCGTCCCTTGCATGAGAATGGTTCTTAGTTGGTATTCCTTATATTTAAATGCTTTTTTTTACCTCTCTCGTCTTTGAAACAAAGAGGTAGGGAGGGAAAGAAAGGGGGTATACCATTTCTCGCACTCCATATAAACGTCCGGTGTATTTCCGACAGGCCTGTCCATTACGCCTTCGACGTCGCCCTCTGAGAACCTCATCAGTCTGCGTACTTGTTTGTTTTTTGTGTGTGTCCGAGATAGACCATCCGGAATCAAATACCCGTGCTCTGTTTGTATAATCCATAGAGTTTCAGTCGTTCCGAGGCGGGCGGCCTGGCGGTCCCGGTTCGGGGGATGCGTTTGACGGTGTTGAGGGCATGGAAGAAGACTCGATCTGTATATTTGGTTATTTTTCTCCTCAATGGGAATAGAAGCAGCTATATTGAAGAGAAATATAATGGCGAAAGTGAGGGAGGTGCATACGTACCCACAGAGTCGGACATGGTGAGAAGGAATCAGAAAGGCTCGCGGGTGAGCGTGTGCTTCATCAGAGCAGGATTGCGCATCGATATGAGCGGAACACCCTCATGGAGAGTCTTGAGGAATAGAAAACAAAAGGAATAGAAGAGAAGAAGAAGAGAAAGGCCATACAAGGTCGAGTGTGGTTCCAGCTTCCCCAGAATTCCAGCTGCGAGATAGAGGGAGGGGAAGGAGATCTGCAAATTAATCGATTGGGCGACGAGGGCCTAAAACCGGAGCTGCAGCTGAATTCAGGGCAGACGCGAGAACGAAGTGATGGAGACGCAGACGCCGACGCGAGATATTCTGTGTCGTGTGTTGTTGTTGTTGTTGTTGTTGTTGTTGTTGTTGATGATGAGCGATGATGAACCTCGAGGTTGAACCGCGGCTCTCGGAGTCTTTGGTGGCTGCACTTCTTGTCTTGGAACGTGATGATGGCCAACAGTGCGCAAATTGCTCCCTACCTGTCCCTATACCTCCTATTTACTGACGCTCTCCTGTACAGGTTCTAGGATTCGTCTTACGCCTGTCGTCGTTATATGCTACAAATTCGCTGGATGCTTATCTCATGATCACGTCGTCCTTCTCCACCAATACAGATGATACAATTGAAGAACGGTATAGTTATATATCTTCCTCTAGCATTTAGAATTTCACCTTCAACCTTCACCTGCGAAATGAACCCTCCGGTCTCGGGCGTTTCCTTATTATACATATGAATGTCTTTCTCTTTTCTTCTCATCTCAAGATTGTCTCGGCCTGCGGGGATCATCGCCTGAAATCGAAGTTATAGATCCACCTAGCATCTAGAGCATGGATATTTAGTCTACTATTTACAGCAAGATATCTTATTGAAATTCGTTTGTTCATTCACAGCTATCATTTCCAACATACATCACGGCGAAATTGTCACTTACAAGTGACGGCTGCCACATCGACTGATTGTCCAGGCCTCAGCAATGCCGGCAGCCCCGACAGGAGACCGCGTTTCAAGACATTGCCGGTTCGGCCATGGCCAAAGGATGAGCGCCAAAAAAAAGTGAAGGAGAAATAGGAAGGGGAGTAGAAGATGGGGATGGAGAGGAGTCTCGAAGAGGATTTAGCCAAAAGAGACACAAGAGGACGACCATGGAGACAGTAGGAAAACAGCCAAATAGGATTTAAAAAAAGAAAACAGGGAATTGGAGGGGGTATCAAAAAAAGGGCAGCACAATATAAGCCACAGTAGACCAGTATATTACTTCCTCTAGAGTCAGAGAAAACAAAAACCCTTTTTACTTCGTTTCTGCTTTTGATTTTGGTTGTTCTTTTTTTTCTTTCCTTTTGGCGAAGGGGGCAGGGGATGAGGCAGGGAGGGAGGAATTTTAAAGTGGAAGAACCGAGAAGAGAGGGCGAAGAACGGCCCGAATGCTCTCCAAATCTATCTTTCTTTTCTTTTCTTTTTTTTTTTTGGAGAGATTCCAAGGGTTTCTCGGATGGAAGAAACAAGGCGAACGAATGGTCGAGTAGAGAAAACAACGCATCGTGAGGTGATAAGGTGAGGTGTACAGCAGCGTCTAAAAGTAAGTGTTGCTGTCATTTGGGCAACGTTGCTCCCACCGCCACTTGCTGCCCAGCCTTGGATTTCGGCCCTGTTGTCTTCAAAAAGGGGAGAAATTCGATTCAAGAACAAACGCAGAGAGAAAAAAAAAATATATCAAGTCCTCGAGCTGAGTCACAACCAGCCAGCTAGCGTCAACTCCTTTCGTCATTAACAATCATGACTCAATGGGGGGAGGGAGATGTGAGACTCCCATGGGAATAAACAATGAACAAAATTGAGAAGAAAAAAAAAAGATGAGAAGAAGAGCAAAAAAAAAATACAAACGCCCGTCATGCAGTCGTCAATCCTGATAAATCGTTACATGATGATGCAGTTATAGCGGCATGCAAGTACATGAGATTTCTTTTATAAGCGACCAGGAGCCCGTAGCCTCCCTGGCTCAAGGGCTGAGTACGGCGCAGAGGTCGTCAGGGTTGTCCAGACCAAACCCTGCCATATCGACCGAATGCAAAGACCCCGGTCCACGCCCTAGGGAGATGTCCGATGAGGCATAGTCATGCTTAAGCCGCTCGTGAGGTCCAAAGAAGGGTCGACTCTCTTCATTAGGAGTATTGCCATCGCCAGCTGCCCATGGACCATGTTGCCAAAACCGAGTATTAGCTTGTTGGTCACCGAAAAGATCGTGGTGGTCATGCTGGGCTTCACCTCCGTGGCTGGTAAAGTCATTTGGGGACTGGAATCGAAGATGCGACCGACTGAAATTCGAATTCGGCGAGTCTGCATGTAACGGGAAGTCCAGTCCCGACAGGGGCATGTCCTCGACGGTCGTGATGTCGATGGTTGGGTTATCTGTCTGTTGAGCCAGTGCAGAAGCGAGCCGGAGGTTGGAGGCTGAGCTTTGGCGGCTGTGAGTAGCCGACCGCTCAATGGCCCGCTGCACAAAACTACCACATGTCTTGAGGACCTTTTCCTGGTTCTCTGGCGAGAGACCAGCGAAATAATCGTTGGCTAGCGAAGGTTTAGGCAGTTCAGGCTCGTGGCGAGTCAGACCAAACGTTGTGCGGGCGTATTCGGTGAATCCCGACGGCATGTCATAAGGGGACTGATAGACAGCTGGAGACTGCTCACGCTGTTGCTCGAGAAATGCATATTTCCGAGGCAACTTGGGGGTTGCAACGCAGCCCTTATTGGCCGTTTCTTGTTTCACGCTCTCCGACTCCTTCTTCTGAAGTACATCCAATCGGTCCCGGTGACTGATAAGAGAGAACCGGAGCATCTGTAGGAGCCGGGTGACTTCCTCGGAACGCATATTCAGGGGCTGCATCGCGAGGAGGGTTCCGTCGGGCGCACGCGGCTGGACACGCTGTTGAGCCATGGCGAGTTCGAGTTTCTCCAGGCCATTAGACGGCGGCACGGAGCCCATGGGACCCAGCAAGGTCTCTACGACCAGCTCAGGGCCGACAATGGTGTACCCAGCGAAAACATTGGCATGGTCGGTAATCTGTGCCAGGCGGCGACGGGCAATGAGCTCACGGACATTAGCAAAATTATTGGCGGGGAGATGGCTATGAGTGCCGTTATTGTTGTTATTGTTGATGTTGGTGTTGCCGTTGTTGAAGTGGTGACTGTGGGAATTTGTGCCGTTGGTGGTGGTGGTGTTGTTCTGCTGCTGCTGCTGATGGCCGATATGCTGCTGGGACGACAGGTGAGGGTGAGATTGAGAATGGGATTTAGTAATTTGAGGGTAGGGAGCATGACGGGCAGATTGAGTTGGCACTGAGCGATAGGCTGACGGCATCGCAGAAGCAGCAGCGACAGCAGCAGCAGAAGAGGAAGAAATGGTGGCGGAGGCGGCGGCGGCGGGAGAAGAACGAGGAGCAGGAGGAGGGGCAAAAGGAGGGCGCTGCGGCAGCGAAGGGCGGGAGGAGGCAGCAGCAGCAGCAGCAGCAGCAGCAACGACAACGGCGGAAGGGGAGGCGGTGGTGGTGGGAGGAGAAGTAGCGGCGGCAGAAGAAAGGAGGTGAGGAGGAAGAGGAGTCGTAGTAGAAGCAGTAGTAGTAATAGGAGGAGGAGGGTGAGGATGGTGAGGGGCACTGCTACGGCTAACAACATAGCCAGGCAGGCGATGGTGGGGGTAGGAAGACAACAATGACAAAGACGAGGACGAAGACGAGGACAAGGAGGGGGGCAATCGGGCCATCACGGCGCCAAGCGACTTCACGCTATCCAGGAAATTGGAGCGCGGGTTGTGGACAAGAGAAGTCATAGGGTTGTGTGTATATTGAGCCCTACACTCGGTCGATGACTGGCCCAAATAATACCAGATCTGCTCGTTCCTTTGCAAGTTGACCTGCACAGCTAGTGGGGCAGCAGGATGTCTAGTGCTGTCGACCGTCTCAAACTCGGCCCACTGATATGGAGATCGCTCGTCGACAAATGGATTTCCTGCCACTGGCACCGCCGATTCCAATTCTCTCCGGGCTTCGGGTTTCCGGGCCAGATGTGCAGGGAGTGGTTTGATGCCAGGAGCCAGAGGAGAGAAATTGCTCCTTCGCACGACCAGCATCCACCTGTACGGTAGCTCAATTACATCCCTGGACGAACGACAAGACGCACGTCAGTTAGCTTCATGGATTCCCAAATAGGAAAAAGGCAAACAAATTGCCCCACCCGAGGAGGGGTAGTAAATAGATAATAAAATCAGCGGAGGGAGGAAAGGGGAAAGAAAAGAAAAAAAAACTTACCCTCGGGGGAGCACTTTAACCAGCAATGTCCGTTCCTCCGGTCGGTTCTGAAGCACTATCGCGCCGTTGATTTCCTTGTCGGCCTGGAACTGCACCAAATCGCCGATGACGAGACGCCGGGCACCCTCGATCAGTTTGCGGTCATACTCTGGCGACTCACTGCTGGCTAACCAAGAGGGCTTCTTCTGACGATGATATTTGCACTTCAGGTCAACACTGGGCACAGAATACTGGTTCCCGTCGTCCGCAACCACTGCAACTAGGCCCTGTTCTACTTGCACTCCAGCCAGAAGAGCACAGGTCGCATGGTACGATCGTGTACACTTGCCAAAGTTGCATTGGAAGCAAGCCCCGCGCACCTCGCGGCAGAAGAGGCACTTGAGCCCCATTCGAGCCTTGGGGATTTTGTCAATGTCACAGACCACCTCCTTGCCAGTTTCATCGCGAAGAATACTCGTCTCTTCGGTATACAAGGCGCAGCGTCGGTGAGCGTGAGACTTCCCATCCTCTGTCGGCAGCAGATCCTCGTAGTCCAGGTTGTTGGGGCATAAAACGCAGGGGATTTTCGGTGGAATATCGACATTTACTCTCATGCGTTTTGCCTTGGTTGTATCGCCGTCATGCTTGCGTTTACGGCCACGGTTTGATGTCTTTTCAGGAACACTGCGTGGCGGCGTCAACAAGTCTGAAGCACCCTCGACTCCATCGAGATCGCTTTCAAAATCGCCGTAATATTCCGGCGTGGATTCACCTCGCAGTTTGCGCTCAATGTCCTCCACGTCGATCCAGACACTGTCGGATTCGCAGTTGCACTTCTTAGCGACCCGACCGTAATCTAGCCACTTCTCGGTTGCAAAATTGACAGATTCGGCACAGTTATATCCCAAGTTATACCCGGAGTGGTATCCGTAAGGGTATGTGATCACAAATTCCCCCTCGTAGTGTACCATTTTATTAACAGTGATGCCGTACTGGGACTTGAGAAGATTAGGCGACACGAGGTATGTTTTGTGGCGGAGGAATTGATCGCAATTCTTCGCATCACTAGGCCAGATGCCTATAGATTGAGAGTTAGTCGAAATCGGTGCCTATTTCCCGCAATATCGACAACCAAGGTGGTTGTTTTCCAACAAAGGAAAGAAAGAAAGAAATACTTACTCTTCATAGCCTGTTCAAAGCGAGGTGCATCCTCTTGAGATATGCTGTACCACTGTTTTGGAGCACCAAAGTGAATATAGTTGATACTGTAGAGATCCACGTCCTCCAAGTGCCAAGCGAAAGTTGCCTTCCACATGCCCAGATATAAATATGCAGTATTGACACCGGGCACTGTTTGGCCAATGACATCAAGCAGATTCGGCAATTTAGCGACGTTCCACGAGGTCGTACCATCGTCGAAGAGAGAACCCGGCATATCCGCGCCATACAGAGGGTTATTGAACATCAAAGACTTCCAGTAAGCGGTTTCTAGTTCTTCGCATCTCTCCTGTGTGTACTCTTCGTTGTCGTTAATGCGGTAATCGAAATCTTTAAATGCCTCTTCATCCACGTAGTCGATTATGTCGCCTTTGTTCTGCTTTCTTCTCGCAGTGACCGACTTGGGCTGTCGTCCCTTGGGTTTCGGTGGAGGCAGGGACTCGCCATTGCTCAGCTCTTCGGTCTTTGTCTCGACAGGGTTGGATTCAGGGGAAACGGGCGTTGGAGGACCTTCAGGCTTGGTCTTTTCGATACTCTCTTCTGGTGGAGGCTCTTCCTTGATTTTGACCTGGTTGGATCGTTTGGGCGGACGTCCAGGTCCTCGTTTCGGAGTGTCCGACCGAGTTGCCTGGGCCTTTGGAGCCGGGGGCGCACGGGTGATGCGCTCTTGATTCCTCCGCCTTTCACCTCTCCGAGCTGGTGGCTGGTGGCTGCTCTCCTCGCAGAGTGCTTTCCATTGAGGTAAGTTGTACGATCGCTGTCTCTCAATATTCGCCTGGGTGTAGGTGCCGTGGGAACCGTGGAACTCTTGCATGATCGGATTTTTCACGCGGATCTTCTTGATAGCTTCATCAAGTTGTGGGAGGGAATCAGTCCTATGAAAAAAGGGGGGAGAAAGATTAGCTGCTATGCTACTGTAAAAGACTCCTCACAAGAGCAAAAGAGAAAAGAAAAAAGTGAAAGGAAAGGACTCACCACTCCTTGGGGGGTATAACTTTGACAATCCCTGATCGCATTCCATATTTATCAATCTTGTTGATAAAGGCCTGAAAATCGCGGAACTGGTCCAATGTCTTAAGAAGCACTCTCAGTCAGCCGGACGCTGCTAGACACAAGGAGCTAAAGGAAGCTCCCTGATACAGCAAAGGCACTCACAGGTTTAAACACCGGGATATTGCCGCCGCCATAGTAATGATCTGGTTCTATTTCCTCCTCTTCGTCTTCTATGGAGGGGGCTTGCGGGGCGCCAGCCACATTGGGGTCGAGCTCGAGATCGGAGAGCTCAGAAGAAACGCCGTCTGGAGCATCCTTCATGCCGATGATGCTGTGAGGGGGAGTTATCGAAGCTGCATCGGTCGCAGGGCCGCCTGCGGCCGATTCAAGAACGGGGCGATCAAGCATAACGGCCACGACCTCGGGATAAGAGTAAGAATAAAAAAGGTGTCGGAAGCTGATGCGGATGCCGTCGTCGAGAAATGCGACCGCTGATCGACGGCAAGTAAGGGATTCCCAGCGGTCGGGGAACGGGGGAGGAGAGAAAGAAAAAAAGGGACAGATGCTGTCTTTTATTTTTGTTTCCTATCTGTACCTGTAGGATGTTTGGTTATTGTCGCGCGGAGGGATGGACTTCTTTCTCTTTATCCTTTGGATGGGGGTGGTGGTTCGCTGAAAAGAGAGAATAAAAAGGAGGTATTTGCGAGAGAGGAAGGAGAGGAGGTGTAAGGAGAGTAGTCAACGATTCAAGCTTCCTTGAGGCGAATTGCTAAGAGTTATGATGGTCTATCATGAAGGATTCGAGAAGGGGGAAGAAAAAAAGGAAGAAGAAACAGGAGGCTGAGATAAGGACCGGGGATATGGGTCGATAACTACAAGAATAGCGATGATGAGATCGGTATCGCCAGCAGTTGGAGAAAGTCAATCAATCAGCAGCAGCAGCAGCAGCAGCGCAAAGCAGGCCCCTCCTCCAGTACGAGGATTGGCGACAGCAGAGAATCCAAGGTGAGTGAATAACAGGTGACGCTAACAGAAGACGGAAGTTGAGAACAGCCTTCGGAGCACAGGGCGGCAGGGCCAATCTGGTGTTACTGTACGTCGGAAGTGGGTATTTACGTGACTAGCTAAATGTAGAATACGCTGTATTGTGAACCAGTATATTATATCTGTATGGGCGACCTATTACTATTATTTATATTTATTTTTTATTATCTGTTCAATGTATTCGATCTATTAGTATATCTGGTATAAGTACATAGAAGTATATCCCTCTGTACTCTGTAGCACCGTCTACCTACGTACTACTAGTACCTAAGGTAGGCGGTAGTATTGCCAGTATAAGGTACCGATATTACATACCTAAATAGTCACGTGATCCATACCATACCATACGGGACAAGGAGTACGCGGGCGGCAGACACCAGCACGGGACGAGGCGGTAAATTCTTGTGAATTACCAGACTACAAGCACTAATGCCAGTACTTAGTAGAGCACTACTATGGAGAGACTGTAGTATATGAGAATTTATTTAGAATCATATATTGAATATAGGTATACTTATGAATATAAAAAATTATACATTATTTACATAGAATCAACATTGTACATTACTCTCGTACTAAAGTAATACATAGGAATCGGTCCACGGCTCCGTGGAAGAGGCGCTCGTATGATCTCACCAGCCGAACCAGAACCATCATAAGGTCAATTAACCGCCATCAACACACTACTCTAGTACTAGTTATAGTAGTTAGGAACTACGAGAGTAGGTGAAACACCATTAGTTAATAAATATTAAATTAATAAAAAGATCCTGTGCAGCCAAAGACGCAGAACATAGCACTTCAGATACCCAGTGCATACTACTCTACTACCCAGCATTTCATACAGACCAGACCACAGACTAAGACGAAGTTCTATAAACTAAGTCTATAGATTAATCTACAGACACGAACCAAGCTAAATAGGTAGGTAGGTAGTTTCCCCAATCGACCATGTGCATACACTACCTCCAGGCTCCCCCCAGCAAGTCCCTCTAGCATCTAAATTCCCCCCTCGAACTGTACTAGGTAGGCATTGGAGTCTGGAGATGATAAGATAAGACTAGGACGTGTCATACGAGGGGTTTGCCGTTGCATGCACAGTAGTGCGTCCTTCTCTTACCTTAGTATCTTAGTATCTTAGTACCTTTAGTATCTGCATCTAGTTATATCTGCAGCTGCATTTGCAGCTGCATACTACTACTGCTAGTCGATTACTAGTAATGAGGAGGAGGTATGATGTGCGTCTGTTCGTTGGGCAGAAGCGATGGCGTCATTCTGGGATTCGTCTTTTGTTTTTCGCGGCTTTCTTCTGGTGATATCCTTGGCGAATGTTGGTCTACATGTACTCTGGAGTAGGACCTTGAATTATTGAATATGCAGAGTATGTCATGTAAGAAGACCACAACGGTGGAGTAGTAGTAGTAGTAGTAGTAGGAGGAGGTGTCTAAATGTACATGCAATACCCAATAACTCTAGCACACTGCCTAAATACAAATAGCTACATTGAAATTGTCACGACAGCTAAACTATTCAGTATTCAGTATTCATTCAAGTGTAGTTTCTTGCCGACAAACCGCCGTCTCTCCGGTTTGTCGCCGGCCCGGTCCCGGTCGACACTTAATCCCTTGAGTGCGTGGAGGAGCATTCCTGCGTCAAAGAAACCATCTAATTTGCGAGTCAGTTTCTTATATATAAAGAAAAGGGAAAGTGGATTGAAAGAAGGGAAACGTACATCCACCCATACCGTCGTCGTCTAACTCCCCGCTATCTGTAGTTGGCGTCTCTGTACCCCGATGCATCTGACCCGAGTCCCCCCGCACAATGCGACCCCGGCGCGGATCACGGTGGAACCGCTCTGCAATTTTCTCCATCTCTCGCGCGCGGCTGCTCCGCGGGCTAGACGGGTTGTGGTTGGTCGCACGCAACAGCTTGCGGATTTCAAGTAGGTAGGATTCCAGCGTGTGCATCAATCGCGCGGTCTGGCGATGCTTGGACGACGCACAGAACGAGATCGACTCGTCCTTGATGATATACCCGATTCCGAATCCGTCTGCGGACGTCGGCCCGAAGCCAAAGTGCCGCAGGGACGGGTTGCCGCAGTTCGAGGTTGAGAGCAGAGTGTTGTTAATTTTATCCCAGCCAGGGTCGCTGAAGATGGCGGGGGTTGGGGGCATAGCGCGCATCCCGCGCAGCCCGTAGCTACTTGTGGAGGAGAGACCGTCCTCTGACATCGAGGACGGCGGAGACTGGGGAGATCCAATGGCGGACCCGTTCTCTGCGGGGCTGGCATAGCCGTTTGAACCCTCCTCAACGCTGTTGTTGCCCGAGATGGGGCCCTCGTCGAAGGATCGCTGCCACAGGGTGTAAAGCGCGTAGAGATGGCGGTCCTGTCCGTGTCCCTTGGAACATTCCTTGGTGATTGCTGTGTGTTTCTCGGTTGCTTTTCGGAGAGAGTTCACCTTCTGTTCTGCTGGGAGATCGCCCCAGAATGTCTTTACGAACTCGAGAGCCTCATTTGTGACCGTCCGCACTGCTTCGGTTCGGCCGTGCAGGAAGGCCTTTGTCATCGCCGGTTCGTAAGTGTTCACTACGTGCCCGTAAAGTCCATAGTATGCTGCCTGGAACGCCATTTGGACGAACGCATCCGGCGAAAGCCCCATAGAGGTAATGAAATTCTTACCGTAGCCTCTAAAGTCGAGCACCTGGAATTCGTGTTGCTGGAGAAGATCGGAGAGGTGCGACTCGGCAAATCTGATCGCGATGCTCAGCTCAGGTGCCATATCCCACTCGAGTTTCCGTGGCGTAGGGCTAACATTGCCAAAGCTTCGAGGGTGCCGTTTGGATGGATCAGGGCTGCTGGTTGCCCATAGACTTGGGGCTTGCCCATTGATGGTCCGAGCAAACCGGAGAATGGTATCCGTGTAGACGTCACTTGCAAAACGAAGCACTGTATGTCCGTCCACACCTGTGTGCTCGAAGTTGATTCCGGCGCTACCGTTCTTACACACGATTATTTGAAGCTTGTCATACCACCGGTTCGTGCAGGTACCCACTTGCACGCCCTTGATCACCTCGCTGGTTCCACACAACATATTAGCACAAAGCTCAGACGTGTTATGTGGCTCTGTATAATCTAAACAGAGAACAAATAGAGCCGTATCGACAATGTTTAGACATTCTGCATTGTTCGAGTGCTCGTCCTTGGTGAGGATCTCGCGCAATCCTGACCACACCTTGCGATTCTCTGTACTAAGGACACCAAGAGCCCCCTTTGCAGCTTCTTGAATTGGCGTCTGCACTGCATCCGCAATAATAACCTCCAGATTCATCGCAATGTCCTTCTCTGTCATGATGTGGTCGTGGTTTTCATCGAGAACATCAAACCAGTAGAACTGGCCACGGCACAGGACAACTATATGCTTCGCGTAAGGGTCTTGGCTGATCACACACCCATTGTCTGTGGGCACACGTGCGGTTCCAAATAGTCTCGAGTATTGATACATGCACAGCGGTGTTCCTCGGACAGTGTCTGGTGGTAACTCTTCGCGCCTGACAGCTCGCACAAATGACAACGCTGAGATGGCAAGTGATGCCGCTCTTGTCACTTGGTTATTCCTTGCGGGAGTTGGGTCGTCCTCCAGCAAGAAAAAGGGATTAAGGTTCAGGACGACCGCTATTGTGGACGGTTAAGTCAAAGAAATCATATGAACTGCAGAGGTCAGGGGGATACTCACGGCTATCATAGTTCAAGTAGGAGTCATACCCTAGCAAGGTTGTCAGCTCATAATTCCCAACTTTTAGGTGAGAGACCTGGGAGCGGGAACATACAAAACTGCTCTATGTAACTAGTTTTCGATGAAGCGTACTTCTGGAGCTTCTCTTGAAGAATAGGGCCATCCGACTTGAGAAAGTCCCGCACAGCAGCTCTTGTGTCTTCCCGTTCTCTTGGTGTCTGCAATGGAGCTAGAACGTCCAAATACTTCTGACATGTGCTGTCAAGGTCAGGAATAGGCAGCTTCGGTAGAGAGTCCTGATTTGTAAAGGTCAGGCCGCGCTTTTTGGAGACATTTTCGGTAAACCCCCCATCTACAGATGTAGGTTTGATCTTTAGTTCAGATACTGGCTGGGAACGGGGAGAATCCATGGCGAAACCCAGGGGCTTTGGTGCTGTGAAGTAACGAACTGCGGTGGACGAGTAGCTCATGGTGTTAGTTGATAAAAGCTCACTTCAAAGTAAGATGCCTAGGCGTAGCGACAGGAGAGGAAAGTAGGGATAGAGAGGAGACGTAAGGCACTTCGGTAGAAATAGTGGCAGTCTTGTAAACAGTAATAGGGCATGGAGATTATCTCATCACTGGATCTGATCACAGGGATAGCACGAAAAGGCAAACTTTGAAGCAACTCTGAAACAAAAGTAGAGATATAGATATATAGATAGAACAGTTTAAGCAAAGGGAGGAAAGTTGTTTATGTAACTCTATGGGGTAGACGTAGAAGGAGATATGGCTCTGTTATCCGCGGAGCGCAAGGCCGGGGTGGATCAAGTAAAAGAGCTCGGAACAACGGGTATAGTATCATGCAAGAACGGAGGAATGGACGCCTACCAGAAGGGACAGAATAATGATGATAATAACAATAATAACAATAATAATAACAGCCTGGAGAGGGCAGCCACCTGTAGCCGGGTGCTTTCAACCGCAGTGGATCAATGCCACCAAGGTAAGTGGCCGAGCGTAAGGTCGAGTAGGCGTATCGGGGGAACGGATCGAGATGTATAGAACAGATGATACGACCGAGTCTGCTTCGGAAACAAGAGACTCACAGGGCAGATTGAAATGAAAGTTGCTATAATGGTAAAAGTAGTCCCAAAGACACTGAGATCAGATTCTGTATCCGTTCACTTCATCCCGGATATGATCGATGATGGGCGATAATGACGACAGGTGACTGGCAAGATGTCACGCACGGAAGAATGGAATAGACTGCGCAGCTGGTCAGGCTGTCTCACGCCTACACGGCAAAAGTTAACGGGGTCTGCTAAAGAAGAAGAGATAGGAATGGACGATTCCAGGTTAGTCGCAGGTGCACTTGAGGATTAGTTGAGAAGAGTATATCCACTGCAATGCTTTGCATGATTTCGACGGTGGTCTAAAACGCAGAACAACCGACGGACAATAATCATCAGAATACTAAGCATGAGATACCCGAACCAAGGGATGCATTCGCTTCTGACAATCTCCGGAGAAGATGGGGGAAAGGCAGTTCGGGCGAAGGGAGACCTCCGCAACAAGAATAACGAATGGGTAATCCTCAAGGTATGATTGACTGCTTTCTGGATCGATGCGGGGAGATTTTGCAGGACCGCGCCGGGTCACGTGCATTGCGGGGGATTCCCTTTGCGGAAGCGCATTCTGTGACATCAGATACCTAGGAAGTACTTGGTAGTTGGCTACGGGAAGAGTACTGCTAGTACTAGATCAGACCTCGTGGAACATTCATTATTGGGCTTTTTAATTATCTAGAACATACGCTATCCAGGGCACCATGCATGCAAAAGCAACCAGACAATATGCTGCAAAAAAGAGGAAACTGGAGAGGAAAATGCAATAGTTGGAATTGCTGTCAATGACAAGCCTGAAGAAAAGGTAAATATCCACAGCTGAAGAAAGACAAAACGTCATTTGCAAGTGAGTGAGGTTCGGCTCCAAATCGGCGTTCTCTGGGGAATCTGCAGAAGGATCGCTTCCCCAGAAAACCCGTTATATATAGGGTCTTGGCAGTTGGACACGCGAAACATGACAGACGAAGGAAAGAGAGAATTGGAGTTGAAAGTAAGTAAAAAAAGAAAGCCGCCAACGATTGTCTCCAAGAAAAATTTTCTGAGTTTTAGGATTTTTGACAATGTCGAGAATGTAATGCGCACGCAACTGACTAACATTCAGAGAACATCCGGCCTGAACCAGCTCCAAACACCTATTCCCACCAAAGATACCGTTTGCCAATCGAGAAATGGGTGCCATTACGCCAGCCAGTCTATTATCGTAGAGAGTTCAGATGAGTCTCCTGTCAGTTGAGCATAACACTGACCCTCGAGGGTTTAGGCGGTGTAAACGGGGTCTCCAAGAGGGCGGCCGACATTTTCAGCATACTCGCCCTCGTAATTTCCTAACAGATCAGTTAGATAAAAGATAACCATGGCATCAAGGTTCCTGAAGCTTACCTGGAGGACCGTAGTTACACACAGTGAATGGCAATGCATCAGACGAGTCAACATTACCAAGGCTGTTGCAAGTGACAGTAGCGCAACCAACCGTGGTGGTTCCCTTCCACACGATTTGAGAGAAATGGCCCCAGTTGTCAAACTGGGTCATGTCCGGGTTGGCCTCGCCGTAAAGATTAGCAAAGTACTCCATCTCGTCGTTGTACATCAGGTTGGAGATCATAACAGCAACGTCATCCGCAGAGACACCGTAGCCGATGTTCTGACCGTATCCACCACCGTTGATGCTTCTATAGGCATATTAGTAGGGTCTCAAGCAATGGGAAAGTACTAGTAGAGGGCTCCATACGTATCATGCTCATAGACGCAGCGTGCAGCAAGAACTTGGGCACTCGCTTCAAGATCTGATGACCAGGCCAGATCGCTAGCAGAGTGGTTGCTGCGGTGAACATTGTGGCTGTACAGAACGTTGGTCTGGTAAGTGTTGGCCGCGGTAGCGGTAGCGGTAGCAGTAGCAGAGGTGGTGGTGGTGGTGGTGGTAGTGGTAGTAGTTGTAGTAGTAGTAGTGGTCGTTGTGGTGGTGGTCGTCGTCGTCGCAACAGTGGTTGGCTCTACAGAGACGACAGATGTCCAAGAGGAAGAATAAGTCGACTCCCAAGTAGAGGTCCAGGCAGTCTCGACGGACGAGGCGGTAGTCACTGCAGTAGTTGTCGGCTTAGCAGTGGTGGTGGAGGCTGCAACGGGAGCTACCTCGGGGACAGGGTCATGAATCTTGACTTTAGACTCGACAGTGGGGGTCGAGGTGGGCTCAACAATGCGAGTGGTGGTGATGGTGACAATGGTCCAGTCTGTTACGGTAGTTGTTGTCCAGTCGGTGACACAGTCGGGCTCAAGGGTGTCAGCCAGGGCACCCAGGGCGCAGAGAGCACCCAAAAGCATGGAAGACCGCATGATGATCACTAGAGAGTGCACTCAAAAGATAAATGGGAGTAACAGCAGGTCGCGAATTGTCGAGAGGGCCTCCACAGGTCAACTGTGTCTGATCGTCCGAACAACTTCTCCAGGAAGCGACCCGAGCAATTGACTGATTGATTGCACAAGGAGCGAGTCTTGAAATCCACCCGAACAAGAGGGAAGATTCAAGAGATGCAGGGAACAAGTAGGAGATACCTAGGGAGAGCAGATCGACTGCGGGATTTGGAAGGGTGGTTGGGTTTCAGAGGGGTTTACGAATTCCAGTCGTGTGTATAAACAAAGGAATGACAGCCCTAAGGGACACTTTTTTTGAAGGAGTGAAAAAAAAGTGAGCCAAGGCGGAAAACAATGAGCGAGACAGAGAAGAGAATAGAGGAAAAAAAAGAAAGAAAAGAGAGATGGGAATATGATGATAATGTACTCTGTTGGTAAAGGAGAGATTGACGCCTCAAGGCTAATAGCAGGAGTCCACGGTATAGGCCTGTTAGCGGCCTGTGGAGCACACGCGATCTGGCTGGGATAATCAAACGCAAATTAATTAATCATAGACATCGAGAGATTTTATATAGGAGTACGGCCTTCTGATAATATAATGATAGTAATATTATTATTATTCTGCGTATTTCATCCAAAACCATGGAAGGTTAATTACGGTATCTCCATCCCAACCGCATGCCGAAGATCATTGCTACACATTCCAGGCACATGTGGAATTCCAGCGATTAGACGATGACTATGTACGACATCAAAGATTATAAATATATTTTTATAATAATGATAGTGACAGCAATAATAGTATTCTATACTTAACAGAGCTTTCTTACCACTCACTCGAATGTGTCAAGAGCTGGCTGATACTGCAGGAAAATAATGGTGGAGTCTCTAAACTTCCCCTGGCCGCCACCCGCGCTATTCATCATGCGTTGTTTCAGGTACCGTTTCTGCCTCAACAAAGCCTTGCACAAGTTGTTTCTACACAGTAGTACCTACTACAGTATGCTTTTACTTTCTTCCTCTGGGTGGAGTATGTCTCAGGATATATCTCGACTACTCGGGTCCTCGAATTATTCTTAATATTGGAAAATGGGAAATAACCCATAACCAACCCGTGTTCTTAACAGATTAGTCGCTACCTAAATATTAAGATTAAAAAGTACCCCTTTCTACGTATTTAACTCCTCCCAAAACGCAATAATAATAATACTTCACCACTAAAATCACAGAACTATTCAACCCCCGTCCTCATGTGGAACAAACTTATTTCACGACGATGCGCCACCGCGTCTCTGACTGGTGGTAAATGAACAGACCAAACCGCCCCGCCTCGAATCTACAAAGATTAACCTCCAAAACTTGGCAACTCGGCGGCGGATCCAATGTTTCATCTTCAGTAGTGCCAGCAGCGGTGCCGCCGGTCCTTCGTCCTCGGAGATTTTCCTTGACAGGTATCTTCCTCGATGCTCGAGTCTAGATTTACCTGGTACACGTACTTTGTACCTACGAATACAGAGGATTCTTCTCTCACTTTGTTTCGTTTTTTTTTTTTTCGTCCTACTGGGCTTTCCTCCGTACCTGTACGATACTGCTTTTCGTACTTCCCTTTTATCACATAGGGAGTCGGTACTCACCCGAAAACAGGCTGATTACATATAGAATGTGAGGACCTGTGGAATTGAAGCCGAAATGACGACCATGGATGAGATACGGATCCCCATTTGGAAAAACCTTCCGCCTATGATGCTTTTGCCATGGACCCTAAAGCGCCATTCTTGGCATTGCTGGGGGACGTTGGCTATACCAAAGACGATGGATTCTTTGATTTCATTCGCAGGCAGTTGCAAAGGTTTCAGGCTGTTTTCCTTGTGCTTGGCAACCATGAACCGTATCATAGTAATTGGACCGAGACGTAGTCGAAAGTGCTCCGCTTCAAGGACGATACAGATCATATGTTTCAGGAGGGAAAGATAACTGGCAAGTTCATTCTTCTCGACCAGACACGGTTCGATCTCTCGGCGACTGTCACGATTCTCGGCTGCACCTTGTTCTCTCATGTTACCTTGGAACAAGCCGAGACTGTCAGTTTTGGTCTCAACGATTTCTATCACATCGATGACTGGTCCGTCGAGAAGCATAAGGAAGCCCATCTTGCAGATCTTGCCTGGCTGAATACAAAAATCGATTCCGTCTCCCGCCTAGAACCTCAGAGAAGGATCGTTGTCTTTACCCATTATTGTCCTTCCACGCATGAGAACGTGATCGACCCCCGGCATCGAAATAGCCACATTTCCTCCGGGTTCATGACGGATCTAAAGATGGAAAATTGCTGGCAACGCGACACCGTCAAACTATGGGCTTTTGGACACACGCATTTCAACTGTGACTTTCGAGACGCTGAAACCGGCAAAAGGGTGGTATCGAATCAAAGAGGGTATTACTTCGCACAGGCTGCAGGGTTCGATAGCGAAATGGTCATCCGAATCTAGCCGGTCTACTGAGTGGCTTCCATTTTCTAGACCAAGTTCATTGTAGATCTATTTTCCTGCAGCAGGATCATACATCAACCCCATCAAGTCACGGCGAACTTCGTCCAATATGAGATACATTTTCAGATCGCCCCGTTTCATTGCATGGTAGAAGCGCCGATAAGGCTGCGAAAGAGCTTCTTCATTGAGGATGCTCGTCCCATCAACATATTCCATCATGTATGTGAGCAGCACAATCCAATAACCTTCATAAGCACCTCCACGGTCGCGACAAAGCAAAGAAATAACGGCTTCACAATATCTTACAGCTGTTGGGATTCGGACAGGATAGAGCGAAGGTGAAAAGCGCCCAGCGCCACGCCCTATACATGCGGATGGAAGCTGAGGGTCTGACGCATGCATTGTATATGGATTTCCGACATCAAGGGGGATTTCATCGAAGTTCGGGAACGTCAACAGAGTCTGAGACTTCTGATGTAGCGAACTGTACTCACGTCAACGATGGTAGGAACGCCGTAAACGGTAAGTAGGTAGTTATCCCAGAGAATATTAGGCACACCAACAGAATCAAGACAACTCGATATTGCTGCTACAAGCTCATGGTCAAAATTCTGGCCATTGAAATGGAAATTAGCCATCGTGTGCTCTTCAGTTGGCCTGTTGGAGACGTCCACGAACTGGTATCTTGTGGGAATATTGAAGTGAGGGTGAGTCCAGCTCTTATCATGCGATTCCTGCGGTTTATTCCATGGGTTTTGACCAGCTGTTCAAATGCATAGACTGGAAGGCTCTGCGGCAGTGTCCAAGGCGACTGAGTCTCAGCTGCCCGGATTGCATTTTAACAATTGCTGTGCTGTTGCCTGCTGCTAGTGTTTAAGATGTTGGAGGTTCTGTGACTACTAGTTTCGAGTGCGGTTCTCTAGAGAGGTGATCACATGCTAGTAACGCCACGGCTTCACTATGCATCCGAGAAAGTCACGTGACATACCAGATGCTGCCACACGAAGACCTCTCGGAAGAAAACTCCAGCGAGACTCCCCGACTTTTGTGTTTCAGAGTGCTAGATAACTTCCATGATCTACTGTACAGGCTCGGCGATAACGGCTGCGAAATAATCCCCAGGAAGGACGATGGCCTCAACCAGTCGAGAGTTCGGTTACTCTGCTCTAGTTGATCGATCCTGGATGACAGCTCACTCTCGGACGGGACTGCAGAGCTATTAGCCTTTATCATGAAAAGTAAAGTCTTGTCAGTCATATCCTAACATCAAAAGTCTTTTGGATCATGATTCCCAGTCTTGTACTAATTATAGGCTGTGTTGCCTTGATGCATAAGCTCTGATTACATGAGAATATGCTTTGCATCAAACAGTTAGGCAACTGGGATTAGAGATGCATTCAATATCAGTGAGATTCTGGTAGTAGGACTTCTTTAAGTCAAGACATATAACTAGCCTCTCTCTTGTGTTTAATGAAGTGCAGGAAAGCATTTCAAGCCCCAGAAAGTTATTTTGTTGATCTGTGAATTACATAGATTCATTTGGCACACATATATTTTTAATGGCTAGGTTCAACGTGCGGCATTGTAGCGTTAGATATGATTGATATACACTAGAATTATATGCTGCACTCTCCATTGATGAAGTTGTGAAGCTTATTTAAAGAATATGAAATGATTTGACTACATAAACTTCTGCCTTATCCAAAGAGATATTTGCTAATGTATTGTTATATAGATGAACATACAACATCTTCCTTGAGCTGAACAAGTTAAACAAGAGAGTCGGCAAGAAGATACGGTACTCGCGGAAGAATGTCTAAAACGTGGGCTCCCGAATACGCGCACTTCCCGAAGTTTTGAAGAGACCGAGCAACTGAATAGGACCACCAAAGAACGCAATCGAATGAAATCAGATCCAAGACAGAACGAACCTGGTCCCAACACCCGGTCAAGGCGGACTGCTGAAAGGGTGCTGGAGACGACCAGAGACAGGGGCGGAGGCGCAGTTTCCGAAGAGACAAAAGGGGATGGAGGAGACAGGGAATCAAGTCATCGGACGGAGGGAGCAAGGATGGAGTGGGTGTAGAATAATGGAGAGATCTGAGAGAGAAAGGAGCTGAGGGGGAAGACGGTTCTTATAGCCCCCAGGTCAACACAGGGCGGTGATTACGAATCCTAAAGAAAAAGTCAATCTTGGCTCATTACCATGGATATGCCCATTGTTTTCTTGAGACAAATCCACGGATATGTCCCTCTACTCTGTAGGAATTTTGCATTGCTCGTGCCGTAGTTAATAGACTGGTTAGCAGTTTAGGGGGTATTAATTCATTGAATACACCGACAACATGTAGATAGATCCAACTCCATTCCAATGTGACACATTTAAACAAGAAGAAGAGTTGGAAAAGAGAAGAGAAAAGAAGAAAAAAAGAGAAGAGAAAGGACCACCCCACCCTGATTATATTGCTTTTACATCCATAGGTACACATCATATGTCGATATTTCGACACCGCCCCTCCTCACAAACCAGGAGATAGTTCTTCGTCGGAGTCGGAGCCTTGATATCCTTAACCAGGCGATTCCGCGTGCGCAGCCAGAAGGACTGGTTCCCAACAAAGTCGCCTAGATGCGAGGGGCGGATGTCCACAAGTGCCGCGGACGTGGTTGATGAGGTGGATAGTGATGGGCCTGCCTCTGTGCGGATCTTCTTCACCAATGCATCTCGCACCGACACTGGCGCATCAAGGGATGCTCCCTCTGTAGAAACGGAAGCGGATGGCACTGTCGTTGTGCAGAATACTCCTGTAACATTTCGTGTACCTGTTTCCAGTGCCACGATTGCGTCTAGGAGCCCGACAAAGAGGAACGGGTGCTGTAGAATTTCTACCGCGAATGAATGGCAGGTTTGACGGGCAAGGGTTCTGTAGTCTTCGTCTTCGAGGATGTTGGAGAGGCGGAGTAGATTGCGTGCGATGACGCCGTTAACCGACGGGACGGCTGACTCGGTGCCTGTCTTGAGCCGAAGTAGGGGACCAGGTGAACCCGGAGTCATCGTAGATGGTGTTGTGTAGTAGCCCGCAGGTGTTGGCCCTACGTAGGCCAAGAAATTATCGTTGAGATATCCTGAAAGTAATCCTCGTCAGTCAGTCACACCGAAATAATGTTGGTTGAGGTGTTATTGATTGACATACGCTGTAGCTGTTCTGCAAATTGCAGATAGCTGTCGTCAAACGTTGCCTCGTACATATCCAGCAAGCCACTAGCTAGGAATGCATAGTCCTCTGCAAACCCGGGGGTGTTCCCTCGGCTGCCATCACGGTAGATCCGCCACAGCTGCCCGCTGGCTTTGTCAAAGAGAGTATCCTTGATAAAGTTGATGGCTTTGGCGGCGGCCTCCCTGCATTGCAAGGCTTTGGAGCTCTCAATTTCTTCGAACAACACGCTACACTTGGCCAGAGCACCAATTGCAAGCCCGTTCCAAGACACGATAATCTTGTCGTCAAGGTCAGGCCGCACACGTGCCTTTTCTCGGTATTCACGTAGCTTTTGCTTAGCAGATTTGATAATTCGTACCACCTCCTCCTCTCCTAGCCCGAATTCCTTGGCTAACTTGCTTGGGGTAACTTTGACTGAAAGGACATTCTGGTTCATGAATTCGTCATGGGGGTCATTCTCTGGTGGAATATTCCCATCCGAAAGAACACCCCAGTGGCGGGCACACACCCCAGCATCCCGCTGCCCAAGTACCTGCGTCAGCTCCTTGAGGGTCCAAATATAGAAGGCTCCTTCTCGCTTATCTGTGTCATTGAGGCTCGGAAGACTATCGGCATCCTCAGAAGAATGGAAAGCGCCAGTCGGCGATTGGATGGGTGCAGATGTCAGGTAAGTGGCCAGATCGTAGACCGCACCCAGGAGCTCGGGGTCATGAGTGATTTTAAAGGCATCGATATACACGTCTAGGAGCTGGGCCTGGTCGTAGAGCATCTTTTCAAAATGAGGCAACCCCCAGTCCGTTGTAACGCTGTACCGAGCAAAGCCATGACCGATGTGATCGCGAATGCCGCCACGAGCCATGCTGATGAGGGTATTAACGGCCATTGCGGTTGCATTCTCACACTCTTCTTTTCCTACAATATCAGTGACAGTACTTGGGTAGATTCCAAGACGGAGTAGAAAACTCAGATTTGCCGGTGTTGGGAATTTTGGTGCCTTTGAAAATCCTCCATGAATAGGATCGTATCGGGATGCGAAATGTTGATAAGCCTCCTCAAGAAGCTCAATGTCCAGATCCTCGTCGGCTTGACGATCACCTTGATTAGAATGTGTTCCCTCTTCCGCAAACTCCCGCAATTGTTTTGTGATATCTTTGGCACTATCACGGCATCGCTGCTGCTGTGTCTGCCAGACATCTCGCAGCTTTTCGAGGATTTCAACAAAACTGATGGTCTCGGGGCCATGCAGCGCAGTAGAATTCGGGCCAGGCCAGTAGGTGCCTCCGAACACGGGTTCCAAATCAGGCGTCAGAAAAACATTCAACGGCCAGCCACCTGATCCTGTTGTAGCCTGGACATAGTTCATATAGACGTCGTCGATATCAGGCCTCTCTTCCCGGTCGACCTTGATGGGGACAAAGGACTCATTGAGGATGGAAGCAACTTCTTGGGACATAAACGATTCCTTTTCCATGACATGGCACCCTGCCACATATTAGTACTTGGCTCTCCTCCCAAAATCAGCAGGGGAGGATTTGAGGATTTACAGTGGCATGCTGAGTATCCGATACTCAGGAAGATCAACCGGTTATGTCGCCGTGCCAGGTCAATGCTTTCGCCATCCCATAATTGCCAGGCAACGGGATTATTTCGATGCGCCCTCACCTGATACACAGCTCAGTCCTGCTTCTCGTTAGGTATCTATTGGCGAGTTCTCAACTTACATATGGAGATTTACTGGCCCCCAGTCGGTTGACAAGCTTCGGCTCCGCGACGGTCGCGCTACTGTCATGGGGCTGCTGCGCCTGCATATTCGATGGGGTCGCCATTATGCAAAAATCACAAAATATCCAGGTTCGAAAATGGAGTTTGTCCGATAGAATGAAGAAGATCAGAGATACAAATAGTCAAGTCTAGGTACTGCCCGGACTGATGTTTCAGGCCAGTACTCAACGTCTGGTGGGGAGTGGGGTTGCGGAGTGATAGGCGAGACACAACCACTTGGACAAAGAACTTGCTAGAGTGATTGAGGAGAGGAAGAGAAGAGGGCTTCAAAGGGTCTGGAGAACAGCTGCGTGTGTTTTGCGCAAAACACTAGCTAGCAACAAGAGAGTAGTAGCTTAGAAGCTAGAAGCTAAGGTTGGTGCTCAACTGTCGTGATGGCCGCTTGCAGTTTCGCCCACACTTTGCGTCATGGTTGCATGGGGTCACGTGCCCCCGCTACAGTAGAAGTACTTATGAAGGAGGAACAATCTTCTATGACTATGACTTCGAGCAGTCTTTGGTTATTTCTCCCTTTTTTTCTTTTTACAATCCCTTTGATCTTTCTAGTCCTCTCCCAGTAGTTCTGCTAGCTCCCGTTCCTCTTCCTCTGTCAACATTGATCCTGGGTCTGCTGACTGCTCCTCCGCCGGCGGGTTTGCAGCCTGAAGGACAGCTTTCTGGAGATCATCGGGTTTTAGAGACCACTGTCGGACTGTGGCATCAATGCCAACGCTGACCAGTGTTTGGCCCAGGAGAACCAAGCCCGTAACTTCCTCATAATGGCCCGAGAATGTGTGGTATAGTTTCCCCGTCTAATTGACAAACAATTAGCTAAATATCGCGGGAAGGAAGAGAATTGGAAGATGAAGGGGGGGAAGAAAATCATACCGATCTATTCCAGATGCGAATCTCTTCATCTCGACAGGCAGTAATGGCCCAGCCACCTTGTTCATCAACCACTACATCGCGAACATAATCCGGATGCACCAGTGTTAGGTTTGGTTTCCAGCCATCCTCTCTGACCAGACATTTAGTGGTTTTATCTGCTGAAGCTGTCCAGAGATCTGCATCCTGATCAAAAAAGAGCTTGTGGACATTTGTGTCGTGAGCCAGAAGCGCATCTGTGCCGGTGAGATCCTGGCTCTCTTTGCAGATATCGAAGCGACGAATCTCTCTATCACTACCCGCACTGAATACGATCCGTTCCAGGCTATCGGGGTCAAGTGATACTGGGTCAATTGCTAGATCTTGGATTCCCTTGGCGTGGCCCTTGAGCACATGGAGTCGCTGCCCGCTCGCAATGTCGAATACCAGTATTTGCGCATCAGCACCACCAGAAATGAGAAGGTCCTGGCCCTTCACCCGCGTGCTAACCACGGACCTCACAAAATCGGTATGACCCTCATATCGTAGCTTCGGCTGTTTGGAAGCCACATCCCAGCTCCAGACCGTCTTATCCCAACACCCGGCGAAGAGAAGCTGACCGTTAGGGCTGAAGCAAATGCTAGTGACAGGAGCAGTGGGTCCCTTGAAAAGGGCAGCTGTTTCACCGGTCTACACGAAGAGCAAGACAACCGACGAGACGTAGCTTAGTTACGGTCCCTATGTAGGCATCCATTAGACAGACCTACATACTTCGAGAATAATCTTTCTGACAGTTCCGGCGCTTTGGGCGACGTAAACAGCACCTGCATTCAACGGATCGGCTTGCACGGCGAGGATCTTACTCTGGAGCCTTATGGGTGAGCCATGTGTGTTGTTGGATTTAGCGTCCTTTCGCTTCTGCTCGTCGAGGGCGGATCTGAATCATCAGCGAGGGCCATAAGGAGGGGAGGGGAAGTGGAAGCTCAGGGAACACACGTCGTCTGGAAGAAGTCATCCCGATGTGAGGAAGTGGCCATAGCGTATGTAAAGGGGAGTGAATAAATATTATTATATTACAAAATATAAGAATATTTACAGCAAAACAAGCACGACGATGAAGTTGAAAAGAAACTCGACTCCCGGGAACCAAAACTGCCGTCGAAGCTTCTGCCGCCGCCCGTAGTCCACAACCCTTTTTTCCCACCACAAATTGAACTCTTCTTTTCTTCTTCCTCTTCCTCTTCCTCTTCCTCCTCACCTCCTCTCTCAATTCATCCTCCAATCCCCCAAACCTGCTTTCTCCATCTCCCTCTCTTCCCTTTTCCCTCTTCCACTCTCTCTCCCTTCCCATCTTTCTATTTCCTGTTCTTTGGCGCGTCAATCGCGCAGTCCCCTCCCGTCAACATGGATATGAACCATTTAATAGGGTCAGTGGCCTGAACCCAGGGTATGTGTGGCTAGGCTGGAGTTAACACCTGGCAGTCAACGCTTTAATCTGATCTCCAAAAGCGATATTCGGTATGTCTCTCTCCTCTCTTCTCCTCTGTAGCGGCTTCTCTCGAGCTCTCTCGACGTGGCTTTTCGCTTACCACAGGCTAACCCTTCCAGCTATGTGGGCACTTTACATGAGATCAACCCAGAGGCCTCCACAATAGCCCTGCAGAATGTTGTTTCATTCGGAACGGAGGGTAGAAGAGGCAATCCTGCCGAGGAAATCCCTCCGTCCAACAGTGTGTACGAGTACATCGTCTTCCGTGGGAGTGATGTAAAAGACATCAGTATTGCAGAAGACACGAAAGAAAATGCACAGCCAGAACCTCCTCAGGTCCCAGATGACCCAGCTATTCTAGGGGTAAGTCTGTCATTGCTTAAACTGTTACCATGTATATTCTACCCATACCCAGCCCCCTCATGTTCAAATGATCAACATGATGAAATATTTTCGGATGTAAACACAGACCTGTTCTGAATAGCGCAAAAACCATGTGGATATTTCCGTTGCCTTCCTTCTGATTTGATCATACCTATCATCAATTCTTCCATGTTCTCTCTTTCACAAGACCAAAAGAGGACACCTGGCTGACTTGACAAAATAGAGTGTGCCGCGTCAGGGACCTGGACCACAAGGCCTCCCGCAGCCGCCACAAGCACAACAACAGCAGCAGCAACAGCAACAACCACCACAGCAGCCACCTCAAGGAGCTCGTCCCACCCCTCCAGGCTATCCTCCTCAGCAACCCCAGTTCCAAGGCTACTATCCGCCTTTTGGACAACGCTTTGGTGGACCTCCGTTCCCCCCTGGGCCGGGTTTCCCGAACATGCCATATGGTGCACCTCCCGGCTGGTATCCGCCTCCTGGCCAGGGTTTCCCTCAGGGACCAGGACAGTTCCACCCCCAGGTGCCAATTGGGCCTCCTGGTCCTCATCAAGCACCACCACCCCAACGACCGGGCCCTCCGGGTGTGCCCAATACCACCTCTGAGCTTCCGGTTGGTGACCGCCCTGTGAGCAAGCCTACGAGCCGCGAAGCTACCCCTGGCCTTGCTGCTTCTACCGATGTAGCCCCACCTCCTCCTGTTGAATCTAAACCTTCGGTAGCGGAAGCTGTCAAGGCAACAACTGGTTCGACCGAAGGAGCTACCCAAGCAATTCCCAAAGCTGTTCCAACTGGACCCAAGGGAGGACGGGTGCCACCTGTCATTCCCATCACTGCTGCTGCCAAACCACCCGTCCCTGTGGTACCCAGCGGCCCCCTTGCACCTGCGTCGACAGGCAATGCGACACAGGGCAGCGCTCAAGCGGCTATCACAGAAGCAACACGCGCAGCTACTGCAGCTGTTGCCGCTGCGATGGCTAAATTGCCTCAGCCTAACGGCCATAAGAAGCCACAATATGCAGATGCATCGGTTGAGGGTGTTACGAAGCAGATGGGTGACATGAGGCCATATGATGGCAACCGCGCTCCCCGGGGTGGTCAGCATTCTCGAGGTGGTCGTGGAAGTCACCGTGGTCAATATCAAGGCCAGGCGAAGAAAGTCGAGGTTCCTACTACGGACTATGATTTCGAGACAGCCAATGCCAAATTCAATAAGCAAGATTTAGTTAAGGAAGCCATTGCAACCGGCTCTCCAGTGCCTGAAGTTGAAGTTCCATCTCAAGTCGCCACCTCTGAAGGTGCTGATGGGACTGGCAGTGTGTATAACAAGGCGAGTTCTTTCTTTGACAACATCTCAAGCGAGGCTCGGGATCGTGAAGAAGGCACCGGTGCGCGAACTGGTGGACGGGAGTGGCGTGGCGAGGAGGAGAAGCGCAACATTGAGACCTTTGGCCAGGGCAGTGTTGACGGCTACCGAGGAAGTTACCGCGGCCGTGGAAGAGGACGTGGCTATAGCCGGGGCCGCGGTAGTTATACTCGTGGCTATGGCTCTCGGGGTCGCGGCGGTGTTCGTGGAGGACGCAACATGTCGCAGTCCACTGGTGTCCCTACCCCGAACTAAAGAGTTAACGATTTATCGCCCCTTTTGTTTTCGTCCCAGGATTGGAAGCTGTTTGATGGCGCATTTAGCGGTGGAATTGTATGTGTGTGTTTTTTTTTTCTTTTCTTTCTTATTACCTATGTCTTGTTGTCTCTTTTTTTGGGAGTGATGAATCCTTCCAATGGTCTCTACTTCTTTATTCCCCTGGCGTCTGATGGTAGCATCCTTTGAAGAAGTCGAGTCGGCCACGAGGTCGCGCCTGACAAGACTTCCGGATTGTATTTGGGAATCCACATGGGCTAACTAACGATGGGTGGGCTGATGGCTTTGGTTTTTCATGGTGTCCATATGCGGCGTTTAGTTTCTCGATTGATGGAGTGGTCGTGGGCCTCCGTTGCATCGCGCAGATATCCGGATCATGATGCTTTCTTTTTCCTTGTCCTATTTTTTTTTTCTTTTTTTTCCCCTTTATTCATGTCGGCTGTCTCCTGGAACGTGTTTAGCAGGACAGCACGCTGTATCATACATACATGCCTATTGGACGACGATCCATAACTCTGAATGAAAAAAAAATCCATAAAACGGGGGCGGCCCAACAGCCAACCTCGGGAAATGATGCAAGTTCAGGACGTAAATGCGGAGTCCCATTTCTCCAGTGAGTGAGGGGTCGAGTGTAGCACTTTGTACTTCGAAGACCTGAAGAGCTTGTCAACCGATTGCTTCATTCTATCAGTTTGCATCCAGCTGTGATTTAGTCATGTGATGCGAGCTGTCTGGCAGCCTTAGAAGCCACTTCGGCCTCTTTCAACAGAGTTTACTTTGTACTACTCTAATGCCTTACAGAACCCCAACGCCCTTCCCTAGAATCCCATGCCTTGCGCTAGCGAATATTCATGGTTTGTTGCCTCTTTCCCTCCGTTCCCCTCTCTCTCCTCTCTTTCAGAGTTCCGACTTTTCCAATTGGGTTCTGTTTTGCTAATGGATATGTAATACACACAGTGTATGTGGAGTAGATAAGTAAGTTGAATTGGATAACTATCAATTCTAAATTCGTGACTCGTGTACATTCGTAATTGGCATTCCTCATATTGCATCTTGCATATTGCTTCTTCCATGTCTAGTAGGTAGTACTGTATGCAAGACAATCAGAAAATATCCTCGGGCCACTGGAAAGAACCCTTCCTAGTCTCGGTCTGTACGCGTCTCTTGCCCATTTCCCTAGCTAGGCGTCGATCGACTCTTGCTGCTGTCGCCGCGAGATTCTTTGGGAGTGGGGGGACGGGCGGGATATACTCGTATCTTGCTTTTCTGCGGCCAGAGGATGGGGAGGGTGTGGTTTGTTCGGGAGGGTCTTCCTGTGTCTTGTTGGTGTCGATAACGTCGAGAGTATCATCTTGTTGGTTGAGGTGGTGGTGGTGGTGGTTCTCTTTATTTTCGTTGGGCTCGCGAGGAGCAGGCGAGTGTGAATGGGTAGAGATGGTGGTGGCAGAGCGGAGATCCACGCGTCCCTTTTTCATTCGCAACACAGGCGTTACGGATCTATTGCGTAGCCTTGTTGAGCGAAGCGCGCGACTTGATCGCTCATCACCGGGTGAGCGGGTCTGCTCTGTTGCTGCTGTTGGGCTTTGTCTGTGCCTCTGGTGGTGCTTGCGTTCGACCGAGCCAGGGCTATCGCCTCGGGCAGTTTTGGGGAGCTTGGCTTTGCGGGACGGTGTTGTTTCTTTGGCTTCTTCTGGTCCCTGTTCTGGTGCATGTACTGGTGCAGTGTGTGCTGAATCTGGGCCTGGTCCTGCTTGGCTATATGGGCTTGGGGCTTGTTCGTTGGTTGAGGCTGGGTTTTGGTATTCTGGATGTTCTGGGGACTTGCGCTTGCGAGAAGAGCTGCGCGATGCTGGTGAGGGTGCCGTAGTCGTGGACTTCGGACTTGTCGTAGTAGTGTTTCGCGAGCGGGTATCCTTGCTAGTACTGGTATTATGCGTCTGAACGGGGACTTGAAGATTCTGATAGACAGGCTCTGGGAGTGGGCTCAAGGGCGTCGTAGGCTCAGGTGAAGAAAGTATGGGGTGCTGGTCGTGGTTCTCGTCGTTGTGCAGGAGTCTCTCGGACGGTAGGGAGGGTAGAGCCCCCGGAATAAACTTGCGCTGGTCGCAATTCTCGCCATGGAGGCTGCGCGCCAGCATCTCCTCTTCACCCGTAAGCTCTCGTAATTGCCGTCGAGCGCGCTCAAGCTTCCCCTCGAGATCGCTAACGCGTTTCATGAGCTTAGCCTGCCGCTGCATATCCTTGCGGGACTTTTGGTGTCGCATTTCCTGGCCACCATCGCGTCCGTCAAGATGTTGGAGTAGAGACGACATCCCGTCTGGGCGTTTGATGGAGGGAATTCCAAGCGACGATTTGGCCTTGCGCAGGTCCGGGAATGACGGGCGCGATGAGTTCACGCTCCCAGCGAACGATTCATTACTAGTAGGTCCAGGGCCGTGACCACATCCAGAGTTCTGTCGCGAATGATTCCCGCCCCCACTGCCGTACTCCATCTTCTCCTGGATAGACTTCCAGGTCTGCTCGGGGAGCGCCCCCGCCTCCGCCGCCCGGAGGCTCTGCATATAGCTCCCCTTGATCGTGCCCTTATACCCAGACCGCTTCAACTCCTCGTAGGCCCTCTCCACCTGTCTGAGAGTATCATCATCACCATCGTCATTCGCGAAACCCTGTGCGCGGTGTCCACCACTATCCTGGGAGCCCTTCCAGATGTCAGATACATTGCCCCATCCCGCGAACGGGTTGAACGCCGACGCAATCGCCTTCCCGAACCGGAAAATCCCCGACTGTCTGCGGTTGGTGTTTCGTGCGGCGGTCGCAGCAGCCACGCCGTCGTGGTGCCGCCCACCATCCTGTAGGAAGATACTTGGCGGCTTCTCGCTCACGGTATCGTTCATGTGTCCCTCCACGAACCGTGACCGTCGGCCCGCGCGCGTGTGTCTGGGTGAGCGCGGTGAGCCATGCGCAGAGGAACTGAGCTTCCCGTGGTACTGGAAGGGCAGCGGCCAGCGCTGGCGGGATGTCTGAGCCGAGGCGGCCGGGGCAGCAGACGAAGGCGCAGAGGCATGTTCCCGCCGTACGACTGGGTCAACGTCATCTAGTCTCGAAGGTTGGGGTCTGTGGTTCGGCCAGTCATTCGATCGGCGTCGTTTGGCAGAGTGCGATGACGGAGAACAATTGGCGCTAGGATGTGGCAGCGGAGAGTAAGACTCGTCTGCATCGTCGAATTGGCCTGATACCTCGGACAAAAAGTCGGATTCGACACTCGAACTCCGGACTGTACGGGGACTTAGGTGTCTGTGTTTGCGAGAATATGAGCCCGAGGTTTTGCGGTCTGGGGAACTGCAGGTTAATTCAAGCGTTTGTTGCAGCTGGCGACCGGATTCATGCGGTTCAGTGGCAGCATCTCGGGGTACGGTGATGTCGGCCGAAACAGGGGACATCTGGGGATCTGTGAGTGGATTTTTTTTACATTTTCCTTTCTGTTCATTATTTCCTAATGCAACAGCGCAAGGGAGGACAAGACTTACCTCCGCACTATAGTAGTAGTGGATTTCTTTGCCTTTCCTGTGCCCTCCTTGAATGATCGAGGCAATGAGAGAAGCAGGGAAGGGAGTAGAAGACAACCAAGACGTATTCTTCTCGACAACCAATAGAGAAGAATAGGCACAGGACAGGTGAAGATGATGCAGTGTTGTTATTATTGTTGTCCTGAAAGTTGAGGTGTTGTTGGTGCGAGTGTTGTTATTATTATTGATGATGTTGTTGTTGTTTTGGTTGTGGTTGTTCGGTGGACGCGCCAAGCAACACTCAAGCAGCTTGTCTTTGTTCGAGTCGAAGCGGCCAAAAAGTAATTACTGCTCTTGTTGACGTGGTTATTTTATTATTACTGTCTTTTCGGGAACTGGTTCTTCATATTATATGGACAACTCAGCTCCACGTATAGAATCGCCCTTTCGCGTCTGGAATGCAGGATGTTGACGGATCTCAGGCACACACACATTCTCCGCCCCTGTGCTGGGATCGAGGTTGATTGCGATCTTCTGGCAACTGAGTAGAGAGAATGAAGGCTCCTCTGCCTGACATATTTTACTGTCTTAGATAGAATAACCTTGTCGCGGTAATAAAAAAGCTACACTACTCCAGGTGCACGTTGCGGACAATTCAATGATGCGGTAGTATTGCACACATCTATAAGCTCCTAGTCAAAAAACTAAAGAACGAGGTCATCTAAATAACCCCGGAAAATCATAGGAGAAGGGAGGTAAAACAAAAATAACATCCTGATTAAAACAGGGCAGGAACACCCCGGGGAATATAGCAAAAAAAAAAGAAGAGCAGGGGGCATATGCGAAGAGAAAGAAAAACACGTAAGAAGAATCATATACAACAAATCAGAAGGTAATGGTATAAACGTCATGCCTGTTTATCATGAGAAGAGGACAAAATATAAATAATGGCCTGGAAATGAAGAGAAGAAGAATAAGAAGAAGAAACAGTTCTCCAACCGTGCCTCCTGGGCGAGATTTCAAAGCCAGGGAAGCGTAAAAAAGAATTACCCAAAGCCCAGGGGACGGCCTTTCGCCCCGACTCCGTTGCATATACCAGAAGTATGCTGGAAATATTTAACAATCAACGCCAACCAGACAAAATTTACTGTATTGCTGGGGAAATTTTCGTGGCCATGCGCCCATTTGCCCGCTTATACGCCATTTGATCGGAACTTCCGAAATGGCCTGCTCGGCCTCCGAATGACGGTCGACGCTGCATGCTACCGGGATAGCTGTCGCTATCAGGACGCATGCCGTTGTAAAGCGGTCTGTCGTCATGACCGAATGATTCATCGTGAGACCTCTTCGACAGCGTTTGGCCAGTTTCCCAAAGCAGACGACTTCCAGAGCCCAGATCATGACTCGGGCTAGACACAATAGCGCTAGGCGGCTGGCACAAGCTCGGTGGAAACTCTCCAGAAAGAGATTTGAGTGGGGGCAAAGACGTATTGGACGGTGTCTGGGATCGAGGACCTCCAGGCTGTCCAGAAGGGTGATGTCCCTCGCCTGACTGCATGCGGGCATTTGGAAGGCGCAAAGGCGGCAAAGCGGTTGACTTGTAGCCAGGGTGCTCGTTTTGCAGCCGTGAATGCGCGTAAGGATAGCCCGTCGTAGGAGACTCGTACTCGGTACTACATGATGAATTTCTTGTATGCGAATAGGACAGACGAGGAGAATATAAACTGGACGCTGCTGTTGCGGGCTGCGGGTTGCAAGAAAGCTGAGGAGCTGGGTACTGTGTCTGCGTAGATCCGAACGAAAGATGCGACTGGTAGGTCGGAGTGTGAGGTGGCGGAGGAGGAGGTGCTGCAGAGGACGGGAGAGCAGGAGGAGCTGGAGAGTGTACAAGAGCAGAAGCAGTAGCAGGAGGTCTGGGGATAGGACTGGGTACGGGAGCCGGGGCCGAGGAAGCAACAGATGCGGGAGGCGGAGCTGGAGAAGAAGACGGAGCTGGAGCTGCAACAGGTGCCGGGGGAATTGGGCGTTGGTAAGGTTGAGGATTCTGATGCCCATAATCAGGACCAGGTGGTTGTCGCTGAGGAGAATAGGAATACGAATGATCATGGGTGCTGATGCTGGTTGAACGAGGACGGTCTGGAGGATTGGCAGAGTACGTATCCGGGGTAGAATAACGGTCTGGGTGTCGGCTGTTGTAAACCCTTTCTTCCTCGTAGTCGTAATCGTCCGACCTCTTGTCTCCACGACGTCTCATCCGAACATCACGCCTGATACGGACACGGCAACCCTGCTCTGCAATGATGCGACTGAGAGAAGTGCTCGTAGTCAATCCAGGGAATTTCTTAGCACTAAAAACGGTGAATGGGACTGATACAACTTCCAAGCGAAATTCGAGGAAAGACTGTGGTGCTGACGGTATCGACGGTATCGACGGTATCGTATTAGGAACCATTGGCGTGCCCTCGGTTGCGTCCTTGCTGTCTTTGGTTTCTTCGTAGAGATGGAAGCTCAAGCGGTATACACCCTCGTGCCTGACAGAGAGGTCGGGGAAGATGAAATATCCCGCTTGGGACGGTCGGTCCAGATAGGCCACGCCGGCTACCGGTACACCTGTCAAGACAGGAAAGTTAGGAGCAGGTGCAAGTCTTCCTTGCGCCATGGGGCGGGCGGTGTCGAGCGTTGCGTATAGGAAGAAATTGGCGTTGTAAGCAAAGGTGATGTCAGTTTTATGGGAGTCATCGTGAGGGTCAGATTCGAATATACGCAGCTCGACCACAGGCGGCGGGTCGACAGGACGGCGATCGGCAGATGCTGTTCAAAGTTATCAGATCAGTGATTCTATCCTCGTCTGTAATAATGGTTGAATCGGTTGGTAGAAATCGAATGCGTACACTTGGCACCAGCACCACATGCTCTAGCACGCTCAGGCTGTTGCATGACATTCAGCTTGTAGGTGATTTTCTTGCCCTCGCGTGTAATGCGACTGACGGAGTGCTCCGTCTCGTTGACGGGAGGTGGGATCGCTCTGGTCGCCATTTTGAAGAATTTGCGCGCTATCGCCAGACAGCTACAGTTGACCAGCAATTTCAGTCAGCAGTTGAGCGAAAATTGAAAGACGACAAGTGCGGCCTGTTATCAAGAAGGGCCTCGAGAATCATCAAGGAACTTACTCGGTAGATCCATACACCAGATCAAAGCAACTTCTTCAGGATGTCGGGTGTGAATGCCGGGGAGAGAAGCTGAGCAGCAACGCGCCGGCAGACGGACACAGGGAAGCGAAGGCGAAAGAACAGCAGTAAGGAGCAAGAAAGAGAAACGGCGAGGTCAGGGGGGGGGAGATGAGGAAAAAGAAAAGAAGCAGCAGACAGAAAGCTACGCAGGAGATCTGGAGTGGACGATTACTTCCAGGCTTAGCTCCCTTTCGGGGGGGAGAGGATGGAATAGGAAGGAGTCTTGAAAGCAAAAAGATGGGGAAAAGAGAGAGATCAGGAGGGGAGAAGAACAAGACAAGAAGAAAGTACTCCATAAGCCGTATCGAGGGCTATAACCGACTGCTACTACGACTTATGACTTACCTAGTAATACTAACTTGTAGTCAAGCAGTAACTAATTATCAGGATTGTCCATCCAACGCTAGTCAGTCAGTAGTAAGTTTATAAGGTGGAATTAAGTACTTTGGCACAGATTTCGAGGCACGGATCAACCAGGCGGCTGGGACGAGAACAATAATAACACCTAATACTTAGTTACAGAGCATAGATTACTGCTTATCATGTTACCGGCTCCCCGGGCTCGCAGCACGAAGGAGTGTCTTTGTTCCCAGCCGCGAGTAAGAAGGTTCTTTTTTTCTTCATCCTCGTCTTCTTCATCATATTCTTCATCACATTCCTCTTTCTAGCAAGGACAAAGAAACGATAATAATAAACCAAAGTGGCGGAAGGAGAAGCAATTTGGAACTTGAGGGGAGGAAATTCAGCAAAGGAGGGGCGACGGGGAGATGAGGCCACCACGCTTTGGGTTTAAGGCAGCGGGAGGGTCCGACGCCTGGTAATCTCGGGCTGCTTTCTGATTGGGAGGAGCTCGAGAATTCAAATAAAGCACACCAGATTAATTCCAGAACAGGCAGGAACCTAAATTAGCGGCTCCACCTGCCTGTCGATACAGTACCAGTACCGTGTATTGGTGATAATACCTGGGACTCATGGAGGGTAGCATTGAAAGTAAGCCTTGGGCCTAGACCATAGAGAGCATAGTGTAGTGCCACAGGAACAGACAATGCTCTCTGAATGGACAGGAGATTTATTATCATGGACACAACTATCCCAAAGAAAGAGCAGCTGCATATCTTGGTATCTCGCCTAAATTTCATCCTGTGCACAGAGCACTAGTAGTAGTTGTACTACTAGTAAGTAGGTACTAGTAGTACTGCTGCCGTTACCAGCGATCGCTTCGAATCGTGGAACCAGTCAATTCCAGAGTCTGTTCTCGTCCTCTGGGGGAAATAGAAAAAATAAGGAGTCAGGAGAAGTTGGATAGTACTCGCAGAACACTGGGACTAATAGTACGGAGTAGTAAATTGATCAAACTCTGAAGAGTAACACTTCAGGCCTGATGGTTCTGATCAAGACCTCCTACCAAGGTACCGGGTAATCTCCCAGGCTAAGGAGTCAGACGGAGATGCCGACGAAGTTCATTCCTTCTCTAGCCCTCAAGAATGGGCGTAGACACCAAGAAACTTTCATGATGACACAAGTGGCTCTAACAGCAAACAATCGGCATATCCAAGGCTCATCAGTTCTCGTCGAAACAACAACGACAACAATAGGAATAATTTTACAGAGCATAATAGCATTATTATGTCTCTAAAGCTGTCGCTTAGTTGTTCCAGCACAGCGGATCGAGACTGTGCATTTCCCAAAGGCCCGGGAATTGGGATTTGGGAAAGAGCGACAGTCAGAACTGGCCAGTGCTTCCGCCCCTTTGTTCGAAGTTCGAACTTTGCGTCTGTTCTGCAGAGTGCAGACGCCTTCTTCCAATGGCGGCGGTGTCTCAACTCCGCTCTCGTACAGACTCTGTACAAGGTTCAGGTTTCTTTTTCCTCCAAGGTCGTGACGCAGACTTGAAATTATTCCGTCAAAGAACCCAAGAGCTCGAGACAGCCACGCTCACAATAGCAAAGCCAGACAAAGACCTTATTATCCAATCAGCCCACACCCGGACAACCCAAGGAAAGCAAATCTAGCTCCCGGCCGATGGGGACCGCAAAAACCCCTCGCCCTCGCCCATTCTTACCCAACATAGCAGGAGACTAAAGTCGGCTATTATTATTAAGGTATTTTATTATTATTATTATTATTATTATTATTATATTGTGTATTTTTTGGGCTATGGGAGGCGGATCTGCGACCCCCCAATCTCAGAGCCATCGAAGCCTGAGGCCATTAATCCATTAAAAAAACAGAACTTGGCCAGGTTCCCCTGCAATCTGGAACGATCCACCAGCACTGCAGCCCAATCATGACTCTGCCCTATAGGTGGAGGTGTGCCTCTCCAACAAATCATAAACCATCAGTCTCCCGCAACCGTTCCAGGTTAGGAAATATCAGCTGAAAGTCAGGTGAAGGCGAGTCCAGGATGGCCTTCTAGATCCTTGGCAGTCTCCATTTTTTCCGGTATTAGTACGGGCTAAGAAGATGAAGAGGAGTCAGGACGGTCCGCACCGAGACAGAGTGGCTCCAGCCAGTTTGATGGGCTTCAGATCTTACTCCGTATTTGTGCGGGCTTGGGAATTAAGATCAAGTCCTAACAATTGCATTATTATTCTTGCAACTTGCAACTTGCAGGTTCTGATTCTAATCCTGAGGAATACCATCTATCCACTACTTGTTAATTTCAGGGGGTGTTACAGACACTCCCTGTCATTTCCTATTATTACTAGCAGTTACCCTTAGTCCGTACTCCATACAGAGGACAGAGCACCTTGGTAGATAATAGTATTATCATACTGTGGTATGATAGAAAGTTTCGCTTGAATCAATAATGGAGGCCTACGCCGCCAAGAACAGAATCCCTGATTCATGCGGAGGATTTTTATTTTCTCCCTCCCATTAATCGTCAAGCAAGTAATTCAGGAGTCAATCTCTCCCTCTTCCTGTGAGCCCACATGCCAATAACCACCGTGTCGGATCTTTCGGCATATCTCACTATTCCGCTGACTGAGAACTCTCCTGCTTAGTGCTTACTCCAAGATAGCCTGGAGTCTAGACTGCTGGAGCCTGGACACTTGCCCCTGGTTAAGGGACTGCATGCGGACAACTACTACACACTGGCAGTACAGTAGGCGAAAGGTGAAAAGCCACCCATGTCGTCCAATGCAGTGGCAACAAATCCGAATGGCCGACCGACTTCCAGTTACATATCGTGCGTGCATCCTGGAGGCTGTACCACCGTAACCCAACGAAGCCGGCTTGCGGAGTAGCGTACTGTGTAATCGTAGCTGAGTCCCATGTCTTCTTTTTCTGGCAGCGAATCCATCCCTGTTCATTTACTCTATGCAGTGAGGGCTGGCTTCGGAGCCGAGTGCTCGGATGCACGGTCAGCCAGTTACTTTCTCCAGAGTACACTTACATACTGTGTACACAGTACTGGGACTCTGAGAGTCGGACTTTTGTTTTTTTACCTATCCACAGCACATACGCTATCAATATCGAAGCCTTTTATTACAGCCTGCCCGTGGCTCTGGGCAGGACAGAATTCGGCTTTGCCAAAATTCAAGAGACACCGACAGAGTATGTGACATATTCTGTTACACTATGTACACAGTACACAGTACCTTTGGCTCTTGTCTTCCTCCAGTGGTTCACTAACCCCAGAAAGCCCTAGTCGGCCGTTATTTCTGGTATGACAGTTGATGAGTCGCATCCACGATGTGATCAGTCTCACTTGTATTACTTGTTCATGGCGACCGTTCATTGTTGACCATCCGCATTCGTCGAGAATGATAATAATAATAATATATTAATAAAAAGATCCATAATTGAAACCTGGCAGGAATAGTTATGGAGTCCTCTCAACTTCCTCTCTAATTCCTTCCGGAATCGTGAATCTCGATCAAGTCGACGGCAACACTAGCAAATGTCGAGAGCTTGACAGTCGAGACCAAAAATGGACACATCAGCTAAGACTACCTAGCTAGAAGTCCCTACCGAGGTAATTTAACATCGATGTAATTACCTACCTAGGAGTAGTATGTGCTATTCTTCTCCGCCACAGGTACCTCTCGAAATCATGGCAATCAGGTCCAGTGCGTCCATAATGCACAGTCTACCCAGCAACTTGGCTTTTGCGTGGCTGCTGGGTAAGTATTATCCTTTAATTATATTCGTATTCATCTATTCCTGGTGCTGCGGATATCTGTAGTGCCCCTATACATGGCTCTATAGGTACCGAGTGCCGACTACCTCAGTTCGGTGCAGACTGCAGACTCCAGGCTCGTAGCCACATATCTAATACATCGTATTGTTCTGGGTGGATGCATAGGTGTTGGCGTCTATACACTCTATGGAGGGTAAAATGTTTATCTAGGAATATTCTGGATAATAATAGTGTACTCTACTTCGATCAAGCGCTAAACAAACACTATCCATTCTCTACGCCCACAGTCTACTACATGTGTAGTAAGTGGTTATAAAAGGAGCCAGCTACCTGGGATCGGCGCAGGAGACAATAATGGTAACAACAGTGTAATGGTCTAGAAGTATGGCAGCCCCCTGAATATCTTTGCTTTATAGATTTCAATCAAGGCGGGAACCCCATTACATAGGTCCCATAGGTCCCATAACTCTGTTGGCAAGAGTGTGGTGTGTTTAAGCAGGGTCCATCTGAAGATGAAGCATAAGCATTGTTAGAGATCTTCGATACGCTCCTACTAGCAATATTACTGTAGTTGAGGATGCAGGATCCTGGCTCTGAATTCCCCCTGCATCAGGAGCTGTTTTCGCGCATGACATTAGAGTAATAATAGCTCTTCAGACGGTCTTTCATTTCTTCACTGCATGGGAGTCTACAGATCCAGTATATCAGTTTATATGGGAGCAATCATGCGATATCAGGGGTATAACTCTTTTAAATGGGGAAATAATGATCATGGTCTTGGTACTGTCCTATCTTCCCTGTAGTCTGCGTGCAGATCTCTAGTCCCAGGGAACGCGATGTTATATCCCAACCATATCGACGTCAACGTCCTGATTTGGATTGTTGGACGCACCTTGGATCTGATATAGGACTCTGAGACGACTCTTTCCTAGTAGGCTCACTATAAATACAGTGCCTCGGAAAGCTCTCCCTGAAATAGGGACTTGATTAGCGTCATTCTCTAGATGCTTTGTTCATTTTCCATGGTATGAAGAGCATCAGGAGAAGTATAGGTACACAACATGTTCTGACTTTAGAATGGTAAGAATGTGTAGTTAATAGGATTTCAAGGAGTGATTTTGGGCTCTTTGATGTGTTCTACCATTACCTACCTAGGTAGGTATGTTCTATACTCTGTAGATATTGGGCAGTGAGAATATATATTTAGTACAGTGCAAGTTAATTCAACACCTTATGCATGCCTCTGATGATTACATCTACTAGTAGTTGCTATTCCTCTTGCTAAGTCACTATACTTATTTACTATTACTTTTCTCTTCTTCTGCCCCCTAATGAGTAAGATGCTGATGGATCTTGTGGCATCGTGGACAGGAACAGCGCGGAGTATCGCCTAGCAACAATCGATATATTTCACTTTAAATTGTACCCAGGTACCATATAAGCTTAAATAAGGGATACCTGTGGAGATTCTCTTGTTTTGAAGAAATAGATATCATTCCGAGATCAGCAAAATGGTCCGAGAGGGCACACACTCAGCCAACTGAGCCGAGTTATAGGATCTGGTTTTGACGATGCTTGCATCTATCTGTCCTTTGCTTGTAACGGAGTATATACATAAAGTACTAAGTTTGATGCTAAGAATTTGTCAGTATTTGTCTTTATCTATATCAACTAAACTATATGATGCAGGTACTGCACTATAAATATTTATGACATGCAGTGCTAGATCTATACTTACCAGGAGCCATCGTAGGTTACAAGGAGTAATCCAAGTCAAAGGGAACTGTCAGTGTACAATCATGCTTTCAGAATATGAGATGTGTAGTCCCTGGCTTGTACCAAACCACTGCAATATGAACGTATACAGAAGTCCCATCAGATAAGTAGAGTGGTGCTAATAATACTAAAGCTGAGAATTACAGCTGATTTCTGAATAATTTGATCATCTATGATGTCGATCTAACATGAGAACACTGGTCTAGATGTTCCCTGCCCTAGAGGTAATGCGTTTAGTTTAGTCTTAGTGTAATCATTGTTGAAGCCTTAGCAATTATATGTTGATGAAACCGACACCTGTTACTATTATCCCATTTATCATGATTTATGAGAGATTTGACATAGTTACTTTCGTGCTGACGGATTTGTCATCCCGATTACTTGAATTCGCTTCCTACCTAGGTACTTGGGTATACAGTGCTCATTAAGAGGACAACTCTACGCGAGGAATGTAATCGAGTTCACTGTAAGAATAGGCTGAGCTTCTTGAGTCTTTACTATAATATCTATCTCTTGGTTCTGACTACCCTTTGCAAAGACAGCAGATTATTTTAAAGTGTCATGAGAGTTCAATAAGAAGAGTAGAGATAGAGGTTAGAAGACGCTTGAGTGGGCTACTTTCAGGGCCATACTAGACTCAATCCGTCCTCCTTGCAGGGTACTATCTCTGCCTGAGAATTGGAGAAGAAATCACCATACGCTGCACGGAGCACGCGTTTGCAATGGTAGTAGCAGCAGCAGTTGGAAGGGTTGAATTTGCCACGACGAAAATTCTTCTTCACGCGGCCCGTCCCATCTTGTTGATGACCCAACCATGCGTGCTTTATCCTGGGCTTCCAACTCGACTGTAATGAACGGATCCCAGTGCTAGAATTAGGTACTCCCGAGACATGACAATGCCATTGTCTATGCACTCGGCCGCTTCCAGAAACCCAGCGAGCGACTGTCCACGAATGAGGATTGAGGAATGACTTCCCTTGATGATACTAAATAATACGTCCATCCATGGGTCGTGGGTCGTGGCACAAAAAAATATACTGTTGTGGCTTAGGGCAGGCCCGGCATGGCGCTATCCGACAGCTGGAGTTCTGTATCGATATGCGCATTCCATTGAGGTGGCGACGAAGAGGGGTTTCTTTGCCTCTTTTACTTATTTTATTTTTATTTTCTTTGTCTTTTCATTTTTTTCATTTTTTTTTTCTACTACAGTAAGACGAATTATCAAGAGTGTATAGTAGAGTACTCTGGTTATAGGTGTTATGGAGCCGCGTGGAATAACGCCCTCTCCACCAAACCCGCTACCGATATAAATCTCTGATATCTAACGTTGCCTCTTTCTCGATTCCCTCATTCTCGATTCAACCACGTTTCGGCTGTCGTTCTCGTCCACCGAGCTTAAGTCTTGCAGTTTATCCGAGCCCAGGCCACGCCTGGTTCTTACTCTTTGCCTGTCTTTGTTCCCTAACTAACGCTGCTGTAGTGCTAACTTGGAGCCATAAAGTAATAATAATGATCATAATAATAACATAATGAACGGCATTCACTTCGGATTCCAGCCGGCAGTCTGACCGTGGCTTTTGTCCACATAATTGCCCCAACGCTTTTTTAGCACTGACCTTCTCCCCTCCATCTCATCTATCTCCGTTCCTCCTCCTCCCCTGTCATATCCCCCCCTGTCATATCCTGTCTATCCTCCTCGACTGGCAGATAACTGCTACCCAGGTAGGTACACTAGTTACTCACCATGCATCCTCTCCGTCCACTGGAGCCTGCGGGTGACAATATCTGGCTATATGAGCCCCCCACAACAAAGGACCAGTCCGTTTCCCATGGAGACCCCGCGCTCATTGTTCTCTGCACATGGCTGGGGGGCGCAACTCCACGACGAATCAGCAAATATGTCAGCTATCATCGCCAGACATTCCCTCACTCTGCAATCCTACTCATCACCACCAACATGATCGATATCACAGTGCGTCCTGTCAGCGTCATCCGAGCCAGACTCGAGCCGGCACGTGAAGCCATTCGCAAAATCGTGGGACCAGCGAGGGGAGACCAGGATGGCCAAACAACACAGAGAGGGGTGCTCCTGCATATCTTTTCCCACGGCGGCTGCAATACTGCCATCCAATTGATTCTCTCCATGCAAGATCCAAAACACCCCAGCGGCATCCAGAGACTCCCGCTCCAGGGCATCATTTTCGATAGTTGTCCCGGTGATACAACGTTCATGCGCAACTATCAGGCCAGCGTCTACTCGCTCCCTCCCAGCGTCTTCCCCTTGCAGATGCTAGGTAGGGCGTTGCTCTTCCCGACGATTGGGGTGATTACAGGGTTGCAGAATCTCGGGATCACAAGTTCAATTGGGGCGATGCAGAAGCAGCTGAACGACAGTGCGGTTGTCTCTGCAAGGGTGCCACGGCTGTATCTCTTCTCCAAGGCGGACGAGACCATCCGGTGGGAAGAGGTGCAGGCGCATCTCGAGGACGCCAAGGTCCGCGGATACCAGGTAGAACGAGTGGCTTTCCACAAGAGCCCGCATTGCGCGCTGATCGTCGAAGATGAGAAGCGGTACTGGGGTGCAGTGCGACAGTTCTGGTGGGAGCAGGTCGTGAAGAACCCTGCGACGAGTGCGGTGGTGCGAGAAAGCAAATTATGATGATGATGATGACGACGATGATGATCATGACCGTCTTGTGCCATGTATCTTACGAATCGACGAATAATGCCTTAGAATAATATTCTAGTCCTAGCAACCTCTACAATAATTAGGTAGATAGTTAGCGACAGTTAATATACTTCTCTACCTGTCCGTATGCAGTAAATATAGAACGTGATTGGCGTATTTGTACCCCACAACTGGCTGATTTCCGCGTCTTCGATAAAAAAGGGTCGCTTTCTTCGTGTCCTTTTTCCAGCCTCTCCCCTTTTCCTTCTGCTTAAGTTTCGCGTCGTCCATGGATCTTCTGTCCGTCCTTCCTGACTTCTCCATCAAACCGTACGCCCATATCCTCCCTCCCCTCGAGCGAAGCAAAATCAACACCGTCGATCTCATCTCCCTCGATACCCTGGAAATCGCTAAACGCGCCCACGTCCCGCCCGCAGACGTCCGCCGTTTAGCCAACCATGTCGTCAAGGCCTTGCATCACGATGTCGGATTCGAAGAGGTTCCAGCTCCCTCCCAGGATGATCCCAGCTGCAGCCTCAACCTCGATGTCCCGCTGATCCCAGGGCCGCGGACTCGACTCGATCTGTCGCAGTGGTGTGCCATCAGCACTCTCGACCCCGCGTTGGACGCCTTACTAGATGGAGGATTACCGATTGGATATGTGTCGGAGGTGACTGGTGAGAGGTGCATATGCATAAACTCTACTATTTCTTTTTCAACATCGAGTCTGGGAAATACATACGTATATATGTGACGTCAAAAGGGGGAAAAAGGATAGAATAGAAAAGAAAAAGTTGACTGATGATGGGCTTTTTTTTAGTGGGAGCGGCAAGACGCAGTTCCTCCTCAGCCTGCTTCTGGCCGTGCAGCTTCCACCTCCTCGAGGCGCAGGTAAGAGCGCCATTTATATCTCTACGGAGGCTCCTCTAGCGACGACGCGGTTATCCCAACTTCTTGAGTCGCATCCGTATCTCTCGGGCCTAGAGCGTCGTGGCCATGCGCCGTCCCTGGAGAGGATCCTCTCCATCAACGCGATGGACCTCGAGAGCCAGGAGCATATCCTCAACTACCAGCTTCCCGTCGCTATAAAGCGGTACAACGTGGGCCTCGTCGTCATCGATTCGATCACCTCTAACTACCGAGCCGAACATACCTCACACAACCTGTCGGGGCTGTCAACGCGATCCGGGGAGCTCGCAAAACTGGGCCAGATGCTACGGAATCTCGCGGTAAACGAGGGAGTCGCCGTTGTTGTGGCAAATCAGGTCTCAGACCGGTTTGAAGGAGGAGAGGGGTCCTCGTTGTTTTCACGGCTGGCTCGCCCTCCTGCGGGGGAGGGCGCGGTCCCCTTTTCTTCGCCCGCTACCCAGCAACTACGGGAGTATTATTCCACACCGGACCGTGAGCCAGGCAGCGCATCGCCTTTACCACGGGCGTCGCGCCCCTTGGACCCAGGGAACATCGAGCTATCCCAGCGTACGTTGGCCGTACCAGCCTCCACGCCGGCGTTTCCGTCCTCGTCGCCTAATCCGACCCAGGAGGATGCGCAGCAGCAGCAGCAGCAGCAGCAGCAGCAGTTCGATGGCTCGTACTTAGTGAGCAATCCGGTGCGGAACGAGATTCTTAGTCTACAGCACCAGCAACGTTTCTTCACTGGATGGGGTGATTCCATTCCAGTCTTCCACAGGTCGACACCCAAGACGCCGACACTGGGTCTCGTCTGGGCGACGCAGGTCGCCTGTCGAATAGCCCTGAAGAAAGAAGATCGGACCGACTTTGCGGAAGATACTGGAACTGAGACGGGGGCTGAGACGGAGACTCTCATCGCCCGGTCGCAGGAGCCGCCAGCTACGACGGCGGATGAGCACGAGCTTCCCGCATCTGGTGCTGACGGTGCCCCCATAACAGCCCAGCCTTCGACGGACAAACTTGCCTCGAGTGCGGCGAAGGAGAGCTCAGACCACCAGGTTTCTGCATCGCAGAGAGTGGAGCGGACAGTCAGACGGTCGATGAGACTAGTTTTCTCACCGTGGGCGGGCGGTTCAGGAGGGGATCAAAGCGAGGTGGAATTCGAGATCTGGGGAGGAGGACTGAGAAGCGTCGGGGAATAAGAGCTTTTTTGTATAATCTATCTATTAATGATGACGACAACTTGGTATAGACAATAGAATGGCTTGCTGCTGGACAGCCCTGGAGCTTCCCACTCATTACCTGCGAAGAATAGGATCCTCTGGTTCATATAATCTCGATAGTATTTCCCCCTTCTTATAAAGAGTTGAGTGTTTTTGACAGCGAGCGGGGGATCCGCGGGCGATTGTTGTTGCGGGGTTGAAAATCCAGTCTGCCTGACTCGACATTACGAAGACATTTCTTCGTCGCCTTTTATTCCCAGGCTTCAACCTCTGAGTTTCTCGAGTCTGCTTGTAATTTCTACGGTAGTCAAGTGAATTTCCCCAGTCGGACACTACTCCATCCTCCGCTATCGCCATCGCCGTCGCCATGTTCAAGAAGAAGCCCACTGTGCGCTGCCCTCACCCCGCATCACCCCTCCAATATATCTCTTTACAAGGCTGACTCTAGTTAAAAAAAGATCAAGAACCTTTCTCCTCTGCGGTCCTCTGATCGCCGCAAGATCGCCGATCAGATCATCAGTGACTACCAGATTGAAATCCCTTCAAACCCACCAACCGAGTCTGTCAGCGACGAAAATAATACAACCACCACCACCACCGCAGCAGCAGCAGCAGCAGCAAACACACCACCAAACCTCTCCTCAATCCGCAACGCCCTCCTCCCAGAAAACTGTCTATCGGCCCGCTTCACAACCACCGCAGGCCCAGATCTCCGCGAAGTCCAAGGCACAGTATACATCGGCGCCCCGCACCGCGATGGCGAAGAGCGCGTCCTATGGTTCAGGATCGACCACGGGCCCGGCGCAGACAAACGCCTTTACCCGACCGTATACACGCTCTGGCAAAACCCCCAAATCGTCCCGCTCCTGCACACCCCGGAGCTTGTTATGCGGAAGCTCCGGGGCGGCGCGGACTTGATGACGCCCGGTCTGGCGGATGAGCCGCCGTTCCCTGGGCGTGCGGTGAAGGGGGCGGTTGTTGCTGTTGCCGGGTTGGATAGGGAGTCGGTGCCGTTGTTTGTGGGGGTTTGTGAGATTGATGTGGCGGCTCTTGGGAGGGTTCAGGGGACCAAGGGGCATGCTGTTCGGGGGATTCATTGGGAGGGGGATGAGTTGTGGGCGTGGAGTCCGTCTTCTCTTCCGGGGCAGGTTGCTCCCGAGTATATTCAAGGGTGGGATGAAGAGGAGCGGGTGGGTGAGGGAGAGGCTGAAGAGGTTAAAGAGGTCAAAGAGGTCCAAGGGGTCCAAGAGGGGGTTGCGGCTCTAGAGGTGGAGGATAAGGAGGGCGTTCAAGTTGTTGGGGGGGAGGTGGATGATGAACAGGCTGTCGAGGAAAAAGAGCCTACAACGAAAGGTATAGTCCATACTTTTTTCTTTTCCGTGATTTTCTTTCTTATTTTGGAAAACTAATGAGATGCAGAAATCGACCAGGCCTTTGAAAAAGCCTTCCTGTATTCTTTATACAAACTGAAGCAGGATAATCCATCTACCCCCAACCATGGATTGTCTCTACCCATTTCACCCTCTGCTCTGATCTCAAACATGATCACTCCGTACCTCCCTGTTTACTCTGCACAGCAAGCTCAGTACTACCAAATCAAGAAGACAAGCTGGAAGAACGTGAAGAAGTTCATCAAGTACCTTGACAAGCAGGTGCTGGTGAAGTCAAAAGACCGCAGCGGACAAGAGACCGTCATTCTGGATGTGGATTTCGACGACCGCCGCGTCAGAGAGTTCGTTCCTTACAGACTCCCGTCCAAGAACTCTGTCGAGAGCTCTGGTGTGGCCAACAAGAAGCCGGCCACAGCGGACGGCGATCCCGCTGTCGGCCAGACACTCGTCGTACAGAATCTCTACCGACCAAGCCCAAAATTGACTCCCACGATATTCCCAGCTCTGTCGAGCACGAACCCGAACAACTACTATAAATATTCCGACGTCTCCAGCCACCTTGACCAATATATCCAGTCCCAGAACCCGCCGCTCGTCGACCCCACGAACAAGCGCATCATCACGCTCAATCCATTCCTAGCCAACACCATCTTTACCTCCTCCGCGTCTGGCGAGGACAGGAGCACTATTGCGCGCGGCAAGACCACCCGAGATAGTCTCTTGAAACGCCTCGTGGAGGACCACAGCCTACTGGCCCCGCACTACGTCATTCTCAAGCAGGGCCAGACTCTCGCCGACGTGAAGCCCAAGGCCGGGGCAGCGCCGAAAGCAAATGTCACCCTGGAGCGCCGGACGGGTTCCAAGACGGTGACGAAAGTTTCCAATCTCGAGGTGTTTGGGATCATCCCGACTCTACTGGCCGAGGAGCTCCAGAAAAAGTGCGCGAGCAGCACCAGCGTCTCCCAGGCGACTGGGGCAGCCAAGGGGGTAATGGAGGTTCTTATCCAAGGCGACCAGCGACGGGCACTGGAGACGGCATTGACGCGGAGAGGAGTGAAGAGTCAATGGATTGAAGTGGTGGATAAGACGAAGAAGAAGAAGTAAATCCAGCACTATTAGTGCATCAATAAATATAACAATATAATAATACCTAGGTATAATAAGAATAATAGGTATAATAGAATAAATATAAAACTCAACCCGCGGACCTCCAATACCCGAAATTCAACCAGATCGGGTCTGTCCCGATCATCTACCGAGTCCAGTCTACTACTTACTTACTTCCCCGATCTCTCATCCATCCATCCATTCTACAACAATTCACCTATTCTACAACAATTCACCTATCCAACAATAAATCTATTCACCCAAAATGCCCGTCTACCACATCGGTAACCCCCCTTCCCTTATATATATATTTAAATACAAACTAACCAACTACAGTCCTCTTCCGCCTCAAACAAGGCGTCACCCCCACACAAGTCGAGACCTGGTCCCGACTCGCAGAGAACATGGTCGGCAAAATCCCCGGATTGATCTCCCTAAAGGCTAACCCGCCTTTGCCTATCTGCTTGCCCCGCGCAAAGGGCTTCAATATGGCGCTTTTGGCTGTTATGGAGAGTGCGGAGCATGTTGCGGGGTATGCGGTTCATCCGGCGCATTTGGAGTATGTATTTTCTTCTCTTCTTCTTCTTTTTCTTTTTTTTTTTTTTTGGTTGGATTGTTGGATTGTTGTATGCTGTATGTTGTTCTTGGGCGGAGCTAATGGTGGTTTAGGGTGCAGAGGATGAGGGAGGAGTTGTGTGAGGATGCGTTGGCGTATGATATGGAGTTTTGATGGGGTTGATTCTACCTAGGTACCTAGTACTAGGTATGGTTGGATGGGTTTTATTGTCTATTACTTAACTTACCTTGGTGTGAGGTACTACTAGGTACTAGAGTATGAGAAGAGTATGGATCTATATAGTTCTCTTGTTACCTGTGTAATCTGAGCTGTGGTATAGTATGTATACTTTTATCCCATCCGGACCTGATGATACTTGAACATAACGAAAATAAAAAAAGGAATACATCATCACTCCTTGACATCAACCTTCTTGGCTGGGTGGTCCCCGTTGGACTCTTCCTCGCGGCCGCGCTTCTGTCCGGTTTCGACTGTGCTCTTGATAACGGGGACGCCCCTGTTGACTATTAGCAACACACACAAAGGACGATAATAGAGAAGAACAAGGTACTCACCGCGCGTCTTTCTGAACCTCACGAGGCTTGTCGCTGGATTCCTTCTTCTGATCGTCCGCCCGGCGCTCTCTCCAGTCGCGACTATCACCTCCACGACGGTTTCCACCACGACCACGGCCACGGCCACGGCCACGACCACCACCGCGAGGCCCGCCGCGACCCCGGAAACCGCTAGGCTTGATGCGGCCGGCTTCAATATCCCGGACCTTCTCCTCGCAGTAATCCTTCTTGCTCTTGATAAGCAGGTCCTCGCCCTTCCATTGGGGCTTGGGGTCCAACTCGAGGAAAGCCTTCTGCTTCTCCTCGGATGCGAATTCGACGAAAACGCTGCCCTTGAAGTGCTTGTCGTGTGTGCGGCGCAGACGGATCGCATTGATCGGTCCGTATGGCGCGAAGAAGGACTCGATGTCGAGCTGTGTGCTGGGCTGTTCATCCCCGAACCCCTTGGCATAAACGCTACGGCTCATGGCCTTGTCCTCGAAAACTTTGGCGACGCTAGGGTCGTGCAACTCGGACACAGATTCGGGGAGAGGCGTCTTGCGGCGCACAGCGGTATCGTTGTCCGTCAGCTCCAGGGTCTCAGAGGACTTGAGGGCCTCGACAATGGCGCTGAAGGGTTGGAAGCGGCGCATGCGCTTGAAGGAGTGCAGAACATCGAGAGGGACGGCGTTGTTCTTGCTGCCGCCGACCTTGGAAAAAAGGAACTTGTCCATGGGGAGATTGGAGTCGGAGAAGTAGAACTCAACCTGCTTGCGGATTTCGACTGGATCATCCGTCTCCTTCTGGGTGGAGGGGTCGAACTTGTTGTTGTTGCGGTAGTTCTGACGGCGACCGGCCGGGTTGTCGCGCTCGCGCTCTTGTGTCTTGGCTTCCTTTTGCTCCTCTGCCTTTTCCGATTGCTCTCCAAGCTTCGCGGCAGCCGCCACAATACGGGCCTCCTCAGCGTCTTCGGTGGGAGCGTCTTCCTTCTTCTCTGCGTCGTTGGCGGGGACCTCAGCCTCGCCCTTCAGCTCCGCAAGGACATTCTGGACATCCTTCTCCGCCTCAGCGTTGGGAGCCTGGGTGGCGACGGGCTTCTGTTCGTCGGACATTATGAAAGATTTCTGTGTTGTATGCGATAGAGAGAACAATCGGGGAATAGAAGGGGTGAGTCAAAGGAGGGAGGGGGGGCTGGTGTTACAGGGGAAGAGGGGAAGAGGATAAGAAAATTAGAAGTGCAAGGTGGGCAAACGAGGTTCTAATTCTGTGAGTCAGTCAGCGAAAAGCACAGACTCCTGGTCAATTTCAATGTTTTATGCAAGATAAGACAGTTTAGAAAGTCTGCAGAAATATCGCGATGCTGCTCACTGATCCAATTTCAGATGCGCATTCGAAGGCAGAGGATTCGAGAAGGAGGGGGAGATGAAGGTTCTTACCTGGCTGCAGAAGCTCCCTGTCGATTTGCTAGAGACAATGACCTGCAGAATCACAAATTTCGATCTCCTCTTTCTTTTTCTCTTTTTAACTTCAGACACAAGAGGAAGAAGATTCAATTTTTCTGAGCTGCGGCGGAGCTTCGACTTTTTTTGCGGCCTGGAATTTTTTGGTGGAGCCTCAGGCAAGAGTGATTGCTGAGTCAGCTGAGCTAGTACTGAATGGGAAGTCAGCGAGCTAACCGTTTTGGGACACCATCGCCATGCTCTCAAAAGCGCGCAGAGGAGTTCCAGGGGCATAGAAGGACAAATAAATAGATGGAGAAAGTAGGAAACATCTCTACTCAATTATCCGACTCTAGAGGCTGCACTAGAACCCACAGACTCCTCTGACAGCAGCTTGTTGCCCAGCCTGAAGTATACCGCCAAGAAACCCAGCGTGGAGAAGAGAGAGCAGTGGCTGATGCGGTCACGGCGGCCTCGTTTCTCCTCCCTCCTTTTCCAGTGAGATATCAGCACTTCAGGTGGTCAATTCTTTTCCTGGTTGCTTTTGCGGAATGCTCTGGATGGGCAGCCAGCGCCTCCCTGAATAGTGCTCAGGAATTATGGACCCTTCACCCCAAGCTGGCTCCAGCAGTGTTACCGGTAAACTGGCCCCCCCTCCTCTCTCCGCATATTGTACGGGACTGCACTTTACTCATATCGATATATTTTTCTCCGCATCCATTTAGTTGAATACATTGATCCATCGGGGCTATTTCCCTCTGTCCAGCCGGTCATCACAGACAAGTTACCGCTCAAGAATCTCCACTGGAAGTCGCCCACCCGCCCCGTTCGGTCCATCGAGTCGCTCCGCATCGGGTTTGTGCCTGTCAACCATGATGTGGATGAGCGCAAACCGTCTACTGATGGGCCCGGAGGCCCAGTAACGCATCGCCGTCATCAAATCCCCGGGTTGCGCCAGACTCCTTACCTAAAGATCTACATCCTCCGTTGCGACGATAACGACACGTACAAGAACACCGCGAGGAAAGCACTGCGCGAGTGGATCAAGTCCCATGCCTCGTCGGCTACTCATAGCACGTCGACCAGTAGCCAAGAAAAACACGATGCGTTCGAATGGCTCATCCTGCACGTTGTCCAGGACGGAGACGGCGTGGAGAGGGCAGCACCAACTTCCAAATGGGGACGTACAACTACAACCGTCCTCGAGAAAATCAAGGCGGATTTTAATGGGTCTTCTAAGTCGGCTGTGGATCGCGTGGCTCAGCTGCGTCTTCCCAGACCGGGAAGTGCGCAAAGGTCTCGCGAGTTGGCCGATCAGATCGAGGACTTTGTGGAGAAGATGAAGAATGGCATCCTGGCGTCTTTTGATCTCCGTGTGGCTCAGTACGAAGAGGATATCAAGGAGAAGGACTCACAGCGGAGCTTGCCTGGGTGGAATTTCTGCACGTTTTTCATCCTGAAGGAGGGTCTCGCAAGAGGGTTTGAGAATGTTGGGCTATTTGAAGACGCATTGCTCGGATACGATGAGCTAGCCGTTGGATTAGATACAGCTATTCATGAACAATTGGAAGGCATTGGTGAGCAGCATGGAAGTGCTTTCTTGACGTATAGTCAGGACTGGAAGCAAAATGCCAAAGCAGCCCTTGATGCTAAAACGGAACGAAGCGCAAACGAGGACGAGGAGCCAGCATCGATTCCAGAACTCGACCCAGCGGATTTCCCACTTGACGCAGCAAAGAAGCCATATCGAGAGATGATTCTGGCTAGCAATATCTCCATCTTTGACTTCCGATCGTACATATTCTCTCGACAACTGACTCTCCTCCTCAGAGCATCGAGAGCCCCATCGCTTGTCAATGACGAGGCGAATGTGGATCAAAAATCTACCAAGAGATACAGGAAACCGGAGGATTTGATGCTGCTGGCTGAAACTTGCGAGCGGGCTACAGAGTTCATCAGTCTTGCTGCACGAACGCTTAGATCTGACCTTGAGGTTGGTCTAGCTGACGTAGACGACGACGCAAAGTCAGAGACCATAAACAACCTGGTGTCCTGCTGGGCGTATGCTGCAACTACTCAAATCTTATCACAAACGTATACCCCAGCCCTAACACTCCCCGAGTCTTCCTTGCACGCAGGCGAAATTGATCCCTCAACGGATACGAAACAAAAGAACGATATACCAAAACGCACAAGCTCATTGATCACCGCACCTGCAGGTCGACAATCTCGCCCGATTAATTCAGATATGGTGTCCTCCGACAGCCTTTCTTCTGTCCACGCGCGACCGGGGTACGAGGGACCGAAACTGACCCCCAAGACGGGTTCCGAGCAATTAGCCTCTGGAAGAGGCGAGCTGCTATTGATGGCCCGAAGACTTATAGAAGAGATCGCTGGTCGATTTGGGTGGAAGGAAAAGTGGACCGATCTCGGCCTTCTCTTCGATGACAGAAGCTCTGGGGCCGGGAACCTAGCGGAAGTCTCCCTCGACGGTGAGACTCAGCAACCACCAGAAGCGCATCAGTGCCGTGGCTCTTTCAGTGGTATCACTTTACCCAGCCTGAAGTCCGCTCTCGCTTCTAGGAAGACCTTTCGTTCGCACTATGAAGAGCTTACAGATCGCATGTATCGACATCACATCGCAGCAAACCGCACATATTCCACCCAGATGGCGCTTGCTGATATGGCGCTTTTACGCTTCCGACAGAGCGATTATGGTGCAGCTGCTTCATACTTCCACCAGCTTGTACCGTTCTACGGCAACAAAGGCTGGGTCATACTAGAGGGTGTAATGCTGGAAATGTACGCGCGATGTCTCAAAGAGCTGGACCGGAATGAAGAGCATGTCCGGACAATGCTTCGTCTGTTGGCGAAGTTTGCAGCGTATACCCAGTCCCAATTGTCGAGTCGACAGAAAACTCTTGATGCGTCTTCTATATTTGCAGAGGAGGCCTTGGTGTCTGAGTATGTGGAGGAGCTGTTCCAGACTTCTAACGCGCTTCAGAAGGAGGTTTCCGCTCCGTTGACCGATCTCTTTGGGGATATAAATGTAAAGCCCATTGTTCTACATTATAAAGAAAAGGATGGATTTCAGCTGCAACTTTACCTACGTTTTCTTTTAGGGAAACGAATTGACATTGATTCAATCAAGATTCGGCTCGTTGGTGCTGGTAATAGTGCTCAAAGCAGTGAGCATTGGATTGAGGCATTTGCTAAAGCGACTATCAAGTCGTCATTAACAAGGATCTTGGTCGATTCATCAGTGAGTCCCCGCCCTTTTCTTTTCTTTTATTGGAATATCATTCATTCTTTTGCTTGGGTTAACTAACTAACTTGCATAGACGACATTACAAGGAAAATATTTTGTGGACCGCATTGAGCTGCGGACAGGCAATCTTATCTTTACGCTAGGTGGTGGTAAACATCTTCATCTTCCCGTGGGGTTCAGGGAATATGCGGAGGGCGAAGATGATGACGGTAGACCATACATCTACTGCTTCCCACCCCCAGAGGGCCTGCAAGCGAAGATCGAGGCGCCCCATCTCGTGAATTTGGAGGCAATGCGCACCCTGGAAGTTGAAGTATCCAGCGGATGGAACGATATCAAAACCGCAAGTCTTCGAGTGCGGCCCGCTACCGCCGGTCTCCGGCTCAGGATTGCAGAAGCGGAGGTGGTGGAAGGAGAAATCCAGATAAGAACGAACAGCGAAACTGGGAATATTGAAATAGGTCCGCTTGGATGCAACTCGTGTGTTCGGTTCCGGATCCCCTACACTGTCGATGAGCACCCACCGACACTCTCTGCAAGGGCTGAGGTGACTTATGAGACCAGCCGAGGACGGTTCTTCTACTCATCAGCACATAGTGTTGTCTCTGCGCTACCAATCAGCGTCAACGTGCAAGATGTCTTCAAAGAGAATGCGTTATTCTCGCGATTTACGATTAGCCCGGCCACAATGATACCGCTTTGGTTATCGAAGTGTAGCATTCCCGGCTCGGATGTTTATCAAGTGCAGTCCAACGTGGGCGAGAGCGTCGCCATGAGGGTGTTTCCTAAGCAGCCCGCCTCTTTGCTCTATAAAATTCAGGCACGGGAGGACAGCGTAGCCTCTCCTGGGTCGAGGCGCTCTCTGCGTCTCAGTGTTGACTTTACATGCGTGGATGACGAGTGCTTGGACACAGTAGAGAAGATCTTCAGAGCAAGCATTTCCACCAGTGAGTATGCGCAATACGCCACCTTACTTACATCGCACATTGTCGATGCATTCCGCACACAGTTATCGACGTTTGAGATGGAGGTCATAGGGCTTGTACGGGAAATTGAAGCCTTGTCTTACGCAGCTGTTCGGTGGGATGGACTACTGGGTGCTTTAAAGGAGCCAATGGATGGACTGGGGAATTGGCTCAAGGAATGGCACAAGGTAAGGGGGGTTGTATAGATCCTTCTTCTCTCCCGGAATAGTCAATACCTTTGTCAAGACCAGAGGAGGAAAAGGAGAAAAAATGAGTACTGACTGATATACATCAAAGAACCACCCGATTTTGTTTCTCCCAGAACAGCCGTCAATCCCACAACGCCATATCATCATTCCAGTTGATATTCCTGAAATCCAGGTGGTTCACACCGCAGAGCTACGACTTACGAACCTGATGGAGCAAACACCACACGCTGCAGTTGGGAAAGCGATTACAACTGAACTGCGACTCTCACACACCCGACGATGGTGCTCGCCGGACCAGCGGGAAAATGCAGGGGGGCCGCTTGAGTTTTCATACGAACTGCATGCCAACCCAGACATGTGGATCGTGGGTGGTCGTCGGAGAGGAAACTTCACGGCAGAGGAGGGTGAGACGAAAACATTCGCGGTGATGCTCTTGCCCCAGAAGGCTGGGCATCTTCTCCTCCCGGGAGTTGAGATTAGGAGCTTCGCGCCGTCGACGTCGACCACGGGAGGAGGAGGAGGAGGAGGAGGAGGAGGAGGAGGGGGGGCGGGAGGGCCGCCAGTTCTACAGAGACAGGCAATCGCCTGCGAAGTCGACTACCGAAACCATGGCGAGACAGTGCTTGTATTACCTGATCTCCAGAGCACGACGGTGAGTCTGAGTTTCTCTGGTGGAGGACACGGAGGACATGGGGGGGCGTTTCTGATTGATTCCGAGCGGCGGGCTCCTGTATGAATATATGATATCTTTACATTCTACTATAGGTAGTACTTGAGCTACTCAAGACTATTACGATTACTATTATCTAGGTAGGAGTGGAAGAGGAGTACTAGAGTTTGAGTAATATATAAACTTCAAATACACTGCAAATACCAAAGTGACAACCCGGTTTTTTAGCGTCGGGAACATCACAACAACAACAGAAAATCCCCACAATACGCTCTCCTCTCCCGATGGAGGGACCGACGGACGACCCAACCTCAACAGATTTCCAGGCGCGCCCCAACAGAATGCTGTCACGCTGTCACGCCATTTACATTCGCTGTCTCCGCTCCATTTTTATCGTACGAGCTGGACCTAGAGTACCTAGGTAGTAACTACTAAGCACTACGACTCGATTCTCGACATCTCGCCATGTCTTTTTTTACTCTTACAAAGCTTAGTGCAGGGTTTAACATGGGTAAGTAGACTGGCTGTGCTCTGTAGTAGATTGTAAAAGTTGAGTGGCTCCTCATTGGAGATCTGCATGTGATAAGGGACTGAGTGCAGTGGGGTAATTCCACAAGTACAAAATACACGGTTACGGTGTGTACTATACAAGTACTACTACTGCCAGGAGTAGTATAGTAGTAGGTAGTTTCTTAGACAGTGAAGTAGAGTTTGAACTCTGAACTGCTGCAGTCGACCCGAGCTGCAAAAGGCCCGTGGGTGGTGATTGGAGAGGAGGGTGAGCCACTTTCGTGCTTGACTTGCATCCAAGCAAGACACATGAAGCCTCGGAAGACATTGAGTTATTTATTCAGTCTGCACAGAGTACCTAGAGTGTCTAGAATACCTAGAGTATGTAGGCTTAAGCTGGAGTCGCTGGCCACAAATAAAGCCAGCCGCCAAGACTGCCACCTGCAGTGTTGGGGAACCGATTTTCCTCCTGCTCCTGCGTGCGTGTCTTGGACGTCTGGTTGGTGGGGACTTGGCGGTGAGAGCCCATTTTCAATTTTTCAGTTCTTAATTATTACTAGGTACTATAATGTATAAAGAGTACTCATTACCTAGGAATCTCTATTATTATTTTTGTTATTATTATTATTATTATTATTTTTTTTTTTATTCTTGTTGTTGTTGCTGTTGTTGTTGTCGTCGTCGTGCTGTTGTTATAAAAGTGTCGGTTTTGCAAGAATGCCACATGGCTGCCTTAGCTTATCTTTAGCCTATCTTCATTCCAGGCATCTCAACCTACAGAGTACCTACTGTAGTAGAGTGTCCTGACGACTTAGGTTGGATGAAATAGTAAGATGCAGACAGGTGGCGCGCAGCTCAATTCCAACCAGAGAGTCTGGAGACGCTCATTGCTCACCACTTGGCCGATCATATCCTACCTACCTAGGTAGTACATACCTTACTCGTAAGGGTAGGGAGTTATATTGGCTCAGGTTCTTGACGACTTCTTCTCCTCACAGCCATTGCATACACTGCTATACGTATCGTCTGAACACCTAGGTAGTAGACAAGATCGGATCGTACTCAGTCCTGACTGATATTGGTCGATAAAGAAGAAAAATCTGCACGAACTGATAGATAGGTATTGTCTCCGTACCAAACCCAGAAAACTGGAGATCGCCATCTGTACCTACCAGTATGAAGGAACGTATTATCAGGTACTGCGCTGGTACGGCTGGACAAGGAACTACGCCCAGAGCCAATCATCGGCCGCAATCTGCCTCCGAATTTACCGCAGGCGATCCCGCAGACTGCGAATTACAGCCGCCGTACCGCCGCCATCCGTGATTCCTTACCAGTTACCATTCTCTTCCTCGAGTCCGCTCCAGGTACTCTGTATGTTTGGAGAGTATCTTTTGGTTGAATATTTGAGATTTTATTTGCAATTCTGGGTTTCGCCGCCTCTTTTTCTTTAAGGGATAAAAAATAATATTTTTTGCCATCTCTTTTTTTTGAATTTACATAATTTCAGTCGCCTTTTTTCCCTTTCCCTTTTTGGCTCATCACTCCCTTTAAGACGAATTGCTTGTCGGTATCTTCTTTCTCGTCTTCAGCTTCTTCCCCTCTTCCCTTCTCTTCTCCTTCTTCTTTCTCTTCTTTTTTATTCACGGCCACTCCTCTCCTTCCCCCCTTCCCCTCCGGAGACAATCCTCAAGATCTTGTCGCCCTCCATCTCCGGAATCTTTGTCAGATTAGGTGTAACCTACTACCTGAAACTTCTGTTGCTCCATTGGTAAGTCGCAAAGGCATACATCCAATCCCATTTTCGGAAGTTTTGTCCTCGCTCCGCTTCGAGTCCCTACCTATACCCATACCTTTCTCCTCCTTTGGCTCCCTTGCGGGTTCGCTGACACTCAATTCTTTCTCCCTCAACTCTAGACTCCCAACATGTCTTCCACTGCTGTGCCCAAGCGCGTTGCGCTTCACCGCAACCCTGGAACAGACACCTCTGTTCCCAGCTCAGTCTCTGTCTCTCCTTTGGACTCTCCTCGCCAATCACCCTCTTCGACCTCCCTCTCCTCACTGGCGTCGGATGCCGAGAACAATGGCAAGATGCTGGATACCTATGGAAACGAGTTCAAGATCCCCGACTTCACCATCAAGCAGATCCGCGATGCTATTCCGGCCCACTGCTTTGAGCGGTCTGCAGCCACGAGCTTGTACTATGTCTTCCGTGACATCTCCGTCCTGGCTACCGTTTTCTATGTCTTCCACAACTATGTTACTGAGGAGAATATCCCTTCGTTTCCCGCTCGGGTCGCCCTGTGGTCACTTTACACTGTCGTCCAGGGATTGTTTGGCACCGGCGTTTGGGTTTTGGCCCACGAGTGCGGACACCAGGCTTTCTCCCCCTCCAAGGTCCTGAACGACACCGTCGGATGGATCTGTCATTCCGCTCTCCTAGTTCCTTACTTCTCCTGGAAGATTTCCCACGGCAAGCACCACAAGGCTACCGGCAACCTTGCTCGTGATATGGTTTTCGTGCCCAAGACCCGCGATCAATTCGCCTCTCGTGTGAGCAAGACGATCTATGAGCTGAACGAATTGATTGAGGAGACCCCTATTGCCACTGCCACCCACCTGGTTCTTCAGCAGCTTTTTGGCTGGCCAATGTATCTGCTCACCAACGTTACCGGTCACAACAACCATGAGCGTCAACCGGAGGGACGAGGAAAGGGCAAGAGCAACGGTTACTTTGGCGGTGTCAACCACTTCAACCCCAACAGCCCTCTGTACGAGGCTAAGGATGCCAAGCTCATCCTCCTGAGTGATCTGGGTCTCATTATCACGGGATTCGTTCTCTACCTGGTTGGATCCAAGTACGGCTGGCTTAACCTTCTCGTGTGGTACGGAATCCCTTATCTCTGGGTAAACCACTGGCTGGGTATGTCAACTTTTTTCTTCTTTCTCTCCCCTTTTTATTTTATTTTATATCTTTTTTTGTTCCCAAAAAAAGTATGACACTTTAATGGAGAAAGAAACTGACCGTTATAGTTGCCATCACCTACCTTCAGCACACCGATCCCACCTTGCCTCACTACCAGCCTGAGTCATGGAACTTCGCACGCGGCGCTGCTGCCACTATTGACCGAGATTTCGGCTTTGTTGGTCGCCACATCTTGCACGGCATCATCGAAACCCATGTTCTCCATCACTATGTTAGTACCATTCCCTTTTACAACGCGGACGAGGCCAGCGAGGCCATTCAGAAGGTCATGGGAACCCACTATCGTACCGAAGCCCACACCGGCTGGACTGGCTTCATCAAGGCCCTCTGGACCAGCTCCCGAGTTTGCCACTGGGTTGAGCCTTCCGAGGGAACCACGGGCGAGAACGCCGGCGTGCTCTTCTACCGCAACACCAACGGCATTGGAGTGCCACCTTTGAAGCTTTCCAAATAGATCAACATCTGTTAGATCAGTACATAGAACGCTATGAGTGTCATTTGATCGTTTAATATTTGTTTTATCTCTTTTTCAAGTCCGTTTGGCTTCAGAATATTTTTTTTTCCCTCTTCTTTTTTCTCTTTCTTTTTTTTTGTGCGTGGCGCCCTCGCAGGAACGAAATGGTCACGATATACTTATCCCATCTTAGAGCAGCTGCGAGTTGATTGATTCAAGTGGAAAGACGGCGTATACGGAGAAGTGGAAGAATTGTTGATATAATCCATCTTTGCCTGATAAAATGATGATTTAGTTTGGAGTCCTTGTGGAGTCTTTGTTTAGAGCTTTGTGTGTGAATCTCGGTGCTTCTTGATAACATCAGCAAAAGGAAGACCTCAGTTCTGGAAAATGTGATATTGTATTCCTTACAAGCACCCACTCTATCGACATGTGCGTATCTTCACTTGAGTTGTAATGTTAATGAGAGTCGAGTCGAGTCGAGAGTCGAGACTTAACAAGTGGAACTGAGATTTAAGTTGCGGGGGGGGGGGAAGCTTCCGCGGGTCGCCGAAAACCCGCCCACTTCTCCAGTTCTTTTTAACTTCTCCATTTCTAAGCTACACGTACAGCCCCTTGGTTAACTCAACCCGGAAAATTGTGAATTGGAAATTAAATAGCCGTCTAAATTCGACGATATATATATGTACAGTAGTGCTCGGTTTATTGATGATAATTAAACATAGCCAGACTAGAAAGTGTCGTCCTCGAGCTGTTCCATCCGTCGAATAACACTTGGACTTTGCTCGTCTACGAGATCTTCTGTTGTATCATTTGCGCCGGCTGTGAAGAGAAGCTGTTCCACGATGCGTCTAGAGGCTTCCTTGGCTAGTCATGAACATGTTAGCATAGGTTCGGAGAAAACGAGACAAAAAGGGATAGAGAGAGAGAGAGGTGAAACTTACCAGGGGTCTTCATAAGTCGGCTTTGGGGAATATGAAATTGCATGGTCTTTGGTGGACTAACACCCAGCTCATCCTCGTCATCATCGTCATCACCAAATCCATCGTCGTCACTGTCCCACTCGGACCGTTTGCTAAAACCGACTTTAGCCGGGGTCAAAACACTTGTTCCGGGCTGCGGGGTGATGCGGAGACGGTTGCTGCTTGGGCGTCTCTTGCGGCCTGTGTTCGGGGTTTGAGGCTTAAGAGGCGAGGAAAAGAGCTCGGAGTTCAGCTGAGGAGCTTCTGGTTCGGGGCTAGAGATGGGAGAGTCGTCGAAGGCGTATTTTGCTGTGGAAGGCTTGTTGGGCGTGACGGCGAATCTGGACCTAGTGGCATCGTAGCCCTTTCCGAGAGGGGTTGCTTGGACTCGGTAGGTTTTGTCCAGGAGACGGTGCATTATAGGGTCGGATTCGGGCTTTTTCCCTGTGGATCGTGGATGTTCGTGTGTCGCTGGAGGGATGAACGGAGAGGAGGACATAGGGTTGTCGTAAACGTGGTGTTGCTGGTATTGTCTGTTCGAGGGTTGTCCGGGAGTGGTCGGGAGATATGAGTCATCTTCCTCTTCGCGTTCTTCATATTGGTGTTCTTCGTCATCGTAGGTGTTACCAGTGCGCTTATGCATAGGCTCGTAGGGAGATGGATGAGCGATAGAGGAAGTCACGGTTGTGTCATGGTCGTGGATTCTGTCTTGCAGCGCAACACGCGGAGTGCTGTGGGACGACAGACTGAGGGTAGTAATATCCAGGTCATCTGGTCGCCTATTGATATCTAAGCGTTCGGAAGAAGGCGTTTGATAGGATTCAATTTCGGTGAGATTGCTCTGGGACATGTTGGTGGAGTCGTCTTCGGTGGTGACGGTTTGCTCCGCCATTGTGTCCTGGCCGGGAGTTTCCTCATATCCAGATAAAGATACATTGGCGCTGGCTTCGAAGAATTGTTTCCAGAACTGTAGATAACACAAATATATCAGAGAAGGGTCGTCAGAAGAGGCCCGACGCGGGGTGATTGTTATTGCCCACCTTTGCACCCTCCCAGACATCTCGCGAGCTTTCGGCATATTGCTCGACCACAGGAAGGATACTAGTGGTGACAATGCGGTGGGCTCTGCTGAAATTGTGGTCAATTTCTGTACAGGGATCAGCAATCTGAAATGGAGACATGAGCTGCGAGCTGCGAGCTGCGAGTTTAAGGCGTTGTTTGTTGTTTACCTTGCAGTGTGAGGGTAATCGACTGCTCGAGCTTCTCTAGTTCTTCGGTGAGCGTCAGAGGGCGCTGGGCGATGGACGAGGGGCGAGACATGGTCGGGATGCAGAACAGTTGAAAATGGCCCAGGTGAAGGACAAGTAGTTGTCAAGATATGAAGCTGTTGTTGACGTCGCGAGGGGGAAAACACGGGATGCCCAAAGCGGACGCCAGTTAGGGCCCGTGGATAAGGGCTGCTGGACATCACGTGGCGGCGCAGCGGGGAAGCGCTGATGGGCCGATGAGGAGAAGACTCGGAGGATTTGGCTGCTGCCTTCGCAACGACAACGACGACAACAAGCGTTGGCGGTATCTCGCGGATTGCATCGCAAACGTTGAGGGAAGCTATTGTAGTCAACATGCCTACTCCAGTTGCAAAGGGTATGTTTCTCTCTTTTCCTTCTGGACCTCCTAGACTTTAAACCCAGTTATGGCGTCACCTTGGGCGGTGTGCTTATCAGTGAGGCTTGCGCTCGACGAGAACGCCAGTGGATGGAGGGATATGGGCTTCTTTTACGTTTCAAAGTAGACTAGATGATCACTATGCAGTGCTACATGACTGGAGGATAGTCTTGTGCTGATAATCCTAGGAATTATCATCAGTGTGGCGGCACTCGTTGCCGCCGGTATTGCAGTCTACGAGTCTCCCCAATTCCGACGATGGGTGAACAATTCACGCCGGAAGCTCGCTATGGCGCTGCACAATCTGGGAGATGAGATCCATCCTGGTGAGGCTAACTCACCGTTCCGGCAGGATATTTCCATGGCAGAAGAAATCGGCCCTGAAGCCGAGGAGCGCCGACGGATCTCGCGGGAGGAGCTCCAGCGACGACGAAGTATCCTCGAACGGCGCCAGATAAGGAGAGCAAATAGCTCTGTTGGGACGTTCGATACACTCGTAGATGAAAATGGTCGTCTTCTGGATGACGGAGAGCAGCTTGAAAACTCCCTGGCGAGCTCCACTGCGGTGGACCTAGGAACCTCGCAGCCCGTTCAACGAGGCAAACAGTTGGACAACTCAAGTTCAGCGTCGACCCTCCTGATGGGTGAGGAAAAGCCTAGATCTGAGCTAGATGGAATGCATATTTCCATTCCAGCCCCGGAAAGCCGTGCTTCGTCGGCCGGTGCCGCTGCTGCTTCTGCCGATGATGTTTATTTCACAACTGCCTCTGAAGTGTCGGATGGCATGTCGGCTTCCATTGTGTCCCAGGCCTTGGTTGACGAGAACCGGCCCAGGTCGGCCTCGTCATCAAGTCACACGGAGGGCGGGTTCTCTGATGTAATATATGCTCATCCTGAGTCGGTAGCTAACGGCACTACTCAACCCGTCCACTCTCCGTTCTCTGACCTGGAAGGCTTGCACATTGACCATGATCGCCCGTCAACACCACCCACACCCTCTACAGCGCTGTCCACGAGTGACAGCTATAGCCATATTTCTGTGGATGCGTCGTCGGACGGCACGATAAGCGAGCTTGGGGGATCCGTTGTTGGAGCGATTACCCCTGCAAGTTGGTCGGAGGTTGGCAGCGAAATCAGCGACGACGACCATCACCATAACTTTTAACAACGTATCACCACCACAACTGTCAAGAGAAGGGGAACGAAGGATAAACATGAATTATTTTAAGGAAGGGAACGGGCGCTTTAGGACTCAAGGGAAAGGAAACTAATCTGGTGTACTAGTATTCGGCGTTGAGTGTTTAATCGTGTTTTTGCAGTCTCTCATCCTAGACTATGTCAATCACTGGCTGGCAGTAGTAGTGACAGTGGTAGCCTTTATTTTGATTAGAAAGAAACCCATCTTTTCTCAGATTTTTGCAGTAACCTCGTTGTCTCCTATGTATGTTTCTCTGATAGGTAGCGGGTACACGATTAGCGGCAGGAAAATTGGAGGACCAAGAAGGTACCTGGTACAAGTCGGATAACACAGTGCCTCGGCTCACCCTCGGTTGAGGCAAACACATCTAAAGAGTCAACTTCACCTCCTCTCTCTTTCACCCTTTTATTCTCTCTCTTCCTTCTCTCGCGTCTTCCATTTCATACTCTGTGGATCAAGGATAGGTAGGTACTTCTCCCCATCAACAGCTAGACGCAACCTACGTCTTGTTCCAAGCTTCCCCGCATTCTCCTCCTATAACTAGTCCACTCCTACCTTGAAAGCAATTAATTAGTAGCTAACACTCACCTCAGTTCCTCTCCCTTTCTTTTTTTCACCCCCATTTACATCCACAACCGCTCCAGAATAATGGCTGCAGAACGCCTTACCTCTATCTTGAGCCACCTCCGGCCATCCGGAAGCAAAGGTGTCGCCGCCATGTAAGCCGTCTCACCTCATCTCCAGCAACCCTTAGTGGGAACCTACCTAGTAATTAAGAAGAATAGTACCCAGAAGAATCCCGACGATGTGGTCATCACCCTTGCTCTGCGCACGCCCCTGACCAAGGCTGGTAAGGGCGGGTTCAAGGATACAGAGCTCGACTACCTGGTCTACGCGCTGCTGAAGGAACTCCTGGCAAAGTCCAAGGTGGATCCTGCGGTGATCGAGGACGTGTGTTTAGGAAATGTAACCCCCCCCCCTTTTTTTTCTCTTCCTTCCTTTTACCTTCTGCTTCTATGTTCTTTCCTCTCGGGGTATAAGAATGAGATAAGTTAACAGTGAGGTGGGAGGGAAAAGGTCAACGACGGCAAAGCCGCCTATCTAGTCCGCGCTGCCTCCCTAGCAGCCGGTATCCCACACACAGCCGGTGGCTCCTCAGTCAACCGCTTCTGCTCGTCCGGTCTCAAGGCCGTCCAGGATATCGCGAACCAGATCCAGCTCGGGGCTATCGATGTTGGCGTTGCCATCGGCGCGGAGCTGATGTCTGCGGGCGGTGATCGGCTCGTCCGCCCCTTTAACGAGGAGGTGCTGAAGAACCAGGAGGCGGCGGACTGCACGCAACCTATGGGCCAGACGTCGGAGAATGTGGCGGCGGACTTTAACATCACGCGTGAGCAGCAGGATTTGTATGCGGCGGAGTCGTTCCGACGGGCAGAGGTTGCGCAGAAGGCTGGCTGGTTTGATGATGAGATTGTCCCTATCACGACTAAGGTTAAGGATCCCAAGAGTGGTGGCGAGTGGAAGGAGGTTACGCTTGCGCGGGACGACGGGGTGCGATATGGTACGACTGTGGAGGGGTTGTCGAAGATTCGACCTGCGTTTCCGCAGTTTGGGGATAGGAGTACTGGTGGGAATTCAAGTCAGGTTACTGATGGAGGTATTATTCCCCCCTTCCCTTTTTTTTTTTCTTTTCTTTTTCCCCCCCTCCTTTTGAGGAATGGCCAGTGCTAAAATAGATTATGACAGCTGCCGCTATCCTCCTCATGCGCCGCTCCAAAGCCATCGAGTTGGGCCAGCCTATCCTCGCCAAATTCTGCGGCGCCACTGTTGCCGGTGTCCCACCTCGTGTCATGGGCATCGGTCCTACTGCGGCTATCCCTAAGCTGCTGGGCAAGTTCAACCTCGAAAAGAGCGATATCGACATCTTTGAGATTAACGAGGCCTTCGCCTCTATGGCTGTCTACTGCGTCAACAGCCTGGGCCTGGAACATGCCAAGGTCAACCCGCGCGGCGGTGCGATTGCCCTGGGCCATCCATTGGGGGCGACGGGGGCGCGCCAGATCTGCACGATCCTCAGTGAGGCCAGGCGGACAAAGGCGAGGATTCTCGTGACGAGCATGTGTATTGGTACTGGGCAGGGAATGGCAGGGTTGTTTGTGAATGAGCAGGTATAATGACAGGTTCTTTAGCGTTGTTTACTCTGTTATTACCATAAAAGCCGTTGGCAATATATTACTATCATACTATACTATATTATAGGTATATACATCATTACACATAAACTCATAGCTCTACCCTCCACTCATAATAGATGATAATCAAGACTGAGGATCCTCCTCCTCCTTGTCCCTCTTCGCCTTCCTTAACCTCTCCTCCGCAGCTCTAGCCATAACCTCCCTCATCCCCCCTCCACCACCAGAGGGAGGAATAGAAGAAGAAGAAGAAGACCCCAAAACAGCCACCCCCCCAGTCCACCCCCTCTCATCAACATGAAGAGTTCCCTCCCTCTCAACCTCCCAATCCCCCGGATTATAAAACTCCTGGTCATCCACCACCCTCCTCCCCCCAGCCCTCCAATCAGCCCTCTCAACCTCCCTCTCAATCTGCGCTGTCAAATCCCAAAAGTCCCGATCATGTTCGCTAAAGACACAATGCGCCAGCTCATGACATAGGGTCTTCCGGATGGTGCGGTAGTCGCGATACCCGTCGTAGGCGTCTGTGCGTAGCCGCAGCTCGATCACCTCGCCCTTGTTACGGTTTAGGCCGAGGGTGCGCGACTCCATGGTTGTGTGTTGGGCTGGGTCCATTTCTGTGAGGAGGGGCACGGAGAAGCGGTGTTTTTGCATTGCGGCGCGGATGCCTGGGTCGTCGCGGAGGCGGGCGAGGAAGGTATGTGAGCGGGAGGGGTTGGGGAGGTAGGGGAGGGGTTCGAGGCGGTGGAAGGTGTAGTTGTTTGGTGATGAGGAGGTGGAGGAGAGGGTGTGGATTCCTCCTGTGTTTGTGTTGCGGCTTCGACGGGATTGTTGGGTGGCCGCTGCGGAGGCGAGGGCGGAGGCGCGAGCTTCCTGGAGTCGACGCGTGTCTGCTGCTTGGGTGTTGAGGGTGTCGATGTCCTTCGTTGGGGTGCCGAGGAGGGTGATTTTGAGCTTGGGTGAGTCGAGCGCGAGGATGCTGGTGAGCCGCGTTGCGGGGAACGGCGCCTTCTGCATGCCTGGTTTTGGCGCGATCAGGAGCTTCTGGTTCTCTGCGGGGATTTGGAAGGTCGATGCCAGCGCTGCGGCGAGGTCTTGCATGGTGGCTTCATTGGGGAGGGAGATGGAGTGTGTGTTGCCGTGGTGGTGGATTGTAAGCTGGAGCGTTGGGTTGTCCATTTTGACTAGCTAGGATCTCAGCTTGTGCGAGAGTGATACCATAGAGAGCGTCCCAGCTGGATCTCGGGGATGAAGGCACTGGAGACTGGAGACTGGAGACATGGTGGCTTTTAAGATGTGATGGTGAGAGGCGATGTTTTGCATTGCTTTCTTTCTTCGATCATCTTCCATGCTGCTTTAGTCAGCGGACCTCTACAACTCTACTTACGACTACTTATGACTATATTGAAGCTTCTTGCGAACATCTGAAACTTCCTATATCTGTTGATATATTGCTGCTACGAGTATGGGTAATAAGAGTACAGATTGTCTTCTTGTATATATCCTCTTGTATATATCCTCTTGTATATACAGAGTACTACTACCTGGGCACATGTATTATGGAGATATCTTCCTATATTTACAACAGATCCCCGACTGGATATAATAAGAATAAGCAGGTTAAATAACGGTGATATCTAATCTTAACATACTCCGGATGACAATGTTGGGCCCAACGATATATATATATATTTAGAAATAACTCCAGTTGGGTCCCAATTTGTCAGCTTTTCTGGTAGGTCACTAATCACCAACACCTACCTTAGATACGGGATCCTAGATACAGTCCTATAAATATTGAATATCACCCCAGTCCAAAGAAACAGGCAATACATATACATATACATATATATATATAAAACTGTCCCTCAAGCGTATAAAAAAACCCATTCAGACTTGAAAATGGCTGTTGGTGGCTGCTTCTGTGGAAAAATCCGGGTCCAATATAATGGCGAACCCATTGCATCCGTTAGTATATCTTACCTGGCATATCTCCATCAACCCCGCCATTCTTAAATTAATACCATCTCCCCCTATCATTCTTCAGGGCCTATGTCACTGTTACGACTGTCGCAAACTCACTGGCACCCTCTTCACGTACAGTCTTGTCGTCAAAAGCACCGACCTCACAGTTACCGGAAGTCCCAAGGAAATAGCCAAAGTAGCAGACAGTGGGAACCATATTAAGAATTATTTCTGTTCGGATTGTGGTGTGTACTGTCCTAGCTTACCTTAAACTACCTAGGAAGATGTTCTGGGATTACTAAGAAAATTCTAGGCACACCACTCTATGGGTTGAGACCGGGCGAGATAACCATCGTCCGCGCGGGGATCTTCGATGATATAGAGTTTTTGAATCAGCATAAGCCCGAGGCGGAGTTATTCATCGGCGGGCGTGTGAGTTGGGTCTGTCCCCTTGAAGGCGCGGGTCAGTTTGCTGGGATGGTGTCATTGAAATAATCCACGGATAAGTAGGGTAAGGATTAAACGACTGGGTTAATCCTATTCTTGATCTTTGCTGTTGCCTAGGCTAGGTTGCATGGAAGTTCATATATACCAGAGATGGTAGACAGATGGATCAAAGTCTAGATAGCTAGCTAATATGCATTTGCACGGATATATAAATATGCACCCAAACGCCAAAGTTCACACATGAAATCCCTATATCAACTCCAAAACCCATATTATACAGACAACAAGTTCAAGGAAGAAATAGCAGCCTACTCATACTGACGGTCGTCGTCAGCTTCTTCGGCGTCGTATTCGTCCTCGTCTTCTTCTTCCGCCTCAATCACCGCATCCGAGATCCATTCCTCTCTTAGCGCATCCCAGGTATGCCTATCGCACGGGTAGTTAGCACAGCATCTTTCTCGCCTCCGCCAAGGCCCACTCACTCATGATAATGCGTCACCGTCAAGGCCGCCGGCGAGTACTCGTCTGTCAAGACAGACTCGTACCGAAATGGGACTCTTGCAGACACCCCTTGAAAAGTAGTCTTGCGGAGCGGGTATATGTCATCGATTTGGTATTTGTGGTTGTTCTTGCACTGGAACTGGTTTGGTTTCTCAGAGTCAAGCCGGCTCAACCCCGTGATGTCTATATAAAGCCCCGTTCGCATATCTATCCACCGCGCATCGATAATATTCAGTCCCTTGCCGCGGTCGCGCTGGCGTGCCCAGGGGTTGACATCGAGGAGGTAGGAGTGCTGAAGGTCCGGGTCGGTAGCCTCGATTCGAACTACGGTCTGGTTGAAGTCATCAGCAAGACGGAGGAGGGTAGTCTCTGAAACTTGGGTGTCGATGTCCCAATCCCATGGCATAATCTGAGAGTAACCGGTCAGCTTAGAGTATACAGTATTATTTCATAAAGTTTTTATTTTTCAGTTGAGAGAAACAGGAAAAAAAGAGAAGAAAAGAAAAGGAAAAAAAAGGAGCGAGCGAACCTTCCCATTCCACCACCAACCTAGTAATGTCCCATGAGCAATCCAGGTCTCCAGGTCATTCTCCTTGAAGTAGTTGAAATAGGCGCGAACCATCTGGGTCAAGGTCTGGGAGCGTTCTTCGCTCGGTACGGGGTTCTGGAAGAATCGCGAGTCGTAGTGAGCGAGGATCTCGTTGTTACCTGGTTCCTGGAAGTATTTGTATTCCTCAGACTTGTTGAGGCCGTATTTGGTCCACAAGGGGTCAGGGTCCGGGTCGCTGTGGTTGATGACGGTGCCATGGGCGGTATGTTCGGGGGAGTTTGTGGCGGAGGAAGGACTGGGGATTATTGCGGTGGCAGCGACCGAGCAGATGGGACTGACGAGGGCCAGGAAGTCCCGAGGCTTCATCTCGAGTCAGGGGAGGAGAGGGAGGAGAGGGAAGAATGGGGGTGCGTTGTGTAGGTTGGATACGGAGGAGTTGGAGATCACGCTTGTGTTTGCATTCTGGACTTCAGTGCGAAGATAGATTATTTATAGATTGTACACAGCAGACGAGGATAGATAAATAGCGTCTAGTAGTATACTGGATATTGGGATATTCAGAAGAAACGTGCATGAAGAGTTTGCGTAGTTAATAGTTAATAGGCTTTGGGATTAAGCATATCTGAGGTTCAATCCCTTGCAGAAGGAAGGATAGAGAGAGAGGAGAGGAAAGGAGGAGATGAGGAGATGAGGATTGAGGAGGATTGAGGAGGGGTGATAAAGGAGTCTCCTAACTCCTAACCATTTACGTAGCGAATTAATACCAAGGGATTCCTTCCAACTTCCAAGGTAGCAGCAGGAGCAGCAGTGGTAGCAGCAGCAGTAGTAGCAGTCGATCCGGGCAATCCGTACCTGGAGGAGGATGAGTACAATATGTGGCTCCAATTTATGGTCACTCTTCACTTGCAGTGCAGTCGTATACACTGAAACTTAGTTTATTATATTCTTTTATTATATAACATGTTTAATATCGTAATACAGTTAGATGAAGCAAATAGAGAGTCGCTGGGAAATAAAAAGATCGCGTGCCATCCTTCCCAGTCCGGCCAACTCCACTTTCCAGCGCCCTTTTTTAGTTCGTTGTTGAGTTGGATCGAGAAAAACTGGAACTGCGACTTTGCCGATGCCACTTGCTCTCTCTCTCACTCTCTCTCACTACTGTTGGTCCCATCGGATTAAGTCTAGTATTATCAAACTTGTAATAATTACTTTTCTGTGGTCTATCCACATCTCGTATCTAAACTCCCCTCTTCTCTTGCGTCATAGATGATGTCGTACCCAGGGGCAGACTCATCCTAACAAAAAATTATCTTGATCATGGTCAAGAAACTGAGCAATGAAATATCGTCCTACATCACGCCGTCGAATTCATCGCGAAGAAAAAAAAAGTGTACCGAGGGAAAGCGTTCGGCATAATTGATAGTTTATTCATGGCCAATTGTCATCAAGCTGTATATGTGTAGAATTTGAGCTTAATGGTGGTGTGAAAGGAGGAAAAAAAGGGAGGAAATGATGATGATAATGATGCAAAGAGTTGAAGAGAGGCAGAAAGAAGAGAAAAAGGGAAAGCATTTACTGCTTGTCGGCCTCAGCATTCTCAGCAGCGACCTCTTCAGCGTCTTTCATCTCAGCATCAGGCTTCTCCTCCTGGGCCTTCTTGGCCTCCTCTTCGGCCTTGCGCTTAGCCTCTTCTTCAGCACGCTTCTTTGCTGCCTCCTCTTCTTGAACCTTCAGAACAGTCTGGCGCTCGGCCTCCACCTTGTCCTTGTACCGCTGGATGATAGGGCCAGCAACAAATCGGATCTCATCCAGCTTGGCCACGTATACAGACTTGGTGGTGTCTTCACCCTCCTCGTAGAGCCAATCCTATCCCAATAATTAGCTTCATTGTCCTGAGATCTAAAAAAAAAAAGGAAAAGAAGAGTAAGTAAAAAAAATACCTCGGTGTCAGTCAGCTTGGCCCTCAGCTTGTCTTTCTCTTCTTCGCTAGCAAATTCAGAGTAGACTCCGTCGAGCTTGTCGCGCAGCTCGTAGATAGTAGACTCCAGTTCGTTCTTTTTCTCGTCTGTCTCCGCAATCAACTTGTCCTCCATATACATGGAGGTTTCGCGCTCAAGGAGGCTGTCCTTGGTGGTCTGGTCGAGAGAGGCTGTACCGGAGGAGATAGGAAGGTCACCCTTGCGAACCTGCTTCTTGACCTTGCGAGTCTTCTTTGGTTGTTCATCGCCGTTTGCAGCGTCGGTGTCCATTGCCTAGCAAAAAAAAAATTTAGTTAATGACCGACAGTCAAAATGATGGTATATGGAACTCACGTCACCGTCCTTCTTGTCACCCTCCTCAGTAACTGGCTCCTCAACTTCCGTGTCCTCAACATAGTATCCAGACTCGAGGTTCAAGATACCGTGCAAGTTAAGCCTAGCCTTGAGCTTGCAGATCATAAAGTCATCGTTGGCATCGGCCTTGACACCCTTGACGGAGAAGCGACCGACCCAAGGGCTAATCTTGCCGGGAAGAGTCTCGGGCTTGGCGTAACGAGCCTCAAGATCAAAGGGCTGCTTGCGGTAGAAAGTAAGAATCTTAGTAGAGGGCATCACATTGCCCTTGTTGAAGACGGTGAGGCTAGTGTCCTCATCGGGAATGTCGGCAGACTGCTCCCAAGTGAACTCGATGGGGTAAGTCACGATGTCGTGCACAGAGAAGTCACGAACACGGAAAACAGGGGACAGGATCGCACAGCTGAATGCACATCCACGGGCGATAGCCTCATCCTGGTTGAGAGTGAAGGAGAGGGCCTTGCCGAAAAACTTGGAGATGGCGTCCTTGATGGCAGGCACACGAGTACAGCCACCAACCATTTCAATGTGATCGATGTCCTCGGGCTTAAGCTTGGCCTCGGCAAGAACTTGTTCCAGAGGGACTGTGATACGGTCTAGGAGGGGCTTGACCATGACTTCAAGCTCTTCGCGCTTGACGAGAGCGCGGACATCGACGTCCTCCATGAGCGACTCAATGCTGATGGGAGCAGACGGGTTGGCGGAAAGAACCTTCTTCATCTTTTCCGCAGCGGCGAGGGTACGGGCCCAGGCCTTGGGGTTGGAGCGGATGTCAATCTTGAACTTCTCCTTGAACTCATCGGCAAAGTGCTCGGTCAAGGCGCGATCGAAGTTACGACCACCGAAGTGGCGGTCGTAGGTAGTGGCCTTGACGTTGAGTTCGCCCTTTCGGAACTCAACAACAGAGGCGGTATAGTCGCTGTGGCCGATATCGACAAACATCACTCTCCTGGGCTTCTCCTCGGGCCCGGGGAGATCGACCTTGGTAATACCGTAGCCGAGGGCAGTGGCGGTGGTGTCGTTGATCAACCTCAAGACCTTGAGGCCAGCAATCTCACCGGCATCGAGCATGGCGCGGCGCTGGATATCAGTGAACCAGGCGGGCACACTGATTGTGACATCGGTGACAGGAAGTTTCAGCTCCTTAGAGGCGATATCTCTGATCTTGGTCAGGTACATGGCGACCAACTGAACGGCGGAGAATTTCTCCTTCTTGCCTAGGTAGTTGACCTCGACACCGGCCTGGCCATTGACGTCACAGATGGCAGCAGTGTTGTATTCTTGCTCGATCTGAACATCGGGATCATTGAAGGAGCGGCCGATCAAGCGCTTGATGTTGCCGACGGTGTTTTTGAGGTTGGAAGTCTCTTGTGTCTTTGCGGCTTCACCGATATGTCTGCTTCTAACGCCGAATCCAACGAGGGAACTAGAAATCGGTGGCTGTTAGTTTTAGAGGAGTATAAAAGAGAACCCCTAGAAATGGGTATATATGAAATTCAAATAATTTAACAGAAAAAAGGGTCACTTACGGAGTGGCTCTGTTGGAAACTTCATTGGTAATCTGATGATGGGGTGGAAAAAAAGGTCATGTCAGCTTCGTGATTCCGTCCAAAGCTTTGGAGGGGCAGCCGGGGAAAATTGGGCAGAGGGGTAGGAGTAGCAAAGTACGCACAATGTCGATACCCTTATTCCTGGCAACACCAACCTTGGTGCTCTGGGCACCAAAATCTATACCGACAACACTCATTGTGTGGGTGAGTCTTCAGGAGAATCAGGTGGGAGAGGAAGAGGGAAGACGGAGGGAGGGGAGAGTCAGAAGGAGAGAAGAGGAAGAGGGACAGAGTTGGGAAGAGAGAGGGAATAATAATTTGCAGAAAAGTCACCACGCAGAGAAATGGGCTGCTCTGGGTCGTTCGTCGAGGGCGGTCAAGACTTTTTGTTGCTTTTCTGTACGGGGGAGAGGGGGGCAGACTTGACAGAGGGGAGAGAGATATATGAGTAATAGCAATAATACAGGCGACAATATTGGGTTTAAGTACTACTCTACTACTGGGAAAGAACATTTAATCCAAGTAAATGGCTGTCAAGAGCCCCTCCTGTTATACAAGAAGAAGAAGCCCCAGAGGAATCAGGATCCTTCTAGAAACTACAGTTCGGCGGAGTCATGTGACTGTTGTGCGCAAAAAGGAAAAAAGAATGACAAGGATGGGATTCGAACCCATGCTTCAGATTGAAACACGGAAATGTGTTTACCTAAACCGTGCGCCTTAGACCACTCGGCCACCTTGCCTGATTTCATATCGTGATAAATTCCAAGTCCTGCTTATGATCAAACCGTCATCCGACCCGAAAAGATAATCCCAAGAGCAGGAAACAACTTCTTAATATTGAAGGATGAGCATTCGATCCTAGGAATGTATTGGAGGACACCCCAGTAGATCTCCTCAGTCATTCCTAAATCTACTAGTACTTATAACTATACTACTACGTACTACTATGTGAGCTTCGTGCAGGAAAAAAGGAGGAAAGAAACATCTTAAGATCCATGGAATTACTGCCACTGGTATTTGGCATTATATACAACTAACATCATCAATCAAAATCCAATTGCCCCTGGAGACTCTAGGGTAAAATAGCTGTCCGCATCGCCACACTGGCTCTGTCACCCTGGATATTGGAACTAACACGTAAAACTTCCCGGAAAATAGGAATGAAATCAGGTGTGCTAGGTAGAGTAACTAATAGTCATATCCCGTCATTATACGCAAGAGAAAATTCCGAACAAAGGTAAAAAAAAAAATAGAAATTAAGAAACCCCGCCCGGTGTATTACCACTCCCAAGATGCCTGACGCCCCGGCTGAAGAAGAAGAAGAAGAAGAAAATATCAAACAACACCTGATGCTAATTTTGATTAAGCGCCAATATCCAACGCTCGCTGCCCATAGCGGGCCTTTACAAACTCATAGGCATTAGAAACCTCCTGCGATATGCCTGGAATGTAGCTGCGAGCCCATGCACAAATAACTAGAATAAGAAGAGGAATCTAGGATGAGTTAGCAACTGTTAAATTCCGGTTGGTATCTGCAAACTTTGCGGACTCACCCAAATGAAGTATAGATTCCGGTCACTCGCAAGACCCTTCATGCGCCGTGCTTGTTGTTCTCGAAGATGCTTCTGCTGCTCTCGAGATATTACATTCCCAATCCGGATATCCGTGATATCGTCTACTTCCCTAGCAGGAACGGCCCTAGAGGAGCTTGCCTGGGCCTCAAAGTGCTGATCTACGGCTGCCTCCGCAGCGGCTTGTAGCATACTTGCCTTCTTTGCGCGTGCCGCGTCTTCCTCATTCTCGCTCTCATTGTGAGGATATAGTTCTTCATAAGAGGGTAGCTCCGTAGCATTCGGGGCCGAATTGCCCGTCAGCAAGTCCCACCAGCCCTCCTTGGCGGCTCGCGAGGACGCCGGTCGGTGTGGAACAAGATTTGTAATGCGCCTCATCATGGGGCGCGCCTGGTAACCAGGCAATGCCGGCATAGGTGGCAAAGCTGGTAGAGCTGGTAGGTTGGGCAAGTTAGGGAACGCATTGGCAACGCTTTGCTGGAACTGGTTGATTTGAGCCTGAAGTTGATTCCGCCAGGCAACCAGGGCGGCTGGAGGTGAGAACGGCCGTGCATCATCAGTCGCGGCAGTCGGTTCGGGTGTCGGAAGCGAGGCAGGTACATCGTGATGGATGCTGGATCGGCGTGAGATGGCATAATCCGAATCGTCATCCTCATCTTCACTTTCATCAGAATCGTCTACGGCATGATCAAAAGATCCTGAGGCTGATGATGATTCCCACATCGAGTGAAGTGATGTAGAGCTACTATATCTGCGTCGCGAAGACGCCAAAGACCCCACACTGCGTGAGCGGTAATGGCGCGTAGGGATCAAGGCAGCTTGATGAGCAGGCAGCGTTGTCGCGAGGTCCGCCGGAGTAAAGCCCCTTATGCTCCGGGCATTGGGACTGGCTCCCGCAAGACGGAGCCTATTAACAATATGTGCGTGGCCATTCAATGCGGCTAGGTGCATCGGCGTGTTTCCGGTGTTATCCTGCACGTCAGGGTTTGCACGTCGGGCAAGCAGGCCAGCAACAAACCGTGTGAGGCCCAAGGAGGACGCAAAGTGAAGGAGAGTCTGCCCAGTGGAGCTCCGAGTATTATACCTAGGCGGACGTGGGCTGTCGTCGAGATCGATGAACTCGAGGTAAGTCAACATTCGTGAATCCATGTCGCTCAATTTGCTCTGGGAGTCTAGTCCAGGAACTTGCCGTTGATGGCCACCAGAACTGCCCTGGAAGTCCTTTTGAAGACCAAATGCCCCTTTGAGGTCACTGCCCATAATTTGCTGAGCAGTTTGAAATGCATCCGCCTGGCTCCCGAGTTTCTGGCTGAGAATTCCAAGAGCAAGGCGATACATCTGCAGCTCTCGGTCATCTACATACCTGAAATACTGTTGTTGTTTCGGTATCAAAGGTTGAGGCTGCTGCAACTGATTAAATGTAGGGTGTTCATGCTTGAAAACCACAGCTACCAATCCAGGTTGAAGGGCTGGCGGGGTCAAGCAGTTAAGACATTTATCGCCCCAGAATGTAGTGGTTGTCGCGAGTGTGTCACCGAAAACAACTTCCATCCCTGGATAGAAGCCGCTGCCTAATAAAGTGACTTCAGTTCCTCCTGTGATGGAGCCCTCTGCCGGGACCAGTTTGTGAATTACTGAGGGAAGTCGGTTTCCAGCGTTTGTGAGAGGGGGCCACATGGGCGTTGATGGGCCAGGGGCAACTGAAAGATTGAGACTTTGTTCCTGAAAGCTGTTCCTGCCGGATCCGCCAGGTGTTCCAGGGCGGCTCGGTTGGGCAGAGTTGGGTGCAGACATTAATTGTTGCTGAATGAAGTTGTCCAGGTTCTGTTGCTGCAAAGTTGTGAAAAAGGGATTATTATCCCCACTGGTAGGGGTAGGCGGTCCATTACTGAATTGATTGGACATGGCAGAGGAAGTCACAAACGGTCTCTCGGTAGGAGACACAAACCCGCGAGCCACTGGAAACTGGGGCTCAGTGCTGGAGACTGTCGCGGACGACTGTCCATTTTCAAGCTTGGTCATGGTGAGTTCCGAGGGAAGTCTGCCAGAGCTGCTGTGCTTCCGCCGTTTGCTCATCGGTCCCTGGAAGTCATTTGGAGACGCCTGGCGTGACAGGCTACGCGAGGCTTGGGAGTGGGATGAAGTCGTGCCATTAGTCAAATTCACGAAGGCGCCTGTATTGTGCTGGTGCTGCGAGTTCAATCTTTGCTGAAGACCTGCAAGGTCTGTTATCGATGGCGATCGGATCGATTGTTTTGGGGACGTGGAAGCTTTGACAGTCTCAGGAAGAGGGCCCGATGCGAATACACCAACACCGGGAAGCTGTGTTCCATCAGGCAATGAAGGGGAGGGTCCCGGGGCGGGGGGTGCTGGAGGTGCGTGGGTTTTGTGGTCATCTGTGATCATGATCGAATTGGTGATCGCCTGAGCAATGACGTTATCTTTATAATCCTTGACGGTGAAAATGACCCTGGAAATGGGGGGAAATCATCATGTTAGCTCATTCAGCTACTGGAGATAAATAGCTTTTCGTTTATGTCAAGGGGTATACATACTGAAACCCAAGCTTCTCGTTCTGGTGTCTACAGTAACAAGCTATCCGCATCGGTAGCTCTACCTGCATTGCCCCCACCGGAAGAACAGGTACTTGGGCATCATTTTGACCTGGAACTGTGGCTTTGGATGGCTCAGCCCAATCCTTGATCTCGTTTGTGTTGAAAACAATCACCCGCTTGTCTTCATCCTTCTGGAACAATTCATCCTCCTCCGGCTTACGCTGCTTCTTTCGAAAAGCCCGCTTTCGTTCGCGTTGTATACAACCGGTGCAGATCTTTACTTCTCCACCATCAAGGGGCTTGTCGTCCTCCTGAACCTCGTCGCTCGTATGCGGGGAAGAGCTAGGTGAATTGTGTGGGATCTCCCCTCTGGCCTTAGCGAACGCCTTTTGTAGCTTTTCCTGATCTTGCATTGCACTCGTACAGAATAAGCTAGTATAAAGTTGGAGGGTGTCTGGAGAGCGGTCTGTAGCCTTGGATGCAAGGAATTTGGGTTTTGAGATGGTGTGGCTTGGTAAACGCAACTTCTTGACCCCAGACGGCAAGGGATATAGGGTTAATTTAATGGGAATCTGAGTCTCGACGCGGGATTTGAGAGAAGTCGGGTGAACTGTTAGAATGTGGAGTTGTAGTGGCTCGGGCTTGATACTCGTCTGCGTCGGAGAAGGAGCAAAGTTGGTAGCAAAGGGAAGACCGTTTGGTATAATGTTCAAGCTAGCGTTGAGAGGAGAACCCCCATTCATATTGATACCGCCGAAACTTTCCTCGAGGAAGGAGGAAGGCGATTGACCGCCCCACGGACTCAGGGGTGACTTCACTTGACCTGACATTCTCGAAACCGAGAAGGGCGTAGAAGCATCTTTGGGGTTATGGGAAAAGAATGGAGCGGTTGTTTGTGACATTCGCTATAAATAGATCAGCGCATTGGGTTCAAGCCAGAGAATGATAAATCGCTTGAGATTATTTTTCGAGACTTACTGGTGAGGCAGACTTCCGCTTCATGGAACCTGGTGCACTCCGCAGCTGCGACCTTGAGCCCTTGATAGTCCTTGGACGCGGCGTAGAGCCAGTTTTCAAAGGACTCGGGCTGCTAGCTGCACTTTCAAAGTCAAAAGCAGCATCCATAGCCTTGTTACTCGATTCGAGGTCTGTTTCGGCAGGATAAGCGCCTTCCAGGTTTGGTAGTGAAGGATCAAAGCCAAACAACAATTCGTCCTTGACGTGACCAAAGTCCGGGTTCATCCAATCTTCAGACGTGTATCCAAAGGGCATCACGGTAGTTTCACTATGAACCACAGATGCGGAGGAGGCCACGGAGAGGTTTCGGAGATGGTTTCGAGGCGATTCGGAAGTGGAGCTGGGGCTTGAATTGTCCGGAGACTCAGCTGGGGAATCTGAGGTTAGAACCTTGGGGTGTCGCAAGGTGTCTTGTTCTTGGTAGGAGCGTTTGAGGGACAATTCCGAGGGAGAGAGACAGGCAGGCTCTGATTCGGAGAGGGTGCGGGATGATGTAGTACGGGTAAAGAGGTCGTCAAAGTCTTGACCGGCATTTTCAGACGACAACTGCAGCCTTGCGGAATCAAGGAAGTCCATATCTGTGTCTTGGTAAGGGTTTACCATGTCGTCGTCCACGACAATCGGGTCCAGGGCGGAAAATGTGGGAGAAGAGGCTGGTCCCATCCTTGAGTGTGTTGCGGCAGGGCCAGAAGGGACCCAGGGACGCCCTTAAGAGCCGGTCTACCAACTCCCAGATCGGGGAAGAAATTTCGCAAACAGTCCAAGCAGTCCGTGAGCCCGGTTGGAGTGAAAGAGATATTGGGTATAAAAAAGAGCCGGTCAAGGCAATAGAATTGGCCGGGAAAGGATCTCCAAGGGCGCGGACAGTCGAGAGTTCGTTAACTTAGAGTAGCAACGGGACGACTCGCTTAGCAGCGTAAGAGATAGAGGGGGACGAAAGGACGATGAGGAAGGAAGAAGAAGAGGACGAGGAGGAGGAGGAGGAGGAGGAGGAGGAGGAGGAGGAGGAGGAGGAAAGAGAGCGCGGAAAGAAGAAATTGGAGAGAGAGAGAGAGGAGAGTTTCGTATCTGGGGAAAGGAGAGGGTTTGTTGGGGGAGTCACTCGGTACGTACGTGGGAGGTTAAGAGGAGGAGGAGGAGGAGGAGGAGGAGGAGTAATAATAATAAGAGGTCACTAATGCTAAAGAAGTAGTAATAATGAATGGCGGAGACGACAGACGCGGCAGCAGCCCAGAGAAGGAAAAGGGAGGAAAAGCGGCGAAGAATTCCTGCCTCTGGCAGAGATTTGTTTGGCTGCTGTTCCCATCTATCGAGGTGGACGAGGACGGCAAGTTCCAAGGTGGAATAATATCTCACCGCCATAGGATAAATATATTCATTTTATTCTTCCTTTCTTTGATTAATATTCCATTCCAATTCCTGTTAAGAATAGCAACTACTACAGAGTACCTATAATACCTTAACAGATACCTAGGCGATAATGTCATGGATTGCTGCTGTTCTGTCTTCTTCTCTGGGAATCTCGCGGTGAGCCTGCGGAAGGCGCTAGGCCAGATTAGGACGGGCCCAGCCAGGGACCAGAGCCAGGCTGCCGGATTCTGATTGGCTGTAAATCTGCTCTCAACGTTCTTGGGCAGCTGCTCTGGCCTGAGGCTTCGAGGCTTCCAGGCTTCCAGGCTTCTTCTGTGTTATGTGCCTTTTAAGTAATTGCGATTTGCCTGAGGTACCTACCTGAGTCATACGCGGAGTACCTGGTAATCAACTACCAACTACCTTAGAATTATTATTATCATTATTTAACGTCTTATGGAAGATGGATATGAGATGCTAAGAGCATAGATATTGCTTATCTCGCATCTCACAGCACTGTTATGCTCGATGCCACGAGGGTGACGAGATGCAAGTCTCTGGCAAACTACTCAATAGGATGGGAACCCTAATCATCGCCCACAGTTGTGTCCTACAAGATGCATGCACAATGTAAGATTTAGGTATACCGCAGACTCTGTTGTGCTCTTTGCGATCATCTCTGTCCTACTCTCTACAGAGTAGTCTCCATGCTCTGGACTGAGGGCAAGTCCCTCTCTTTCCTTATCACTATAGGTACTATCTATTCGCCAGTAACTCCTCGAGACTTTCAAAGTATATTATCCATGTTGAACCTAAAGCCCGCTGAAGAACCGTAGAAGTAGACCATGGGTCTTAATCTAATACTGACAAAAATATAATCAACTACACAAATCCCATTTATGAGTGGATATTTGCATAATCACTCATCCCCATCACGCTGCTCAGTAGCTTTGAAGTGGAAGGCACATTAAAGTAGCTTATTCCAAGCTCCAGTCCGTTGCTTCTGAGAACGGAGGACTGTTTAGCTGTGAAGCTTGATAAGAACCTAGACCGGTAGACGAAAGTCTCTCTTGATATGATACAATGCCATGCACACAAAGACCTCGTCTTAATTTCAGATTAGGCAGCTGGTTTGATTGGAACAAGTAGAGGTTAGTCCAAATTCTCTGGAGCAGAAGAGCCGCGTCTTGGGCAAGCAGATACTCCGTAAGAAAATATAGATTGATCGGTAGCTAGTTATCTGATTCAATACAAGGTTTCTAGAAGGAGACCGTAATTTGAGGATGCATAGACTGAATGCGACCATTGCCATCGTGAATGAAAAAGAAGTCGTGCATACAATGTCCATAGATTGTATGCCCCCCTTGTTAGATGATACCATGCTTGCACAAATTCTTCCAGAATTTGGATTCTTAATCATTGCAAGAGAAGCTTTAGTTCTTTTGCTAAAGAACTTCACCTTGGTGGTGGATTCAGGGTATTCTCAGGGTCCAGGTAATGAGCTTCTTCAGTGATTGGGCTCTGATCCGAGAAACAGAGGCCTCGCGCGAGCGTTTCACCTTATATAGGCTCTAGAGACACTAAAGGCAATTACTCTCTTGTCCACCAGACAGGTCGTATCTCTTGTTTGTCGAAGTGAACGGGGAGCTGACTCCGTCCTGCGTCTCAAGAGTCGAGACCCTCAGAAAAAAAGGCCGAAGCTGACGCCTGCAATGGAGAATATTTGGCGCTCGCCATATTTTTTGTCCTGCCGATTAAGCTTACGGGCGTCAGTTGGCATGACCCCTTCCATAGTGGATATGGGCGCTTGCTGGAACACTAGAGTCTGAGGGCTGCAGCTTCGTTCGATTTTGAAATAATTTCCGTATCCCGATAATGTTTTGTAGCTCGAAGGAAGAGGCCGAGTAGCGAAGGTCATATCGATGAAAAGAAGAAGGTGGTCAATCAATCAATCTAAATGCCGATGCCGTCATGGCCCTTGCGGTGATGAAGCAGTTCCTATGTCCACACATCGTTGTTGCAAGAGCAGAATTAGTTTGGCAGCTTGGACATCCCCTGCAATTTAAGCGGAGATGTTACAGGCAATCGAGAACGTATCATACCCTGCCGATATATTACAACCTTGCAAGGCGGTTGAATAGTGCTGCATCATTACTCCCAAACCTAGGGGGTACGTCGAGAATAAATTGTAGATGCTGTACTTCAAACCCCTAACCCCGCTGTGGAGTCATACTAGGTGAAAACTAGCCATGACCAAAAGAAGAAGATCGAGGAAAAGTCTAACCTTGAGGTAAAGAAGACAATAATATAGATAAAGCTGGGGACTTCGAGTAGGTACAGAAGAAGAGGAAGAAACGGGATGGCACGTGGCAGGTCCTGGGATTTAGGAGAAGAATCCGACAACTTCGTTGCCATTTCAACCACACTCCCAATTACCTTTCATCACAAACTCTTCCAAAGTCGTGACAACCCATTGAGATCATCGGAAATGGTGTCATCCAGATTATCCTGTAGGTCAGATTATCTCCGACAAAAAAAGATGTGGTTTAATAACTTCGGGGCTTGGCAGGGTGAGGACAAGGGGATGCACCACTCCGCGCGTTGAAACCTAAACTGTCACAGACAGCCGCCAAAGGGACTAGGGGAGTCTCGGCAGCACTGACCTGACTCGGTCCTCAAGAAGAGTAAAAGTGACTGTCTCCGCAAATGTCCCTCCATCTCGCCTCATTGAGGTACACTACATCCCAAATAGTCTATACTTCTGAAGGACTACCACGCTCTGTGGTCCTGCTCGGACATGTCGGCGTTTTGATGTCCAGGGCCCGGTGCTTGCATTTCAATCTACTTCAGACTGATCGACTTCCCTAGACCTATCACAACGATTCCCGACGTATCAATGAACCACGCCGGTAGTGAGAGGCTGGGCTACAAGGCAATCTAAGTGCTACTGGGCCACAGCTACTACAAACGACGAACCCTGAATTTATGGACTCGACTGTGGGTTTTCATCTCCCTGGTCTGGGCTTTAAACAGCTCAAAAGGTTGGCAGCAGTGGACGGTATCTGAAGGCATATATAAAGGTAGCCAGTCGGGCATGTTGGATAGAACTTTTCTTTCTATCCATCAGCCTCTCGATCTTTTCTTTTTCGGATCCTAGAACCTTTCGTTCTTTCCCTTCTTTTCTAACTTCATTGACTGAAGTCCATTCTTTCGCCTCATTCTTTCCCATCCCCTCATTCATTATCACAAAAAATCAGTAACGCTGTGCGTTCAACCCAAATTCCTACAAATAGCAAAGATGTCTGTCACTAGAATTGCTGGTGTTGTCCTCGCCTCGGCTGCCCTCGTTGCTGGCCACGGCTACGTGACTGGTGCTGTCGTGGATGGCCAATACTACGGAGGATACATCGTCACTCAGTACCCCTACACCGACTCCCCACCTGAGACCATTGGATGGTCGACAACCGCCACCGATCTGGGATATGTTGACGGTTCGGAATACTCCGATCCAGATATCATCTGCCATAAGAGCGCTGAGCCAGGTGCCATTTCTGCGGAGGCCGCTGCAGGAAGCGATGTTGAACTGCAGTGGAGTGTATGGCCGGAGAGTCACCACGGTCCCGTCATCACTTACCTCGCCAACTGCAATGGTGATTGCTCCAGCGTTGACAAGACTACCCTAGAGTTCTTCAAGATCGACGAGGGCGGTCTGGTTGATGACAGCACTGTACCTGGCTCGTGGGCTTCTGACCAGCTGATTGCCAACAATAACAGCTGGACTGTGACGATTCCTAGCAGCATTGAAGCTGGTAACTATGTCCTGCGCCATGAAATTATTGCCCTGCACTCAGCCGAAAACGAGAACGGTGCGCAGAACTACCCTCAGTGCATCAACTTGAAGATCACTGGAGGTGGCAGCGACAGCCCTGACGGAACCCTTGGCACTGCGCTTTACACAAACACCGACCCCGGAATTCTTGTCAATATCTACCAGACATTGGACTCTTACGATATTCCTGGCCCTGCTCTGTACTCTGGCAGTTCTTCTGGTAGCTCTAGTAGCTCCACTACAAGCGCTGCGGCCACTACGACTGCCACTACGACTGCCGCATCGACCACCACCGTCTCTGCCACGACAACTACCACTGAAAGCGTCACAGTCACCTCCACCCCTCCCGCGGAAACCCAGGCCCAGGTTCCTACCTCGACCACTGCTGTCTCTACACCAAGCTCCACCGCGAGCTCCACCGCGGTCCCGTCTTCTAGCGACAGCAGCAGCCTTACTGATTACTTCGACTCCCTCAGCGCTGATCAGTTCCTCAGCCTCTTGAAGGAGACACTCTCTTGGTTGGTCACTGACAAGGTTCATGCTCGTGATACTTCAGCATAAACCGAAAATGAGATGGGATAGACTTTTGCTTCTTATAGATTCAATGGTCGCGTTCAGTCGCTGAACTATTGGACTATCTTTTTTTTTTTTTCTTTCCTTCTATATATATAGGATCAGGGATCCTTTTTGTGTACCTATACATCTAGCGAATTTTTGGAGCCTCCTCCTTCTTTGCTACAACGATAACTACCTAAGAGATACTGTAGAACTCGTATTGTAACACTCTTATATACACACTTCTGATAGGCGAGGGGGATCCCCGTACCCAACTTTGTACTACATAAACTACCTAGGTACCTAGGTAGTGATCAATATATGCCAGACCACTCGAGACCACATCGCCATCGGTAGTACTACTACTACTACTACTACTACTACTACTACCACCACCTAGGTACTAGTAGTGGTATCATTATCAGAGACCTCTCCACAAAAATACAGCCACTACCAGAAACCAATACTGGCTAACATACAGAGACATTATACATATATAAATGGGCCAGACTTCCTGAGTATATATACCATTGCCAATTATGATAGGAAAACGTACTTCCGCATGACCCCGGAAATATTACATATTTGTCCCCGGTAATCGTAAAGAAAAAAATACTACGGGAAACGGTTTTTTAAAACTGTGTCCTACTAGTAGTATTAGTAGGTAGTAATAGTAACCCACGGGTTCTGGAAAGACGGGGTAGTGTTTTTTTTACGTTTGCCTGGGCTTCATCAATCTCATTGAGGATAGATAGTATGCATCACTCCCGGACGCCACGCGGCAAGACAGTCCTCGTGTGCAAAGTGTAAGGGGGTTCTTCTAGGGAAGCTGGAGGTTGACCATGATGTCGTGGATTTTGTATACTCTAGAGAGACGATTGAGGTGTCGGGATTGTCCTTCCTCATTTAGGGTGGCGTTGAATGTGTTTCATTCTCTGGGCTAGAAGGACGAGAAAGAGAAGGTGTTTATACGTACATACGTATAAAGAGAACTGGTTACTGTATCCAAGTCTTCTTCCTCAAAGACTGCAAGGACGGCAATACAACACCCAAAGATATTCTTGCGAGTTGTTTTGTATATTAGTAGGAATACCTGGTTTCCTAGCTATCTGCTTGTTTAATCAAAGTCCTCATACACGTAATAACAGTAGTAGTTCTCTACACGCTCTCTGGAAGAACAGGTGGCTCGCCAGATAATCGCCCAATAAGCGTCCCAGGTGGACGGACAGGTACTTTATCTTCCTCCGCTCTAGTTCGAAATGTCTCTACCTTCACATTCAACTCATCTCCATCCGCCTGCGCCTGCGCCACTGCTTGCTCAGGCGTGGTGTGTTCATCAGCCCTAGGAGCATCGGTTCTCGGTCCTCCCCATGTGCGCTGACCTGCTGTGAAAATCCCATATACCATGTAGAGCCAATTGAAAAAAGGGTTGAGTATGAACATCAGTGGGTAAAGCCATGCTTTGAACCTCTTGAGCTTTGCGCCAAAATAAAACATCAGTGTATAATTAAGCCCCAGAGATATCATGATAAACCCCACAGGAAGATCATCCACCTTGCTAGAGGTCGTAATGATCGAGATGACCAGGACAAAGAAGAGAAGCGCCGTGGTTCGAATGGTGTTTTGTAGGAAGCGAACCAGACACAAAAGCGGATATCGTCTCCATAACCTGGCATCGGTCAACATGCATACCTCATTAGTGATGTAACCAAGAAACCATCGGCGTCGTTGTTTCAAGAGGCTGCGAAACGTCTGTACTGCTTCCGTCTTACAGAACGCCCTGGTGCACATTTGGATCTGATAGCGTTTTTGTGCCCCAATCATGAAAAGGTGAGTTAACCAACGGTCTTCACCTAGATAACACTTCCCGTAGTCGAAAAGATCTTCGCACTGTTCGGCCTTGTCTGCGAAATAATATTTGGCCATTTTTCGAAAAGCGGAAAATCGGAGCATAGTCAACGCACCAGGGAGACAGGTCACAGCACCACAACCAGATTCCACAGACCTCTCGAAAAGTTGTCCGTGGATATATTCCATATCCTGAAGAACAGTGATGAGAGAATTCTTCTCTGTGGTTGACGTGATGATGCCAGCCATGGCTAAGAGCGTGTGTTTATTGCCTGGCTTCAACTCCATATCGTACATAAAGTTCTGGAGGCACAATCTGTCAAGCATGCAGTCGGAGTCGATGAATAATAAGAAAAGGTTGTCATGCTTTCTGAGGTACTCGGCATAAACCTTATCAATTAGCTTGAAGGTCTGCTTCTGGCAGTGCCGCTTTCCCCCGTGATTGAACCGAGACACGGTGATCCTTGCATCCTTATACATTACATCTAGACTCTGCGGATATGTCTTGAGTGAGATTGAGATTCCGAGGTGGTGGATCACACGGAGATAGGGCTCAAGCTCATCTTCGAGGCCCCCGTCATATGAGAGAAAGACGTGTATGCAGGAGGTTGGGTAATCGCTCTCGACAATTGAGTCAACCGCCTTTATCAGAATCTCTGGATCTTCCCTAAACACGGGAATGACGATAACAATCTTTGGTGCAACCCGACCGTCAAGGGCTTCCTTTATACTCTGACGCCTTCCTATCGAATTGGTCACCAGCCTATAGATACAGAACAGCCATGGAACGGTGAGGAGTGTAGCAAATGCCCAAAATGCGAACCACTGGAGGAAGAAGACCATTTGCGGTGGGAGATATTGCCTCACGGGTGGAGGAAGGGGCAGCGTCGTGATCATAACGGGGAGGAAAATTCCTCTGAGAACGGAGAAGAGGATGATTATAAGCACGGCCAGAGCCTTGATACTCCAGTGATCTGCTTTCTGGTAGACCTTGGCCAGGCAGTATATGAAAGCAGCAAGAAAAAGGATCCATTCTATGAAAGCAGCTAGCATCAGGGGACTGATAATACAAATGTATACGATCTGTATATGACGGACAGGCCGAGTCAGCTCTGATCTGTCTGTATTAATTGGAGACTTACATCTCTGGCAGGCCATTTTTGTGGCATGTCCGGTGTGATGTCATCTGCCATGGCGAAGAGCTCTATAATGCAAGTCTTTCTCTCCAACAAAGTATATTTTGCTGTGCACAAAGAACCGATATCTGTCAAGCAGTATAGATGGACTCAATAAGCTCCAGATATGCCATTGATCGATTTCACCAGGGGGACCGTCGATGAGAATGGGTGGTGAAGTTACGTGGACATTGAGCAGCGCTCTTGATATCGACGTACTGTGGGAAATAGGCTTGGTGGGGTATAGTCGATGTGAACTATATAATGTTCAGATATCCATGCAAAGAAAAACCGAGTGGTCGATGACGATTATGATGAATGAAGCAGATATCAACAGATATCAACGAACGAGAAGAGGTGGAAGTGGAAATGGAAAGAAAAAAGACTCCCCCGTGACTGCCAGACAACGCGGCATAGTGGACGAGAAAAGGAAGGAGCGGTGGGGATGTTGCGCAACAGACTGACCATTAGAGGTTTCTTGTATTGTGCCGCATGTTTGCATATGGCATCAAGAGGAAAACTATTAAAGTTGGGCACTCTTGAAATCGATGTCAAGCAGTGTAGGACACGCTCGTTGAAACAGAGTGTTGACTTTGTTAGCTTCTAGTTACCAACATATAGCGCCAGAATCAAAGAATCAAAAAGTATTTCAGTGCGATATCTTAATGCTGCTCTTAAACAAGAATATTGTCATTTAATTTCAGCGAGAAATGACAAGCCAGCTATTTCCACTCATATATGATGAGTTATCCAGCCCACAAGTCATTCAATAACGGAAAAGGCAACTTCTTCTGGAGCAGCATGGCTTAAGAGGAAAAGCTCCTCCAGCACACACATCTGCTAGCATACATAAGAACCAAAAAGGGAAAGATGAAGAAGACCTGGGTATTCCAGACATCCACATACAAAAATGAAGAAGAAGAAGAAGAAGAAGAAGAAGAGAAAAGACGCAAGATCATCTAGAAATTTTTTAAAACAAACGCATACACCACGTACAAAAAAATAACTTCGAACCTGCGGAATAAGACTGTGAGAAGCAAATTACACACAAGCATCGCAAAGATACATGATGGGTATCGAGACTGAGACTCTGATCATCGGAGGGGCTGGAGAGGTTTGGAAGGGTTAATATGACAATGTCAGAGAAGCAGTAGTGGAAGAAGATGAAAGAGACGAATGAACCGGCCACAACCCCTTTTGGGATATGTACAGATTATGGGGCCGGCGCAATTCGAGACCTTGTCGACAGAAAATAAGTTAATCCTCCAACATAATAGACCGCACATGAGAGTTTCTCACACGTAGAGATGACTAGTCGGACGATAATCGACCATCCATTCAATGAGAAGCGCTAAAATGCGAGGATGAAAGAGGAATGGGAGCGCAAAAAGAAGGACTGGGTATTTTCGTAACGGACAAATGGTAAAGATGTCGCCCAGGAAGCAAAAAAAAAAGAATGAGAAAGAAATGAACAGCTAGGGGTGACTGGAAGGACAAGGGGAAAAAAAGGATAATCATAGGAAAACATCCAATGGGTCCTTCAGGCGAGATCGAGTTTGGAATTGGCCTTAACTGTGACTTTGCATGCCCATAAAGACCTCCTGACAGTTCTCTACCAAGAACTTAAGGACCTCGTTCTTCTTCTGTACATCCGTCATCTCTCGTGCTAGGCTTTCCGGTCGCATGATAGTCGGCGCAAAGACAACAGCAATATTCTGACTCGTCATGAGATTCTCCTTCTCGCGCTCAACCACGCGTTTCAAGTGAAACACAAGAAACTCGAGAACATCCTGATGGACACGAGGCAGTTCACCGAGGCTTTTCTGCAACGATTCAATTCGAGCAGATTGCGACGTGATCTCGCCACTTTCAATAATCATTTCATAAACATCGTATGTAATGAGAGGCATAGGTAGCTTCCGGAAGTACTGCTTTAATGCAGATGTCACCGCGTGAATATCCAGATCTGGGTCTGAAATATCATAGTCTTGAGGAGATCGTTCGAAGCCTTCACGAATGGTTTGGATCGCGGAGCTGGCGCCCGATTTACGGTAAATTCCTTCCATATCCATACCTGATTTTGGGAACAGAGAAAAAAGTGGTTAGTTCATTCAAATGGGAGGAAGTGACGGGAGCAAGTCATACCTCGTAGTTCGACTTCTTGAATACAGCGGGTTATAATAGCTGGAATGATGCTTTTCTCATGTTCCATGCGTTGCTCCAGGTCGGTTCCGAAGAGTCCTATAGTGGTATTAGTTTCTACAGTAAGGAGAATAAGACTTGCAAAAAAAATACCTGTGGTAGCAGCGTCAGCCAAAGCCTGGACACTATCGGTCTGTGGAATTCTCGCTCCGGCCTGTTTATTCCTCTGATTACCAAAAAATCCAAATCCTTGACGACTAGGATCTTGGGTTTGGGAGCGCGGTAGACCGGTAGAACTATCTGTGGCGCTAGCATTCTCGCTTGACATAAAAGCACCCTTAAGACCCTTTGTGACTCCTTTGGCGACGTTTTGGCCTCCCTTCTTCCAATTAAATTTGCGAGGTTGTCCCTTACGGATGCTAACAACCTGCGGCCCTGGAACAACTGTAGCTGGCTCGGCCTCTTCAGAGACGTTAGCCGTCGATACTGATGGTGCCAAGTCATTGGTTGCTGCTTTCAAAGCATCGATGGAAGACAGTGATTTTTCCTTTCCGTGAGAGTAAATTCCGAGACCATTAGCACCGCGATTTCCGTCACTTGAATTTGCTTTATAGAGCTCCTGGATCTGATGCACCAGTTGGTTGTTCAATTCGGCCAGCTGGGCGTTCTTTGAAGAAAGTTGTTCGAATTCCTGGAAGCTCTTATCCTTCATGCGAGTTAAGTTACCAAGCTCTTCCGAAGCTTCGTTGCGCTTCTGGACTAGTTCTTCAATTTGTGGAGCAAAGGACTCTTTTAACTTCTGAATAGACTCAACAAAGTCCCGTAAGACCTTGTTGGTAAGTTTGCTCAGGTCAAGGGGGCCACTGCTACCGCCTCGCTTCTCAGACTCCAAATGTTCAGTTAATACAGTAAGCTCTCGCATGACAATTTCCTTCTGGGCATCCAATATCACCATAGTTGAGCGCTTCTCGTTAAGCTCGGTGTTAACTTGCTTGACGTCGGCAGTCGCGCTCAGAACGGCCTCCATTTCTGCGATCTTTTGGTCTCTTTCAATCACTCGTTGGCGTTCCTTGCGTAATTCGCTCCGAAGCCAGCTTAACTCATCGGCTCCGCCTTGTTCAGGAGAGCCAATTGAGGTATTCACAATGTCCGACATTGGCGATGAACCATTAACAGGGGATCTAGGCCACTTGGGGTCTTTTAGCAGCCGAGAGCCTTTATCGCTGAAGCTCCGGCCGTGACGCACAGAGTTGGACATGCGGCGCAGGAAAGAAGAGTCGCTCGATTGGGAAGGGTGAATCTCATCGGAGCCCATAATTCGGGCCATATCCTCGTCCATGGAAAAGTCACCCCCAGCACTGTACCGCAGCGGCGAAGGGGAGGCGGCATGATCCGTCGTCCGATACGAGTCAACTTGCGGGGGTGTGCTGATTGAATTTGGGCGCGCCTGAGTTTTCGGGTGGTCATATGAATCATTGCGCTGGCTTCGAGGGGACTCTCCACTTCTGGGGGTGCTCTTGCTCATCGTATCCGCGGATCGTTCACTCCACTGATCGGTCGGGCTAATCGAGTTGGCGCGGGGAGACGGTCCGAGGTCCTTTCGTGGGAACTGGTGGTGTTTACTCTCCAAAGAATCGCCTCGCTTTGGGTGACTGTGTGCTGCCTGGAAGGCTGGTGAGGAGTCCATAGAGCCACTAGTCTCATGTAGTCGGCGCAACTCATGAGAAGGTCGGGTCGGTAGTGTGGTTGCACTCTGCGAGTCGGTAGTTGAGCCATTCCTTACCAAAGTGGCCGACGACTTTGTGCTGTCAGAAGTGGTGGAGTAAGAGCCAGCCTCCTTATGGCCCACAGGTACGTCGGATCTAGAGCTAAGGACGGAGTTCGGCCGCGCAGGTTTATTTCCGGAGGTCCCATTGAGTGTATCATCTTGACGCCAGCGAGTCGACTGAGCCTCTGGTCGCTCCCGGCCTTTTTCTTGGTAGGCAATGTGGGGAGATTGGCTCTCTGGCGGAATACTATCGGGAGACCTCTGCTCCGACGCAGGGGACTTTGTATGGCTGGTAGACTGTTCTCGAGCGGGTCGTTGTTCTTCGGAGGGATCAAACGCGAGAGGAATAAGGAATTCTCCACCATCTGCATCAGACTCAGTAGGAACAACTGAGTGACGATTGCTGCGATAAGTGCTTGAGGGTAGGATCAAGTTATCTGTGAAAAGGTAGGAACGACTAGTCAATAACTCTCGCATCGCTTTTGATTCCTAGTGAGCGCAATTACTGACCTTGGTGATCTGCAGCCTGACGACCTCCTTGAGATCTTCCCGCGTCCAGCGCGGGTGCCGCTCTCCGAGAGCTCAATTCTGTTGATGCGTCGGTGTATATATCGATAGGGAGATCATCCGTATGGTTGGACGTCGGCTCGGAGTCGTCAGGTGGTAGCGAGGGGAGAGATTTGTCTAGCTTCATGCCAGGACTGGCGAGTTTCTTCGAGGCAACGCCACGGTTTTTCTTTCTTCGTCGCTGCATCAATGATTCATGACAATCCATGCAAAAGATCCCCTGAGATGTCCGGGCGTAACGTAGATTCTCAATCTTCCTCTTGCAATTTCGGCACCGAAAGCACTGGGCACAGAAAGCTTGCTCACCGGTCAAGATAGCCAAGTCCTCAATTTTATTCCCACACGAGCTGCAGCTATAGGTACAATTGCTGCATATCAATGACCCATCCCCGAGAAGGAGGAGGTGCGCATCGGAGTCGAGAAGGGTGCCGCAGGAGCTGCAGCAAAAACAATCGATATGCCATCGGTTTCCGGCTAACGAGTGAAAGTGAGGGAGACTATAGTTAGCGAAGTCACGAGATAGATCAATTTAAACTCAGGTCTTACCCAGTTCGAAGGCTTTGCCTTCTTCCAGGATCTATCCAAGTCAGTACTTAGGCTGCTTCCTTTCCCCGTATTCTTATTTTGATTTCTTCAGTGGACATTTTAAGCATACCTCACCACAGCCCTTGCAAGGGAAAGGAACATCATCTTGCTCCATTGGAGACTCTGGGTACGGGGCGGGGGACTCCATGTTGCGATCCACTTGAGAGTGGCCCTCGATGAGAGGTATATGTGAACGACAGCGAAGAGATCACTGCAGCGCGCTCCAGGTTAAGGAGAATGACAGAGGCTCCAGAAAACAGAGTCCAATGCGCACAAGCGACGGTCAAGCCAAGACTCTTACTGGTCGACGTTTAAAGCGAGGGGGGATCGGGGTCCAGCCACGCATCCAACAACAGGTATCAGATCCACGATTGGAACAAGAGAGAAACTCCAGAAGAATATAGCAATTCAACAGGGTCGACGGGTGACAGTGAAGGGCGTGATGATAAGTTTCGTGGAGGGAAAGGACACGACGTCCGCGCCTGGAATGGAGGCAATTGCTAGACGAACAGTATCAGGAAGAAGAGAGTTATCGGAACTGGTGATCCTAGCGATGTTAAAGATGAGCCAGGGTTAGTAGTTGATCGAGTAAAGTAACGACATGGTGAGCAGGGGAGAGCGGGTTGAATAGCAAAAGAGTGAGGCAGTGGTAGTAGTACCTTAGTAAGTCTTGAAAGTACCTACTATCCCCAAGACAGGTCCCAGAACAGGGGCCAGACTGAGCAAGAGTGAGAGAAAGTGAGGGGGGTCTGCCTGGGCTGTACCATGCAGGAGACAGGTGTGTCGATCGGAACTAGTGAGCGGAGGGGAAGGAGGGATCTCAGAAGTAGCCCCGGTAGGTAAAAAGGAAAGAATACGGGGATGGGAAGGGGAATTAATTATGATTATTATTGATTAGGGAGTGAGAGAAAGAGGAAAGGAGAACAAGTAGGCGGAGACCAACGAGAAGAGGGCGAGTTTGGGGGAGGAGTGAAACACTCCAAACAGTGAGCACCGTTTCAGATAAAGTCAGCGGGCGGGAACGAACCCCTCGCCAACTCAGCAGCCCAGAATAGGAAGAAACTCGAATGACGGCGGAGACGGAAGGAAAGGAGACATAGGTGCCTAGTGAATTAGAATACGCCTACATCCAACTGCAAAAAGAAAAGCAAGTTGTAACTAAATGGAATTGATGGGGGGGAGCAATCTGGGTAGTTGATTTCTGCGGTATTATGCAGGGGCGTCTGGATGGATTAGTACTACCTACAACGGCACTACCTATTACCTTAGGCATTGTCCTTGGAAGTACTGGGACACGTACGTATGGGGCCTCAGGCAACACTCCACAGCTGCTATAGCAGCACTGCGTAGCTATATATTTTGGAGTACAACTGCTCCTACGGAACTACTAGTACTACAGAGTACTATCAGCATCCCAGCTAAACCAGAAAACAAAGTGGTATAATACTAGCAGCATTAAAGTACAGGCACAGCAATAAAAGGTATAGTAAGAATAATAAGGATATATCCCTTCCCATCTCCCCCCGAAAAAAAAAAAAGAAACGGAAAAACTGTTCTTTTCTTTACTTCCCCTCTTTTCCCTCCAGACTGCAAAGTAGTACGGAGTACACAATGGCAATAACAACAATAATAGGGTAGTCTGCCCATCATTCCTTCATGATCTTCCTTTCACTCCACCAAAGAAAGATAAAAAAAAAGCAAATAAGTCACAGCAAGTAGCAGGTATTCCTTAGTGCGAGGCAAGTTTAGCATTGTAGTAAGTCAACAGGTTTCGGGCATTATCGCTGGGCCGACCAAGAACCCTCCAGAAATGGTCGTCGCTGGTAGTCATGGAGCGCAGCTGCACACACGCTTCAATCGCCTTCCGTCTAATGTCCAAGTGTGTACCAATAATGTTCCCAGCGGCAAAAGTCCCGATGCGCTCCATGACGTTATCAGGAAGGGGAGTGTGTTTGTCGTTCAGATTGGATAGGATGGCACCCAGTACGTCCATACCCTTCTCCATAACATAGTGTGATTCATCATTCTTCTCCAGAGTACTAAGCAAATCAACAACAGCATCAATAATGTCTTGCGGATCAGCTTCGGTAATTATATCGGTCATTGTTGATTCAAGACCGGTCACAATGTGGCTCATAGGTTCATAGAATCGTCGAGCATTGAGAAGTGCCACAACAGCCCTCGGGTAATAGGCTGCAAAATATTTCTTGTTATACGAGAGCATAAATCTGACAGTGAGAAGGACCTGTGTCTTCAAGTCCAATGGGCGACCAAAAGGTTGTTTTCGGTCGTCTGGTGGGCTCTGTAACTCATCAAGCAGAGCCATCAACATGTTGTCATACTGCTCCTCGTCGGTAAAAATAGCATCATGAAACTCAATCAGTCCTTGCAACTTTCGGTATCCTAGAATGTCCATGTTCTTCATCTGAATTCGTTGTATTCCTTTCACAAGCATCTCACGAGCTTGAACTGGATCTTGAGATCGCGGGCTAATACTCCTCCTTTTATGCAAAGACTCAAGTCTCTGCCAACGACGGCTGGTCGGATCATCAACAGTAACGGTGGCGGCGCTAGATGTGCTCGCGTTGCTCAAGTTGCTAGCAGTGCTAGCAGTGCTAGACTGGCGTATACGCTCAACATGCAGTAATGGTGTGTTATCACGGTGGGCTGGTTCGTTTGTAGGTAGCTCCTCTAGAGCATTATGTTTGGACAAGGAACGGCTGGCAAAGGTCAGGGAGAATTTTCTGGAAGATGGAAGTCTGTTTTCGTTGTTCTTTGAGCGAGATTTAGGAAGAGTGCCGTACGGTCCGAAGAGGTCTGTTGTATTTGACTGATTGGGAGTGGTTGGTAAAGGGCTGTCCGCACCAGCTTGCAGGTCTCGCTCCGAAGATTGTGTTGGTGGTGGTGGTGTTTCGGCGTTGGCAGTGATTGAGCTAACTAGGTTCTCATGTTCAGAAAGGTGATCAGTGGGATTGAGCTCCTGCTCGGCTTCTTTCGCGCGTAACGGGTTAGCATCGTCAGTCTTGTTTTCGGTTTGCTCATGCACCATTTCAGAATCGCGGAATTCGCCAGGGATATGAGGAGTGCTGTCGTCCTGTCGGCCCAAGACAGGTGCAATAGGATCCTCGTAAATACGGACGGGTTCAGGTTGTTTGTTAGTGTTTCCTGGCATAAGGGTAGGTGTGTCGATATGGTCTTCAAGTTCAGTCATAGGAATACGAGAAATTTCTCCCAGGCGTTGGTCGTCAAAAGGTGTGATCTGATGATCGGATGTCAAAATGTCTGTGTTGATAGAAGCATTATCTCCCGCATTATGATTCCCCGGATGAATCACGAACTCGGGAGGACTCGCTAAGTGAATAGAAGCCTGGGATTCCGGGTGGTCAGGAATGTTTTGGGTAACGGGTGCGTGGATTTGGTCGAAACATTGGGATGCAGTGCTATCGTGAGAATCACTCCTTTGATGATGGGTAGTAGTCACAGGATGGTCTTTCGGCTTTGGCTTGGAGAAATCGAGTCTCTTTGGTTTGATATTTGCAGTGCTAGTGGATTGGGGGGGTTCGGTTTTCTGTCTGGTTCGAGTAGCACTCGCTGGTTTCGACAAAGGGGTGGTTGGTTTGGATCTAGAAGCCTTGGGTGAGTTATCCAATCTATTGGAAGCTTTCGAGCGTAGATCGCTAGCTGGAGTCCTGCGAGAGGCATATGGGTCCGCAGTTGCGGGACGAGCTAGTTCGGGGCGACGGGGCTTTACCGCCGGACGCATAGGTGCAGAAGATAAAGAAGAAAGATGAGTGCCAGTGGGAACAGTTCTCGCAGTAGGGTGTTTCTGGTGGTGATCGGATGAAGGTGCTTCGGGCAAGGCTGATTGGGCTGACTCGGGTCGAGGAGGCAAACTCCGTGCTGGAGCAAGGCGAGCCTTCTTCTGCGCAGCAATCGCTTCTTTCAGGGCCGAGCGACTCGAAATGGCAGAAGAATTATTAGTAAGGCCTCTCTTAGACGTAGCCGAGTCTTTGGAGGTAGACTGATCGAAGTTAGGATTAGAGGGGTCTTTCTCAAGCAATGTACGTGACTTGTTGTCAAGGTTGGTAAGAATACTATATTCTGTTAGCCAAATTGCGCCACCGCATGTCATTCGTTTGTGGGCTAAAGACTCACTCATTAGCTCTTTCAGGCCAAACAACAGAAAAAGTCCAAAAAGTAGAGCGAATTGCCTCTCTAACACCAGGATTAGCGTCTGACAAACCCTTCTTGATGCATTTCTCGAGATTATCGCAGCCGCCTCCATGCTCAATCGAGCTTTTGTGGTGGGCTTGTCTGTTGATCAGGGTCTTGATCCACCCGGCGGCGTAAAGACGCAATTGGACGTTCTTGTCCTGGGAAGCAGATGAGACATGATGTAGGAGACGAGGGGTATAGGTCACATTTTGGAGAATAACGTCGACAGTGATGTTTCCATTTTGTGCTGTGATCTTCTTCATACCAGCACACAATTTGACCAGGTTTTGCATAATGATCTCAACCATGGGGTCAATCTTGGGCCCGCATGTGTGAGCCATGTCCTGGACCATAAGACAACCATTGGTAGACAAAGTGGTTCTGAGAGAATTCACAACTTTGAAGATACCGTCGAGGAGGGTTTTGATAGCAGTAAGGTAGGTTTGAGAAAACTCGTGTGGGGCGTTGCCGTGGGTGAGGCGGCGAAGAGTGACAACACTTCTCTCACGGTGCATCCAATTCTCCTCTGACTCTCTTCCCTCAAAGAACGGAAGCATATCACGAACCAGATCTTCAACATCCCGAAACGAGGCGATCATAAGTGGCTCGACCTTCTCACCTTCCTGTGAACTGGGTCGCGTGGTGGGTGTATCGGAAGATCGCTTACTGGAAGCGGCTGTCGTACGAGGGGTTTTGCTTTGCTCAATTTTTGAGGAGCCAGGTTGGACTTTCGTACTCTCGGTGGGTAGCACTGCGGTGGAAGCTAAGTGTTGTTAGTATAAACGTTACCAGAGGACCGCTAGGTGGTAAGGAGAGAAGAAAAATCACCTTTTTTAGGCTCATCAACTGGAGATTGAGAAGGTGCAGATACGCTCGAAACTGGCGGGTGATGCAGGGCATCACCTCGAGAAGGAGGCCGGGTAGGTTGGTGATCGATGAAAGAAGTGGGCCGCTGGTGCAATGCATCACCGCGGGAAGGAGGTCGAGTAGGGTGGGTTTCAATGCGGGAAATAGGGCGTTGGTGTAAAGCATCACCACGAGAGGGAGGTCTGGGAGGTTGGCTATCGGCACGGGAGGAATGAAGGTCTGCATCACCAGTTCCAAGACCGATGCTCGTAAGAATCGCATTCGCAATAGATTTCCTAACGTTGTTCGTGGACAGTTGCCTCTTGAGATCAGATTTGGCGCGGGCAGGTGCATTTCTTTCCCCTCGTCAGAAACAAAGGAACATATTGGGCAGTCAGAGAGTAATAGACCGGGTAACTTACTGAAATAGTTCAACCACAGTCAATTTGGCCGTATCACGAACAGCGCTATCTGCATCTTCAAGACAAGAAACGAGACTTGGAACATAAGAGCGGAAGAGGAGACCATGTGATTTTGTCATCTGCCATTGACAAAGATCAGATCAAGAAAGTAAAAACAGTCGAAATAAGGAGGAGCTGCTTACACTGGAGAGCCAAATCATGCTCATTTCTTTTGCCTTTGGGTTTTTGCCCACCAAAGCAACTTCAAGTACATAATGCTCAACTTCGACACTCGCAGCGGGCCACAAATCAGTAAATGCTTGGGCAGCCTGAGCCCTAATGCGCTCCTTATGGTCACCGAGCCGCTCCAAAAGAAGAGGATAAAGGTGGCGTGCTTGGATCGAAACGAGGTTGTGCTGATCTTGGATAAACAGTCGCTTCAAGAAATGGCCAAGGGTAGAGAAACCTGCAGCTAGAAGAGGTAAATGTTGAGACGCGATCGCTTGCCGTAAACATTCGAAAATCGAAGGCACCGCTCCCTCAGGAACATTTTTCTGCTTGATGTCAGATTTGAGGCCGAGCAATTGAGAAACCTTGGCATCAATAGACAGGTTGCTGTTCTTCAACACTGCCAGCAGCTCCGCGGCTTTGGACTCCATCCTCGCCGCAAGAAGTTTGAGCTCAGGTTGAGTCAGGGCCACAATGACCAGAACATAGATGAAACAGAACTTTGAGAAGTAATAGAAGAGTTGGAAGGGGTCCACAGAAGTGATGACAAAGAGGATAATGGCAATCTGTGCCAGGGACAAGGAGCCCTTAGATCTATCCGAGTCCATTGCGAATGATTAGCACGTTTGGATCAGTGAATAGCCAAGAAGCACAGCAACAAGTATTCAACAAAAGGCAAAAGCAAAGCCAAAAAACCAACAGTGATAAACTTGTAGTTCTTTTTTTTGGAGGAGTTTTCAGTTTTCTTCTTTTTTAGAGATTTTCTTCTTTCTCTTTTTTTTGTATGTTTTTTCTTCACTAAAGAATAACACCTGAAGTAAAAAAGTCGAGGAATAGCAGAAAGGCACAAGAAAGCACAAGAAACAAGCAAACGCAGCCAAAAGACCAAAAGCAACAAATGAAATCCAAGAAAGGACAAATTGAACGAGCAATTGCTGTGTATAAGCGAATCACACGTGGAAAAGCAGAAAAGCGCTGGGGAGCACAGTGTACAAAAAGTAGACACGGCGGATGGGTATGGGAACGGAGTGAGACGAGAGAGTTGTAGAAGGGAAGAAAAGAGGACGAGGGAGAGGAAGAGAAGACAGGACATAAACAACAAGGAAGCCATCAATGAGGAAGGTAGTAGCCATACCTGAGCCTGAGTTCTCTTGTGGAAGTCGCAGTCGCAGTCGGAGGCCAGGATTGCGGGATCAAATCAGGCAAGAAGGCGTCTCGAAGGGCAGCGACAAGGAGGAAGGAGTGACGAAACGGGTAAGAACAACAGATCCCGGGAAGCGCAGACGTAGTTATACGCTGCAAAGGGTAAGAGCGACGCAGACAAGGAGAGTATCGCGACCAAGCTAGAGATGGTGAGAAAGGAGGTTGACAGCAGTGACAGCATCGGCGAGGGACAACGTACAGCAGAGGGGATGATGATCCCGATAAGCGAAATAGACGCGGCGATAAGCGCTCCTGTCAACTCCACACAAATCACGACTACTTGAGACTATGAAAGAATGCCTGCAACTAAATGGCTAGTAATTTTGGGAGTTCGTGAGAATGCAGCGCTCCTGGAAAGGGTGTTGGGGCAATTCTTGACGGCAGGAGCGAGGAACTGTAGTTAGTAGCACTACCTAGTACTAAGATCTTTTTTTTTTTTCCCTGGCTTTGTTTACCAGAAACATTAGCGGATCCATGGTTGCCCGCTTTTGGGCGCAACCCAGGAGACCACACTGCGGCCTTGCTGCCTGAGGCGCCCATGGAGTTGGGCCGCCTTTTTTTTTTCCTTGGCCGTGTTTTCACGTGACGTGCGCCAGAACACAACAAGTTGCGGAAGCGCCATTATTGGTGTTTCGCATGGTCATGATTATTATTGTCGGCGCTGCTGCAAGACCTCAATTGCCCAGCTCGGCTTGAGGATTCAAACTCTGCTTCTACACTGCTTGGATTTTATCTTTTTCTTCTTATTTCTTCTTTCCTGCTTTGCTTCTGACTTTATTCTTTGGCTTCGAGGGTGGTTTAGCTGCCACTTGCATTTACCGAGCACCAGAGATATATCTATTTATTTTCTGCGGGAGCTTCGTTCGATCCTTCCTTTTTTTTCCCCTTCTCCCAAGCACTTCCCATTGGTTTCACGACCATAGCATTGCGCCCCTTCTGAATTTCTCTGTGTGCATCGGCCCCCGACTACTTAATTCGATATGTCACTCTTTGGCAGCCAGCCACAGTCTGGCGGACTCTTTGGGTCGTCTACAGCAAATAAACCCAGCCCCTTTGGCGGCGCCCCAGCGACAGCAACAGCACCGACAGGCGGTAGTCTCTTCGGGTCCACGACAACAACGTCACAGTCTCAACAAACCGGTGGGCTTTTCGGGTCTACTACTCAAACTCCCCAGCAGACACAGCCGTCTGGGGGTCTGTTCGGAGCGACAGCTCAGCAGAAGCCACAGGCTGGTGGGCTTTTCGGAGGATTGGGCCAGACACAGCAACCACAGACACAACAACAACAACAACAACAACAACAACAACAACAACAAACAGGCGGAAGTAGTTTGTTCGGAGGACCGCTAGGGGGACAGCAGCAGAAACCACAGGGGAGTTTGTTCGGTGGTTTGGGACAACAGCAGCCACAGCAACAACAGGCCGGGGGCTTATTCGGAGGATTTGGTCAGACACAACAACAACAACCCCAAGCACAGCAACCGCAGCAGCAGAGTCTTTTTGGCGGATCCATATTGGGCGGGCAGCAGCAGACCCAACCCCAGCAGCCGCAGCTGGGACAGTCAATCATACAACCGCAGGGATCGAGTCTATGGTCTCCCGGTCGTGCGGTGACAGGCGTGCACCGAACTGTTCCGATGCAAATCCAAATCGTTAAGGAAAAGTGGGAGCTTGGGAGCCGCGCGTCTCCATTTCGGGCGTACCTGTATAATAATGTTGGAGAGGAAGCAGCACCTTTCTACCAGCCTGGGCCGGAGGATGACGAAACGAAATGGGAAGAGGCTTTACGCAAGCGCCCGGGGCCAGGCTACGTGCCCGTCCTGGTAAAGGGATTCTGGGAACTCGGAAAGCGGGCACAGCGACAGAAAGATTTCCTAACGATGATGCAGACACGTCTCCATGAGATTAACAATTGCTTGTCGGATCTGCTATCCAGACATGACTTGAAGATCTCAGCCAAAATCGCCGACTGTCGCCGGAAACACCTGGTGCTCAGTAAGCGGTGTCTAGCGCTGGCGGCCAAGACGCAAGTCCTGCGGAACCGAGGGTATGCGATGGATGATGCGGAGGAGGAGCTGAAGAAGAAGCTGGCACAGTTGGAGCGGTCTGTTTTCGACCCTTCGCTGAATGGCCGTGGTGAGGAGATCTGGGCCCGTATGCTAGCTATTCGGGAGCACTCGAAACGGCTGCAGCTGGAAATGGAACGAGTTGGTTCTGGTGCTGCCGCGCAGGCAGACGATGAACTTGATGAAAATACAATGAAGACGGCTAAAAAGGTACCTATGCTCACTTCCTATCCCTTGGGGATCCGCTTGGACTGTTGCTAACTTAACCCAGATCTTGGATGATTATCATGCTCAGATTCAACACCTGCAGAAGGAACTGGAATCGGTCAAAAAGGATTTCGAGGAATCTCAGAAGCTAAGCGGGTAGATTTTTTCGTTTTTTCTTTTTTTTAATCTAATGTTTGTTGTTTCACCTGTAGTAGTTTTGGTTTCACGGTTGACGCGGTGCATGGAGTTTATATTGTCATCTCACCATTTCATTACTGAACCCTATTCCTGATGAAACCAACCAACCATGACACTATTTATCTTTACTATGCGCAGGAAAAGAGAAAATCAAATGTACAATACTAATACATCAGCCTGAAATCTTTCGGCCAAACAAAATAGATAAAACACAAGCGTCATGCGCCATGATGTCTTCCATCTCTAATTCTTCTTTCGAAATAACGGGTCTAGAATGGCTCAGAGGAACTTCTTGACGAAGTCAACGGCGAAGGGAGCTGGCGGGAGTTAGTTCCAGGGCTTATAGGACAGTAGAACGAGGTAGGCGTACAGAGGTAGAGGAGGACTCCTGCGGTGATAGCCATCTGGATAGTCTGGTTGGCCTGCGCCTCACCAGCCTGGGACGTAAAGTCAGCCAATCGTATCCATAATGAAATGAAGGTAAGTACTGGGTACTTAAGGAGCATCAAAGTGAAGTTACCTTGATTTCCTCCCTGGAGAGTTGTTCCTGGCCTAATTGAGGGCTCCGTTAGCTGGGTGCTCCTGGTGATTAATGGCAAGATGAGAGGGTACCTGGAGCAAACATTGTGATATTCTAGAGTGGGGAGTTGAAAAAAGAGGAAAAATATGTGTTTAAAAGAAACTGAAGGTGAATTCAAGATGCAGATAAAAAGCAGGACTCTCTTAACACATCAAGTGAATGAAGAAAAGTCGAGCTAGATAGATTCTGCCTCTCTTCACCGCCTTGCCTCGCCCCCGATAGTGAACTCTTCAACTCTCCTTCCTGCCCTTTGGTGCGACAAACACATTGGAAACGCCCTCTCTTCTCCTGAAATTTTTCTTTCTGTACCTAAGTAGTCCATTACTTCTTTTTCCTTCTTCTTCTATCTTCTACTACTTCTTGAATTAATCTAAAGGCCGGTCCTACTCTCCCAGCCGCCTGGGCTCGAGCACCTTCTACTCGCCCTTTCATCTCACTCAGCCAGCAAAAAAAGATCAATCCCCATCATGTCCGCGAGTCCAGAACACAGATCCTCCTCTCCTACCACGGCAACAACGCCAAATGTACATGCAGACGAGAATGCAGAGGAGAGCGTGCAGCCGCCAACCCCAGGCGCGGGTGACGACGAAGAAGAAGAAGCCAATGATAACAACAGCGACAATGGGAATGACGAAGAGGTTCAGCATGACGCGAAAGGCCTGATTGACGACTCAGACGACGAATCGATTCTCTCTGAGGTCGACGAGGCACAGTTCGAGGACTTCGACCCGGAGAATGTGGACATCGAAGACCGGCCACAGCTGGCTATTGACGAGGATAACCTGAAGCTGATTGGGCGACATAAGCGGAAGAGGACGGGCGATGAGGAGGGGGCATCTTCGCGACGGAAGCGTGAGGGACGACGCGAGAAGAAGAGTCGGAGGATGAGGGACTTGGAGGATGCGGGGAGCGATGGGGAGGGCGAGGGGTCCAGTCGTCGTAGGAAGAAGAAGGACGAGGTCGATGACGATGAGTTGCTGGATCCTGCTACCCGTATGTGTCTTGTGTATATGATTTGTGCCTGGTCGAGTCGAGGTGCTAATGATGATTTAGGTCGGCGGAAGGCCCTTGATCGTGCTATGGACGAGGCTATGAAAAAGCCCACGAAAAGGCGGTTCCGAAAAGCAGATGGCATTGTAAGTCTTGCTATTCCATGGCGGGTATATTTAAGTTTCTTTACGGGGCTAATTATACCAGGACCTGGAACAAATGGCAGATGCAGAGATCGAAGATATGCGCAAGCGAATGACACACGCGGCGCAAATGGATGCTATTAATCGTCGCGAGGGCAAACCGGCTATGCACAAACTGAAGATGCTGCCAGAGGTGGTTTCGCTGCTCAACCGCAACCAATACGTCAACAGCTTGGTGGATCCCGAAATCAACTTGCTGGAGGCTGTCAAGTTCTTCTTGGAGCCGCTGGATGATGGGTCCCTGCCGGCTTACAATATCCAGCGCGACTTGATGACTGCGCTTGGGAAGCTCCCGATCAACAAAGAGACGCTGATTGCCAGCGGGGTAGGCAAAGTAATTGTCTTTTACACACGGAGCAAGCGCCCTGAGCCGGGTATCAAACGTATGGCCGAGCGCTTGTTGGCCGAGTGGACACGACCAATCCTCCAACGCAGCGACGATTACTCCAAGAGGGTATATCAAGAAGCAGAATTCGACCCTTCGTATGCTCTTTCTCCCTCCACCTTTGCTTCTGTTATTTTGTATGGTAGACTAACTTTTTTTCTTCCCCTTAGAAAACTCACAACACGCACTCAGTCTGTACATGCCACAGCTGCGGAGACGCGCGCTCGCGAACTCCTCCCTCCACGTCTGGCCAACCGTGCGCGTGCTGAAATCACACATACCAGCTACACAATTGTGCCGCGACCGACGATGGTACAGGAGAGCAAGTTCGCGCGACCGCTAGGAGCGAGTGGTGAAGATCGATTCCGGAGGATGCGGGCGCGACAGATTGCGGCGTCGAAGGGATCGCGACGATAGCTTTCTTCCTTTTTTTTTTTTACACCTCTGTGTTTTTATTCCTTTACTACCTAGGTATGTTGTAATTGTTCGGCTTCTCCACATTACATTATCTCTGCATAGTTTCTGCGCCCGTGCTAGTCTGGCGCCACCAGGTTAGGAAGCCTTCCGTAGTAAATCAAGACATGATCACATCAATGTTAATAATCTCGTGCAGCTGGAAGAGTTATAAATTATCATTGAGTCATTCTGACTAAGAGCCATCATCATATAATCCTAAATAATACTACTAATCATCTTCTAAAAAAAATCCAAAAAAAATCCAAAAAATTCCAGAAAATAAAGAACACGGAAGCCACCGCGGCGTTTGCTCGGAATCGTATGACCCAATGGGGAAGACCAGAATCGAAGCCGAATTTGCACAGAACAGGCAGATCCCGCGGGCGGCGACCAGCAAAGACGTCACCGGGCTTTGCTTGATCCGATAACATCCATTATTTGCTCACCAGCGCCCCCAGAGTTTTCTTTCCCCCTTCGTCATCTCCCAGATAACCCCAGCCGTATAAATTGTGACGGCCTGCCCTGGACTACAGATTGGTTACTAGAATATTAGCATTCAAGACTGTTTGACTATTAGAAGTTGCTTTGCATACGATTCTCTATTTCAATCTCCCAATTACCTTACCACTACCACAACCACTACCACTACACTACCACAACCACAACCAAAACCACAACCAAAACCACTACACTACCACTACACTACCACCACCAAACCACAATCATGAAGCTCCTTACCAAAGAAGAAGAGGACGCCCACTACCGGTAAGCTCCATCCCCACAATACTCCCCAAGAACAACACCATCCAAAAAGGCCCCAGTAAACACAGGGAGAGAAATAAAGAAAGAAACTAACAACCCAAAAAAAAGATCCGTCCTAAAAGGCGGCACAATCGGCGGCATCCTCGGCCTAGTCGGCGGCTTAGCAGGCGTAATGGCCGCCTCGCGCCGCTACCACACAATCCGCAACCTCACACTCCCCATGAAAACCTTCCTGGTGACATCCACCGGTACCTTCGTGGGCATAATCTCCGCCGACAACGCATCGCGCTCCTTCGAGGCCCAACGGAACCAGGACCTGCAATGGTACGAGAACCGCGAGGAGCGTCTGCGTCGCGAGGAACTAGCACACATGAGCTTCTCGGACCGTGCGCTGGCCTGGGCGCGCCGCGAGCGATACACCATCGTCGGCGTGACCTGGGTTGCTAGCATGGTCGGGTCGTTTGCGATTGTGGGGAGGAATCCGTACCTTACGGGGGCGCAGAAGATTGTGCAGGCGAGGGTTTATGCGCAGGGGTTGACGGTTGCGGTGTTGATTGCTTCGGCGGCGTTTGAGATCTCTGAGCGCAGGAGGGTGAGGAGGGAGATTGAGGCGAGGGCTGCGGCTGGGGCTGGGGCTGGGGCTGAAGCGGGCAAGGGTGCTGTTGATGTGCGGGGTTCCGCTGACGAGGGGGTACATGACGACCAGGGCGATTTGTGGAAGGATATGGTTGCCGCTGAGGAGGAGAGGCTGAAGAAGAAGCACCAGTCGCTTTACGAGCCGAATCATCACCACCACCACAACTCTCACAATCACAACTCCACCTCCAAATCCAACTCACAATCTGAGGCCCCTGTGGCAAAGGTTGAAGCTGATGAGAAGGTGGAGGTGGAAGAAAAGCAAAAGTGAAGATTTTTTTTCCTGTCCTTTCCTTCCTTTTCTCTTTTATTTTCCTCCCCCTTTTTCTTCGACTATGGCATGGGGATAAAAGGATAGATTCGGGTTTGTGTATAGCATTTTCGTGATCGAGGCGGGCTCTTGATGTACCACGACTCGGTTGGCTTTTCATTGTTTTGTTCTGTACCCCTGTGCTCTTCTCTTCTCTTAATATAATGGCTTTAAAATAGTGTCAATGTTATTAATGAGTCTGATTCCATTCTATCTCAGTAGTAGCTACTTTCCTCATTTCTCATGTACGCATGCCTTTTCATTACATATTCGTCCCCAGATACGTCAGATCTCCAAATCAGAGAGAGAGAGACAGAGAGAGAGTATTTGACAGGCATGATGTCCGCTACACTACCTATTTCTCTACGTCGCGGTTTTCTCCCCCTTGCTCTCGGCCAAGGTAAGCAGACGCCTCGATCTTGTTGAGTTCGTCCTCCTGCTTGTCCAGGCCGTAGTGCGTGATGTAGAAGAGGTTGCCACCGATGAATGCGAGGACAGCTACGAACCCGTAGTTCCAGATGAGGAGCGGGTCTGCAGACAAGGCTACAAGACCTTGTTGAATTGCAGCCGAGATAGCATTCGTGAACAAGAAAAGTGATTGGACTTAACTGTCAGTCAGCATGCGTTACGGTACATAAAAGGGACAAAAATCTTCTTCTTCCCCAGGGGATACGTACCCAAACTCTTCATGTTCTTCGGGGCCTTTGTATAAGCATACTCGTAGCCGGTGATGGAGGCAAAGATCTCCGAAAACGCAATCAAGACGTAAGGCAATGTCTGCACCCAAACATTGATAGGTGCTGGCTCGTCGCAGGTACTTGGGTGGTCCCCACACGGACTCATCTTGTAAATGTAATATTGTGTCACAGTGGAAGCAATCATCGCCGCAGTTGCAACCATGTAGCCGACGTAGATCTTCTTCAAAGGCGTGAAGTTGAAGCCCATATTGCGAATGCAAGGGTAGATGAATTGATCCATGATTGGAATGAAAATGATCAAAGCAAGCGGATCCAGGTTGTTGATGATATCGTTGGGAGCACCGTGCAACTGCATCGTGGCAGCTTGCGAGGTCAAATTGTTGGTCATTTGTCCGTACGTCAGCCCTAAGGACTCGATTAGTTACGTCTTCTCAAAGGATCGAAATGCAGTAGTGGAGCCACTCACAGTAAATTGGATACCAACAAAACACTACACACGCTTTCAGGGCCCTTCGCACCTCATCAACCCATTGGTCGTCGAAGGTCATCCATTCGGGCTTGTTCGCCAGGCGACTTGGCTTCACATCGTCCCAGAATCCAGGCTCATTGCAGTTTTTAATACTGGAAGGGTTAGTAAGGGTATCCAGTATCAAAACTCACTCAATGATTACTCACAGCTGTCTTGGGTTCCAAGACCATCGAGGCTTCAAGGCAAGCGACCAGAGCTTAATAGCCTTCACGGCGACGGATCCGGTAGGAGGAGTGACCTCATACTTGTTGCGACAAGCCCAGAGCACTATCGGACAGATAGCAAACATGATAGTTGGAAGCAGGAAGGAGAGCCAGAATCCAACATATTTCTCGGCGTAGACCATGGCAATCGATCCAATCAAGGCACCAACGTTAATCATGAAATAGAAATAGAGGAAGATCTTGGTGTAAGTATGGTTGGGATCAACAATGAGGCGCTCCCCTGTCTTGGGATGAATTTTGATGTATAATTTGGTCTCCTTGTGCTGCTCAGCAATCAGTGGAGCAATATTAGACCTGAATCACGGTCAGTTATCTCTGAAAGGGTTTTGAGGGCTGGAGAAACACCGTACTTGAAGCCTCCAACTCCGATTCCGAAAACCACTAGACCGATCGAGAAACATCCCAAAGCTCCATCCGGGTGTTTAATCACGGGTGGGAGGGCAGAGATAATCAGAATGATATGTCCCACCATGGCAAAGGCAATGGACACTTGAATTGTCTTCAGACGGCCCCAGAATTCATCTGCAATCCAGGCTCCAAGAATCGGCATCACGTAACACCAGAACTGGTTGACTGTTATGAGATTGCATGTTAGTTTGTTCGGCCAGCCGGTTTGTTTGGCGAGGGGGTTTCTTCTCAGACAAAACATACAAGTAGTCAATCCAGTCGATGCCCTCTGGCCTTGGCCCAGGGCACCAGACTGGCCACTGAATCCAGCACCGGTGCTCGAGCCGTCAGGAAGTGGCTGCTGGATGAAATTGGTAACTGTGACGTTGTTCAGCATGGGATTTCCTTGATAGCCCACATCACTAGTGCACACATACAGACAGCAGTGGTTCCATAGTATGAGAACCGTTCGCACAGTTCAACAAAAGCAATAGTGTAGGCAGTCCATTTCACCTTTCCAGCGACACGACGGAGGGTATGCAGTTCCTCCTCAGTAGGAACCTCGCGACCATCGTCGTATGAGGAAGGGGCTTTGGAGACTATGGTAGCTTCTTTCTCCGGGATGGGCACTTCAAACTGCTGCTTGGAGGCGTGTTGCACCACCTCAGAAGACACCTCTGGGACACTCATGGTTGTGAAAACAAACAGCCAGTAGCGGTTGACACAATGCAGAGAGGAGGTGGGAAAGTAAGGAGGAAACCAAGGGAGGAAGAAAAGAGGAAGAAACAGCAGCAACAGGGATAAAGAGGATATCGAAGAGGGGTGGGAGTGAAGCAACCTTAAAGGGGAAAAGAAAGGTGAATGCAAGTAATGATCGATCAGTCTCACAACCCCTACCTGGTAGGTACCAAGTATGTCCTCTATTTACCTCACCTGAATTCACCAATAACCTGGCTGGGATATGGTATCAAAGAAAGACATCTTCTCAACAACTGCTTGATTGGATTGCCAAGACAAACAACAGCAGTGAATGGAGCCATAGCAATATACTAATATACCTGGATGTAACCCAGCTCGAGCCATGATTATTTTTCCTGGAATCTGGATTCTCTCTGTTCTCTCTCTCTCCTCTCTCCCTCCTCCGAAGGCAAATGGTACTAGTTCTAGGTAGTGTCTTGGCGAGCTCTGATTCCCAGTTCCAAGCAGAGCGCTATGTAAGTAATATTAGTACTACTTGAGATACTCGCACTCTGTAATATCAGCCCTCGGCTTGCTGCATGCAAATGGCTGGTCCTGGGGTCAAAATACTCCGCAAGTCCGCTCAAACGAGTCTCCCGCCATGGAAGTTAATCTCCGACTCGAAGAGGGACTACTTGGACCCCTTGGACCACTTGGGGCCACTTGTATAGAGAAAGTTGTTATTGAGAGTCTGTGATACGGCGGGTGGAGTGAGACCTAATATCATTAGGGCCATATCTTGATACAACCTCACCTGTCACCCAATGCGGAGGCTGGACCGTCGCTTATCGTGAGCCGTGGCATCTTCATAGTTCTTACCCACAGCGGAAGGTCCAAAGATACCCAGCAGTGGGCATTGATAGGATTCTTCTAGAATGATTCCACCCCAAATATCAGTATTTTGTCTTTTCTTCCAGCTCAAAGTAAAATCAAGATTCCCACGCTACCACGGTTAGCAGCGGGCCAAAAAATGCCACTGAGTAAGTAAGCCTCGTCGCCAGCTCGCACGCGGCACAAATAGACTACCTACCTGGAGGCTAGTACTACCTAGGTAGGTGCTAATGGCAATGGCATCAGAATCGCGACAAATAACTAAAGCCACAAACCTTGCGCCCCGGCGTTCTCGAAGATAACGCAATGGTTGCCACTGATAACGCCAAGGGGGGGAAAGGGGAGGAGGAATGAATTATAAAGCCAATCACTGTCGACCAAGTGCACCTGGAAGAGTCCAAAACTAGTGCGAAGCCTTTTGCTTAGCGTGCTTAGGATATCTTAGTGGCTCAATGGCGTTGTAGACAGTGGAGTTTGGTGGACTTGGGCATTGGTTGTATTCAAGTTTGTTAGTGTTCCTTCTAACCGCCACCACGGAGGATGAATAGGCATTCAGTCAGCATCAAGAATGTCAGATCTGGGAACGTGATATATGAATCATGGCTTAATTTCGGCCTCGTTCTGATACCACCTCCCTTACCCGAATACTACCAAAGTATCTCCAGATATCAGCGGCAGGCAATCCACGGACCAGCGCGTGATAGGCCTGTCTAGGTATACTCCTATACGGAGTATCTCTAGTCTGTCTCAAGGGATGCAGTTCGTGATGACTTACGATGTATGCTGTCATTTTCGTCTCGTTGCCGCCATCGCCTCGTCTTTCCTCGTGCTACAACATTCGATAAATACCTGCGCCGCGAAGCATCATGCCAGCGGCCAAATCAGTACATTACAACGCTTTTGGTTCCCTAAGTACATGATATAGAACAGACAAGACAGAGAAGCACTCGCACATCCAAATCTAGATATTGATATTATGAGGAACACCCATGGCCACACTCTCAGGGATGCCAAATTTCCCCATAATCCGAGTCTTCTCCCTCTCAGAGAATATCTTCTGCGGATCCTCTTTATTATAATAACCAGCCGTATTCACCACATCAGTCCTGCTAAAGTCCGTCGCGTAGTCATTCGAATCTTCCGGCCCCGATCGAACCACCGCAACATCGCCCCGGATCTGCCTTCCGATCAAGCGACTCGCAACCTTGTTGATCTTCCCCGAAGAAGCCATAGCATTGCCATAGACATAGTAGTACCACTGAATCTCAGACGGCTTGTGAGAGTAGAATTTCCCAGCCTCGGTTGCGTTCCAACCGAGCTTCTTTTTCAACTCAGCCCTTTCCTTCATCCAGTCGCCGTAGGAGTCTAGCGGAAACGGCTCCATGTAGCTAGCATCGTTGGAGGCCTTTGCAGTCGACGACACCGGTGCAGCGCGAATCAGGAAGCAATTGGCTTTCTTGGCGCTCTCGCAGTCCTGCTTATGGGTCGTCCAGTGGTTCTTCTGGCATTCTGCGGAGCAGTACCGCACGGGGGTGTTGATGCATCCCGAGCAGCGGTGAGTGCCTGTTTTGGAACAGGAGGGTACAGCGCATTGGTTTGTGGATGCTATTATCGGATATTATGGGGCTGGATTTGTATTGCTGATAGAAATGTCGCAGATAAGCAGATGCAAATATCCTAGCTTTCTGTACCAAGAGACTGACGGTTTTGAGGAAGTTGAAGTTGGCAGAGAGACGACAGTGACAAAAGAAGAAAAAAAAAACATGTGGATTGCACCGCTTCTGTGTTAGGTTAAGTTGACGGACGCTATTCTGCCGACAAAATGGAGCATGTACATAGTTATTACAATGGATTTCCGGAACTTGAAACGCTTCAAGTCATGAAGAATGTTGTCATAATACTATATATACTAGGGTATTGCAATAATTGCGTGACATCTGTCTCACTAGGTATAGGCAGATTCCACACAAATAGCTGGGTATCATCCCAAGTCATTGGGATGCATAGCTCTATGCCAACTTACTAGGAAAGCGGGACAGAGAACTAGGCTCTAGTTAAAGTTATGTGGAGAGCTCTGGCAAATTCTACCCCACCACTATATACTCCCTACTAGTAGGTCGTCTTCTAGTTGGCTTGCAAATTCTAGAACTGGGAATTCCAAGCCAACTTTACTCCAGTGGAGCATATTCCTTAGTTTCATCAATCCTAAAAATAGCCATGTTTGTTGTTACTATCACTAAATATATATCCGCACAGCTTAGGTCGAGTCTTGTTTTATGAACAATCTGGAGTAAAATACTATTAGATATTAAGAAAGAGACCTAGAACTATACACAGTATTATCAATTTCCCCTTTCAAGCAGATATCACTTTAGAAAAACACTCTCTGTCTCCAGCCAGGCGCTAAAATCCTTCAAACCTGGATGAGCTCTCCTCAGCGCTTTAATGTCAGCCTTGTAGCCCTCGTCGTGGAACCACTGGAACATGTATCCAAAGTCCTTTACCATCCACATGAAGAAACGGGAGACGAAGTCAAATGTGACTGGAACATCTTTCCCAGTTTTGCTCTTGAAAATTTTCTCCATGTCATCGAAAGAAAGATCATCGCCCGCAAGCGAAATGCATTTCCCTTTGTATTCATCCGGTTTCAAGAAAGCCTGCGCACCGAAAAATCCTATATCAGATACAGCAATGACCTGCAAAGGCCTCCCCTCCAATGCAACCTTCCACGACGTAGAGAACAGCTTCCCCACAAAGCCAGGCGCGAAGTTATCTAGGAAGGCTACCGGGCGGAGGATCGTCCAGGACATCTCGGTATTCTTCGAGCTATCGACGAGATGATGTTCGATGTTATGCTTGCTGATGAAATGAGGGATGTGCGTTGGGTTGTCAAAGGAGGCATCGCCGCCACGGTCAACAGATGTGTACACAAAATATTTGACATTGTTCTTCAGCGCCGCATCGACAAGCTCCTTGCCTTGTCGCTCTTCGATGTCCCTCGACCCTCCAAAGGATGGAACCTAGAGAATTATTGACACCTACTACCAGTGGAACGAGCCAGGTAACTGCGCTTTCAAACACCGTACATACCTGCACACTGAACACCCCCCACACTGGCTGCGAGGCAACTTTCTGCGCATTGACGAAGATATCATCTGGTTGATCCAGGTTCCCTTGCACCAGCTTAATCTTGGGAGACTTGCTGGCGAGCCTCTGAGCTCCACCCGAGGTGACGTCACGGGTCACGGCTAGGATCTCGACATCGGCGTCGTTGCTCAAGAGGCTGTTAATCACACTGCCACCCTGCTTGCCAGTAGCGCCTGTGACGAGTATTGATTTGGACATTCTGTAGATTCGTAGTAGATGAAAGTACTTATTTTGGGTTCAAGGACTGGGGCAAATACGGAAATCAAGTCCAGAGCCGGGGCTTAGAAGGTAGTTTAAGTATGAGAGGTATGAGAATGCTGGTCAAAACCTTAAAGAAGGCTTTCATACGGAGTACCTTATTGTAATTTGTCAGATTATGGGTATTATTGATAATCCGTGCTGCTCTCGGGGCTGCTTCTAACCCCGAGCTCCGAGCGCCGATATACCAAGTACGATCTGCTTTTACCATTTATATATACGTATATAAACGTAGAGGAAGGAGAATGTTCTTATTTTCACTATATCTACGTATGAGTTATTGACTCGGTATTATTTTCCGGCCGTAGCATGTGGCTGTTGAGGCTGAGTTTTATTTCTACTGGCGGCAACTCTGAAATAGCTGGGTAGGCATGATTTGGAATAATACTTTTTTAGCATCTATCGCACGACCTGTACGATAGCCTACGATATATACCTCATTTTAACATATTTTTCTGCAGTAGCCCAGAGAATTACACATACAGAGTACAAATCGTAGTATGATTATGGAGCCATGCGAGCGGAGCACATCCAGTTGACCAGTGCGCTGAGTGACTCTTTAGTCTCCATATAGCAGATCTCTTCACAACATGAATCTGATACCTAAATAGTCAGGTCCCGTATATCTGTATCTTGATTCGTTAGAGCTTCCTCCGAGCTTATCTGGGCACCAAAGTACCTATGTACGGGGTAGGTACCTAGGAAGTACTACCAGTACCTAGGTAGGTACTAGACATAGTAGTAGCTGCCTAGATAGCCGCGTTCAGGATGATGGAAAGGACACACAACCTCCAAGTTAGCCTTCCAATGTACGATAGGAAGGCGCGGAAATGATTCCCGTTGCTTATCTCTCGGTCTGAGAAGGAAGATTCGTTGTCTCGCGGAGTCGCAGAATTGCCCAAAGAACATAGACCTCCTGCGCAGTATGAGGTTTCTGATACCGGAAAACGCGTTTCTTTGGTTCGTTCTCAGAAGTATGTATTTCATTTTCCAAGGCAAGGAGTAAACCGTGAATAGGCGATATTTCTGATGAATCACAACGGCTCTGGATGCGTACTTTTGAAAATAGCCCAACCAACACTGCATCGTGACTCGTACGTTTCTGGTTGAGCTGCCCGAATCGGATGAGAGCCTTTGTGATAATTTTATCTAGGGCAATCGGTACATCACCGAGAAGTCCTACAGACGGTCCAAGTGATGGCCTCAAGCCTCTGACCCATAAGGCAGTGCTGTGACCTGGATTTCGGTAACAAAACTTAGGAGACCTTCTTTTGTTTGAGTTGGCGACGTTTCAAGTCACCAGTCTGTCCAAAGGTCTTTAATTCACAGTCTCATCGACCCAGTATCGCGGGCCGTTATCCTGGCCCCTTTTTTCCCGCTCGACGTGCGGAGAGCTGGTCCTTTCCCTAAAGTGGCTGAGCGCTAAACCGTTTGACAGTTGATACATCAAAATCGCGGTGCAAAAAGATCAATCGTGTCCGTCCCATTGGTTCGCATAAAGCAGTCTGCATCTGTCACTAGGTCGATCGCTGTTTCAAGATCCCCAAGAATTCGGAACAAAAGGACCATTTCTTGATCTCCTGACCGGGACAACCGTGGATCTGTCACTGGCTAGAACGATATGTCGAAAAAAGACAGCACAACAACAAAGAATCCAGGACTTTGGGTAGTGGACCAAGATCGATGCTAAATTTGGCCCGGTACTTTACTGGTTCTTTTTGCCTGCCCTCATCTTTGGAGGATCTGAAGCCGAGCCATCACTGGGCTGTTTTTCATACATAAGCCACCTTCGACCTGCAGTTTTCATCTCTCCAGGAGAAGCTTGTTTAAATCACGTCCCGAGTCTCAGTCGCACCAAGTCTATATTTCGTTGCATAAATATTTATAAAGATCAACAAGTATTCCACTCTTCTTCGCATTGTTGTTTGAAGATGATTGCTCTCTGAGGTTCCGGGTGACAATAATAAGGATTCATGTTCCAGTCAGGAGTCCTTCTATTTTCAGTAATTGCATTCACACACTCTGCAAGCTTCCAACGCTCAAGCCAACAAGGAAGTCAACTCATCGACTCTGCTCACCAAGCAAACGACGAAGAAAACAACAACGAAAGGGAAAACAAGTCCATATCATCGACTTCAAAGAAAGGCCTGACATTGGGTGTGATAGGTATATCGGATCCTACATCGTAGCACAGACATAAATATCTCTCCTTGCTAACTCTACCTGTTGTAGGGGCCCTGCTGATCGTACTCCTCCTGGTATTTACCATAATGCGCCTGAAACGTGGCACTGGCTTCACCCTCCGCTCGCTTTTCTCTCGACGGACCAAACGAGACAAAAAATCTGGGAAACGCTGCTCCTTCGAAGCAGTTGAAAACCGACACTCATCCAGTGACTCCGACGGCCCCGCGACGACACGCAGTGCCTCCAAACACACCACGACATCGGGAAAAGCAGTCATACAGCTTGACAAAGAACTCGAAATCCTCGGCCTCCAGGGTCACCCTTGGAAGGGATCTCCGTCAATAGACCACCCACAGCCAATCTTCCACTCTGCGGTGTGCAAGCTGAATCAGGCCACATCAGATGGCCCAATAGTTGTCTTGCCAATTGTGCAGGACACAGCAGTAGCTTCTCGAAGATATGAAATGCTTGAGCCACCCTCACCACTACTCCCACCACCACCATTTTCTCCCACGCCGCAGCTGCAGCCGGAAGAGCCCGCGGCCAGTCCATTGACCAGTCGTATGACCACAGGCAGTCAGCCATCAGCAGCCCTACCCTGGGGGTTGGAGTCATACACAACAGAGGACGAGTTAATTATGGATAGTCTATTGGACGACCATGTTCTGGTCCTCCCCTCACCACCACCACTCCCTCCTCTTCGGACCGCTCAGTTCTCCACACGGGCACGTTAGGAAAGGGCTAGACACAAGGGCCAATTTCGCTCAAGGATCAGTATTCAAGGTCCTCCAAAATGGCAAAAGAGAGGGAAAAAAAAAACAACCTAGCGTCTCACTACGGATGGGAACGGTTCAATTAAACTTTACACTCGGTTGTTCAAATCTTTTCGACGAAAACCGGAAAGGATTCGGACGAAGAAGGGAGTTGTCGGGCAGCACGGATCTCGAGTGTCAGCGAAGCGTCATAGGAGTTGCGGAGTAATTTCGGGGTCATCATACTTGAGATTGTTGGTATTCCGCAGGCGGAAATATCAGGTACTACTAGGAGTAGGGCAGGTATGGTTAGATATCTAGGAGGCTAAACTTAGGATTGATCTTATCTTTTATGGGGACAGTGTCACGCTCAGTAACTATCTATTATCGAGGAAAAAAATGCAATGCTATAATCTATTGATATATCTTACTGTTCAGTTAAACTAAACCCAAGTCCAGCAAGCACTGTACTTCCATGTAGAAAACACTCGTCCTAGCGAGGGTAGTACGGAGAACCCCATAAAGTTCTATACTAACGGCCAGCTTACCCCCCCGACTTCGTAATTCTCCACAATGCGAATATCAAAATACCCCATATTGACGAGAGTTGCAGCCCCAGCCCGCAACCTTACAGTCCATCCTTCCCCGCATATCAGGCCATACTGTGTACACAGCATGCACTAGTGCTTATATCTACAGACGATGCAAAGCCCCCGATTTAGTATGCCCCTGTTAGAGGTTTACGCTTTGGCGTCATGTAACCACGACTCATAACTCGGAGAATTTCTCTGCGAATGAGTGGACAGAAGGCTTGTATGGCGAACAGATGAACAGATCGAAGAGGGATTCGGATAGAGTTTTGTTGGAGGGATCGGGATTTGCAAAGTATGAAATATTTGGAGTGTATTATTTGAAATAATGTTACTTTGTGTTATGGGGGCTATAATGGACTAGATTGTACGTATTCTTGGCTAGCTTGAATGATTTGCAAAGAATTTTATTGTATTGTATTTTATTTTTTTATTTTTTAATTCTTGGTGGTTGAGGACAGCCATACTTGGTTTCACTTGAAGAGACCATGCATTAACCATGGATCAAACAGGAGCTCTTTTGCAGTGGCTCTTTCTTCTGGTAGCCAACACAACATTCGTCGCAGGAAACGCAAGAAGTCAGTCTTTTCATCGCCTTTTAGTCTTTCTTCTAGGGTCTCGAGATTATAGTCTGGGATGGGGGCTTCGCCTTTCCAGTGGCCTGACGCAGAAATTTGAAACTGTTAACACTAGTGACCAATTTATAGAGATATTCACGGGAGGTACACAAACCATTTTTATCCCAAAAGAGGAGGCTTCTTTCGCTCCGAGCGAGAAATTCAACAGGAGGATACCCTAGGACTGCTTGCATTTCGGCAAGATGATATCCATCATCCAATTTACGTTCGGAATTTCGAGCCCGAAAAAGGTGGCGATGCTCAAATAGATCCCAGATCTCGGCTACTATCAGCTTTATAATCGGTTAAAACACTACAATTGCACGGATAATCGTCTTACCACCATGCCAACATTCCAGATGTCAACTTTGTAGTCCCAGCTCATGTTCAAGATGACCTCTGGTGCCCGATAGATATCCGGCATAATGTCACCCTGTTGCTGGGCAGTGCCGAGTCGAGCCTCGCCTAAGTCACAGAGAACGGGCGTCCCATAGGAGATGGGGAACGGTCGCGAGAGGTAAATAGTACGGCCCTTAAGGGTCTTTCGCGGCACAGGCGCTTCGAATTCCGCCTGCTCAAAGTCGGGTAGTACTGAATCGTCCTTGATACCGAGGAGAATATTATTTGGTTGGATATCTAAGCCATTAGTTATTACCGCCTGGATTTTGGATCACCCTGATAGTACCAACCGGTATGTGTAATCCGGGCCTCTGTATGGAGGAAGTCTAGAGCTGCTAGGATGTTCCGGATGGTAGTTCTCACCATAGCGCTGCTCATAACGCCTTCTGGGAGCAGCGGAGTGAGCTGGCCGAGGCTGATCCCAAGAGGTGGATGCACCAGACAAGTGTGGACGGTATGTCTATCCGCGCTTTGGGCCTGGAAGATTTCAATTAACGGCCGTAAGCACGAAAGACCCGCGTGGTCGGACTGGATAATTTTCAGATGGCTGTAAATTTCGATCTCCCGAGTCACTTTTTTTGATGCTGTGTATATTTTCAAGGCGATATAACGGTGGCCTCTGCTCAGTTAGACTCAGGGTAGAAAGAAAGATTAGCTACCCATACAATAAGTCACGGCATAGCCAAACTGTCGCGCTAGATCCATAGCCCAACTTGCCAACCACTTGATATCGGCCATTGAATACCTCACCGATATGGACTGGATAAAAATTTTCGGGTCTGTAGTTGGGAATCGACTCCTCTTCAACTGGTAAAGACACGTCGATTTCTTCCCACCCTGAACTGGGAAAGAAGCGCGATTCAGAGGGAGGGCGAGAATTAGCCATACCGCGCTTGCCTAGTCCTATACTTGGGATAGTAATAGAGAGATTCAGACGAGAAAAAGGTCCTGGGCTAGGAAATAATGCATGAGAGCTTTTTTAGGAGGTAGAGTTGCCTTTTCTCCATGTTGCGCTGACTGAAATGACATGAAAAGCCACTGGGGAGGTGTGATTCTTGTTGTTAGAGTAACTCTCGCCGACATGTGTTGGAATAGTGGTTATTCTGTGTGTAGAAGGTTTATGTGTGTGTGTGCCTTGCTTATAAGGCAGTACTAAATAGTTACCACCTGACTTCTATATTATATGATTTCCTAAATAGGACTGGTGTATTCCAGTATTTATCTGAATGTAAACACAGAGCTCAATATTTTAATGTTATCTTTGACTCTAATATATTTATTTGTTCTACTTTATGTATCCATTTAATGGTTTTTTATGCTTGTTTTGATGTTATTTTAGATGGATATATTACTTTTATATCATGCAATGGGACACTTGATTACCAGATTCCTTGGCCGGGATGCCTTGCTCTGAACCCGGAAATATCGAGATCGTACTATTAATACTGAAGGGGATAAGTAGGGTGGTAGATATTAACAGTAATTTCATATCAGCTGTCAGTATCCCGGGGAATATTAGATGAGTCACCGTGTTCTGTGTCTGTGACTGTAGTAGCTTCTATAGCATTAATGCAATGCTAATGTCCTATAAAAACACTCCCAAGCATATATGGATATCCACAAAGCAATAATCCCATGGAGTTTGAAGTCTAGAGTCTGGACCTCCTCATTAGCCCCGTCCAGAGCCTCACTTACTAGAACCCCACACCTGGACTCCATCATCTCCATCTTCTCAACAAACAGAAGAGAAAAGACTTGGACAACCCTCGGGCCTCTACTAAATAACCCCCACCCTTCCCGAGTCCCATCCAAAGTTCCAAGTTTGAATATCCGCTTACCGGAGAATATAGGCACTACATAGCCGCACACTGCCAGTGGATGGGTTTCTATACCCACCAAATTGACTCCCCGAAATCAAGCAATCCCGACCGATCCACTAGTACCTAGGTACCTAGTTTTTCCGCACGGTATGCAAAGTATGTAGTAACTAAACGTACGTACTACTACTAGTAGTAGTATTCCCGGAGTTACAGAGTACCTACTACTTAGCGTCCCGAAGTCCTCTCCTTCCACCTCCCGCCCTCCTCGGAAATGTTTCGATATTGCTACTGCCGCTACTGTACCTAGTAGGTACCTAGGTAGATATTCGTTATCTACCCGAGTCATCCACTCCGCAGAGAGGAAAACAAAACGAACTACTAGTTACTAGTGGTAGGTAGGTAATCAGGAGAGATTCCATTACGTATGTATATGCAACTACATAAGACAGTTATGCATGATCCCTAGGTACTACTAATGTACTGCGACTGGCAGGTCCTCCGGCGTAGTACCGCGCAAAGTTCTCCACAAATCTGAACCGTCTACTTGGTGTCTACCGCATAGCCTTAAGTGCAATCAGCCAGTTACCTGGCATGATTTCAGTCAGTCAATTCAATTCAATTCAGCCCTTATCAAATCGAATTACTGGGAGTTACTAGTTGATGGCCCGCGTGCTGGACATCATGGATTCTTATCTCCCACCTAGGTACTAGGTATACGTACTAGCTACGAGTGCAGTAGCAGTAGCGGTGGCTAGTTTTAGCGACACCGGACATACGGAGTACAGAGTCCAGAGTACATTCATGATCCACCGTGGACATGGCTATCCTACTAGTTGTAATTATTAGCCAAGGACTGGGAGGCAGATTGACAAGGGATGTGGGGTGGGTGGGGGGGAGGGGAAGGGACCGTGTTCAAGTATCTTGTCAAGCACCCTGGAATGAATGCTAGAGATTATTTGGGGTTTTTTAAAATCTTGATTAGTGATAGGAACTTCTTAAGCTTCTTCTTTTTACTGGCTTCTTTACAGATGATAAGAATGTGCTCTGTAGTAACTATAGTAGTAACTATGATAGTACTCTATAGCAGTTGTATTTCTCTCAGCATACAAAGTATAGATTAATTTCTCACTGTAGAGAAAAGAGCACTACAGATAGATTATTGTCATTACATCTTGGTGGCTGACTACTATCTAATTAGTATCTGTGATAACTAGTCAGTGGTTCATTGTTCTTCTAAATTAACATTATCACTGCAATTAGTATTATTGAGTCAACTACCAGATAGTTACTACAGAGTAGTACTACTAGTACCTATTTTTGAAATTCTAGTAGAAATTCAACCAAGGCAGCCAGGGATGACAATAAGAACAATGATACCCATAATGATTAATCAAGTGTAGGGGAAAGAAATAAAGTCAATAATGAACTGATCCTAATTTGCCGAGTCAAAAGCCCTGTTAGAAACAGAAAGATAATCATTAGTAGCAAGGAATAATAAAACTCTCATGTTTCGTCATTGGTGCACTCTCTCGCCTGCGAAGAATTACCATCCTAGCGGAATATGCCGAACACTTAAGCCTTCTTTGCTTGTCAGCACCTGTGCTGGAAAAGTACCTTTCTGAGTTTGATGCTCCTTTTGCAATGACGGACACGGAGGTTAGTACTAGTACCTCTTAAGTACCTACGGAGTACTACTAAGACTCTATGGTTCTAAGCACGGGCTTCCGGGCATGGACTTCTTTGTTGCCCGGACTTCAAGTTATGACTCGGATGGATCGCTTCCAAGCTGCATTCCCTGCCGAAGCAGTCAGAATGAGATCATACTCACTCGCATAATTGGAAAATGGTAGGATCGACAGAAACAGTTTTCCATTAGCCGTGGAGGAGGTTCAAATTATTAGGAATGTTGGTACCTTTGTAACAATAATAATGATCATGATGACGACGACGGCGATAGTTTGAGGACATCTTGAATTGAAGGCGGGTTTCTCCTTCCGGGAATCGCTATTGCTAGCGTGAGTCTTCCAGTTGAATCTCCCGAGGTATCTCTTTGGAAATGACAGCATGTGCATGGAGAACATGTCCAAAGCATTACTGTCGCCATCGCCTTTCTATTTCCCCTAAGGAATAGTAGAGTAAGCTGTGGCGAGGGCCAGGAGAGAAAAAGAAAACATGCAGCGAGAATCAAATAATAAGTGATGAGATGAAATGTTTACATATATAAGCAGGGATGGCATGATCAGTCATTGACTAGTCAACCTTGTTACAGGCAAGAGCCGTGACCAAGAGCCATTTGGCGTGCTTAGAATCAATTGTGACATTCTGCTTTAAGGGAAGGATCGAAGGACTAGGGAAAGACCATCATGGCCTTTGGTTTCACCGTAATATAGAGACAAGTTCAATCCTTCCCTTCCAAAAATATACGGATTGCTGGCTTCTTTTTCTCAGGATATAATACCATATATACAGAAAAAGAAGTGCTCCGTGCCCCCGTCTGTGTATATAGTGATGTACCTGTACTAGGTAGGTACAGGCACAATCGGCCCGAAAATAAGATTGGTCTGTTACAAGAGCATTGGCGCACAACCTAAAACTTCTGTAGCCTGTAAGGGATTCTTGGTAGCGAACGAATAGCCATTATTTGTGAAAGCAAGGAAAAATAATCCCGAATCCCAGTTAGGTACTACCGGCATGGTACCTAGTCATCCTTGACCCCTCGAGGACCTCAACTCTTCATCGATTACGTTCGCCTCATGCAATCACAGTGGGTCGAACCACCGGGGAAATTAAAAGCTTTCTATCCAAGAAGCCCCCATGGAATGAAATCAACGGTTTGTCCGTTTCTTTCCAAGACCCACCCAGGGACTTATCCGATTGACTCCAGCAACCCTTAGTAGAAACTAAGTAGAAAGCCTTGCACTCCTACTCGGGAAAAGCCGAGTCTGACGCAATAAATAATAAGACTTTATCCTCCAACTCACATCGTAGTTAGTAGCATCCCAACTACTGCTAAACTACTGATTCCCGACCCAGCTGATTCTTCGGCCGTGAGAGGGCAACCAACCCTTGTACCCACAGCATCGTACGGCTGGTATCCTTGAAGACAACCGTTATCAGAAGTTCAGCTCGATCGCAGGTGTCTGACTATGGACCAGTTAGTGTAGCTGTCAAGGTCCTTATGCAACCTGATTACAGGCGCCGGATTCTTGAACCTGCTACTTCCGAAATACTATTGCTCTTATTATGGATTAATTATAACGGTCGTTATCGTCCTCCCATGTATACTTCTGCGTGCCCTGTGCATCCAATCCAAAAGGCTCACGTCACCTTCTTAATTTCCTGTCCAGGGTTTGTTTGCCGGCATCCATCATCATGTCCTGTGTCCTGATATTATTCTCAGTCGTCTCCAGACTACTTAACCGTAGTACTCGGAACCTAGGTAATTATCCGAAACTTTCCTTGATATGGTGCCATTTAAGTGGACACGTCTCAGTTTCGCATGATTTTCCACGCATCATGGATCCCTTTGTGGATTACCTAGGTTTCTGATGTTCTTTGTAATAATGCTAATAATAATATAATAATAATAACAATGGTGATGGTAATGAAGGTAGACAAGAAATCAAAGGTACACCAAGTAGCCTGTACCTACCAGGTAAGCAATACCAGAAAGAAAAGGACTATACCTAGATAGGGAGCGTCTTCTTGGGCTTTTGCATAATAACAATAATAATATAAATACGAGTATACAAACAGACACAGATTGTCGGCATCTAGAATGCTTAGCCATGGCTCGGTGAAGCCCATCCCGTCTCTGGACCTCGACTCGTAATTATTTACTTTTTAGGTATTCTCAGAATCTCTACTACCTAGTAGTACCTAAGACTCAAAGGAGGGCACGGAAGCGGGGAGTGAAAGAAAGATTCCGAACATGGGAAATACTCGTTCATTGTTCGAGGCAGAGTGGATTTTAATCCCATTTACTTTGACTTTGGCTTTCTTGCTCTTAGTCAAAGTCTAATATGAGAGGAAAGTTTGTACTTTCAACACTGTAGTAGTGTAAAGACAGACAGTTACTGCCTACTTAGGTAGTTATAATTATAGGCCCGACAATCAATAGAAGGTCTCCCACACCAATTTTCCCAGGTTTTCTGTTGTTCTTTTGTCCATCTGTGATTGAATTGTGTGTTATTATGGCCCATTGTCAAATGCCAGGGAGTAATAATAATCTCCATTCCCTGTCACCTGTCCGCTGTCCCTGGGATCTTAGGCAGGAGCCACAAAAGTAAGCGAATATAGCGCCATTTTGTTCGCAAATTGCTCGTCCTTTCGGGACGGGGATTAGCACTACTAGGGAGGTTTAATGAATTACCGTGAGTACTTGATCTGAATTCTTAATGTATTTTCTATATATATGTATATATGTATATCTACAGATTAGATATTACAATAATAAAACTACTTACTAGCTCCAGAAAACCGGGTGGAAAAGAAACTCATTCTGGGCGGACGTGGGGCCACTTCAGGCTGCAGGCACCGTGAAGCAAAAAGCAACGGCGTCCCCCAAGTTATTCGATCCATATTTTTGACTAATAATGCATCACTCACGCTTGTTCGGCTTGATTAAGATCCAGTTGTGCGGGATGGCCCAATGGTAGTCATCCCCTGACGACTATTCGGCTCAAAAAGCCACTGCAGGATCTCGAACTGTTGCAGACTGGGAAACAGTTAACCTTGTCTTGGACTCGGGAGTTGTTAGTAGCACCAGTCAGTAACTATACTACTAGGTATAGCCTGCAAGCTAGAGGTTTTCCACCTACATTAAAAATTACATCAACTTCACACAACACCACACTTGCTTGTGCATGAAGATCCTAGCTAGCGCCACGTGTGGTTGAAGCATCTGCCATCATCCGCTATGAGGGACCGCGTCGATCTCCCATTATCCAGATCAGTCCGAAACAGATGGGCCTTGATGATTTTGATACTGAAGTGGAACTATTTCCATTCTCCACCGATACTCCTTCAAACTTTGCAACGGCGACATTACTCTTTAATCTTTAGTCTGATGCAGTCCCCGAAACATGACGTTCCATGACAATGGCCACTACTGCTACCACTACTGGTACTAACCACTCTAGTAGTACTGGACCTCCTGGAGGCCGGAGCCGTATCTCATTCCCAGCAGGGATTTTATCCAGTTCTTGGTTGATGAAAACGAGAGCTTGTTGGTTCGTGCAGTATTCTCCATATTATTTCCTCTTCAAGTTGAATCCCCCTCACCCCAAAAAAAATAATAAAATAAAATAATACTACTACTACTAATAGTAATGATCCCACATAAAAATAACGGGCATTATAATACTAGTAGTAATAGTAATAATACTCAATAATAACACATCGAAAGGAATAAACAAAATAAATTTTCTCCCTCTTCCTTTTCCCCTGTCGAGTAACCCTTCACTACAACTGGCTTGTGACGACTCGGCCCATCCTTGATACTACTGGCAGCTTGACCATTTCTCTGGCTGTCCATCATGGGCAAAGGGTCTCCCACTATATATTATTCTTCCTTTGGTACCCTCTCGAGTACTCTCCTTTCCAAATAAAAAAAAAAAAAACTTCTATCCATATCAATCTCCCGTTGTCGTTCCCTCATACTACTATTTACTTTTTACTTGAATCCATTTGACAGCCATCCCAACACTAAAATCTAAATTGCGAATACCTACTTCCCTTTATCCTCAAAATACTTGCTCGATCTGGCCTGTCTACTCGCCGACTATGTGCAATTACTTCAAAAACTACTATATCTACAGTACTTGTAGCCAGCCTAGCTCCCATATCATTCGCACCTCCGTCGATGGGTCGAAGGAGACCCGATGCTCGGACTCCCCGCATGACAGATTCATTGTGGTTGTTGGGAAATGTCTTCTTTGCCACTGATGGATTCTTGCAATTGTCGATCACTGTCCCTTACGCCGGCAGAATTAAGCCCCTACCTTCACTCATAGTTCTTCTGTGGCATGTTGCGGCAGCTGCAGAGGGCTACCTTACCGAATACCTTTTTTAAACAGCGAAACATCCTAATACGAGTTTGCGACCCGATATGGCCTCTAATACGACAATCTGCTACAACAAATTTCTTTCTATTACTTTATTATCTACTTTATTTACTTTCTTCTTACTACTTGTCATCTGTTACAGCGTTATCCAGTTCTGGGTTGTGTTATCAACAAATCTAGTGGGCTCCGGCGCCCGGAGGCATATACATTTTGTTGATTTGGCTTAGACAGGAAGGATTGCGTACGAATGGCGTTTTGGGAGAGGAAAATGGAGTTCCAAGAAGATCGGTATGTTATTTAAATTGGTCTGCATATTTCCAATTTATTATCACTTGTATATAAATGAATGACTATGGAATTGTTTTATCTCCTTTGTCTTTGCTCTTTTACTTATCTTTATCTTCTTCTCTCCTACTCTGCCCTCCCCCTCCTCCTACCTCATTGCCCCTCTATCTATGATCACCAGAGACTGAGGAGAATGAATCAGTACCTACGGTGACCACCATATCCCGCCTCGACCCGTTTGCTCCGAGATACTCCAAGCTCTACTCGGAGCAGACTTTCTACTACCGGCAAGCATCACATGTTTGGGCTTTGGAGAAGCAGCTATCTGGCTTTCTATTTGATAATTTGTTCTTACTTTGACTCGACTCTATTATTTTCTTTTAATCTCCTTTTTTAGGTTTCTTTTTGATAGGTGAGCAGCAGCAGCAGCAGCAGCAGCAGCGGGGAATCAGAAGACGACGCTATGCAACATGCCCGTTGCGCTTCCCTCCCAAGCACTGTATAGTACTACTGCACTTACCGAGAAAGTGCCGCTTGATCTTTTGTTAAGACCACCTTCATCCTGCTCAAGCATGCCTCAGTATCTGGGAGGAAGGGTTGGAATGTCTTCTTCTCCTTCTTCTCCTTCTTCTTCTTGTTATTATTATTACTGTTATTATTACTATTACTAATATACTAATACTGTAACTAAACCTCCAGGAATTACAGATACCACGGAGACCGACCGGCCGTTGCTAGAAAAAGCCTCGTTGCTCGCCAAGGCCCCCAAGATTCCTAGTCCCATTGTCCTTCATCTCCATTGCTAAGATGAAAACTGAAGTCTGTGCTCACTCATTATTTATTACTGGGAATGCTCTAGCTCTCAAGTCTGCGGCCGGCAAGTGATACCCCCCTCACAGGATCCCAGATTGTTGTAAAAGATTATTATTATTATTATTCATGTTCACAGACTACTTACTCACTTGACTACCCAGATAGGAGACTCACCACTGAGCTCCAGGCCTATCAATTCATTTTTCATCTGCTGATGGTCGCACAGATTTCCGCCAGTTGGAATCCCCGGTTGAGAGATTATGCGGCCCTTGCTCTGGGCTTTTTTTTCTTGTGGGAATATCTCTCTTCCTTCCGAAAGATTTAGTCTTTGTTCTAGCATGTAGACCCGCAGGCAGTCTGTCTTATCAATTCTTTTTTTGGAGGGGGGAAGTATACAGGAAAAATACATACATAAGACCCTACACCCTACTCAAAAACTCAACAGGAATGAGTGCATTGTTCCAGTCCTTTCCCAAAGTCCATGTGGCGCCAGTGGACTGCATCATCCGTGACAAACTGTGGTTACACATCCACTAACATGCATTATGCATTATTACATGCCTGTCTACTCGGTACGTCCTACTTCGGACGCTAAATCGGGACGAGGGAAAACTAAGCAACTCCGGAGTATGGATATATTTACCTAACAAACCAAAAAGCCATAACTCCTCTGTTCGGTTGGAGATCAAGGGCTGGTGAGTATTATCCTGATAGGAATGGCAGAAATGCTAGGGAGGAAAGCCATATCTTGGATACTTCCTATCAGAATACAACTGACTACTACCTTAACTAATACTTTTCGACTCGTCAGCGAGGTTGGTTCTCGAAAACGACTGGAAGCAACCACATCTACTAACTACTTCTCTACCTTAGGAGTGGTGCTAGGTGAACCGGGGAATTTCGTGATTCGGACCGGAGCCTGCCGAAGGAGGCCCTGCATCTGCATTAGGTAGTAGTTACTACTGACGACTAAGTTGCTAAAGTAGTAGTAACTCCTGACTACCATGGAGTAGTTACCAATACCAACCACATCCGGCTAGTCTCTTCCAAGTAAACAATGTTCCGAATTAGGTTAGTGCAAGGTGGACCCGGAAGTTTCCTGGGGATATGCGCTAGTCCCAAAATAGCAGCCAATGACCAAATCTGCCCCAGCCCTAATTAGGCCTTAGCGCATCTCGTGATCCGCGATCCCCAAATAGCCTTCCTTACCTGAGAAACCATCACAAACTCGTCCCCTCTTCCAGCCATCAGTGAGGCGACTCATGCCGCCAAATTTTACTACGGTGAAGATCCCCTCGATCATACCCCCACTGTCATTCTTTTTTTCTGTCATCATCTATTGGTTTTCGGTATTGTTTTTATACCTCAAGTCACTCGTTGCGATCTCCTCGTCCGGCAGAACTGTCGGTACCCCCTATCTCACACATTCTGTCACCATCTCTCTTACTTCCTGAGAAGATCGGTCCAGGTACACCAAGCGGAGCAAGGAAGATAGAAATTTGATACATCGTCAATATGGGGTTTGGAGACTTCGACTCGATCTGCCGCAAGGCAGCGCTGCCTCTCTGCTCCTTAGTCGGCCCAGCGTCCTCAATATCAGGCTCAACGGGCGTTATTCCCAACTGTTATGCACGAAATATCGAGGTTGCGAACACAATAATCTTTGAAGGCGCCTCGTCTTTTGTACACATCATTGCGCTGGGTATGATAGTTATCATGATATTGCACATAAGGTCCAAATTTACCGCCGTTGGTATGTGTTCATCGTACCTTGAATATATATAGACATATATGTGTCATATAAGCAATATTTTCTAACCAAACACTACGCCTCTGTAGGCCGCAAGGAGATTATTACCTTTTTCTACCTCTACATGGCTCTCACCATATGTTCGTTGGTCATTGACGCGGGTGTGGTTCCTCCAAGAAGCGGTCCTTTTCCATACTTCGTCGCTGTGCAGAACGGGCTGACCTCTGCGCTATGCACCTCCTTACTCGTCAATGGATTTGTGGGGTTTCAACTTTACGAAGACGGGACTACTCTTTCGGTCTGGCTGCTACGCTTGACATCCGCCGCAATGTTCGCCGTTTCCTTCCTTATCTCCATACTTACCTTTAAATCATGGGGCGGTCTTAACCCAACAAACACCATTGCCCTATTTACGGTGCTGTATATCCTAAATGCAGTATGCATAGCAGTATATCTAGTCATGCAGCTTCTGCTCGTGATGAATACGCTCGAGGACCGGTGGCCGCTTGGCCACATCGCCTTTGGTCTCCTTGTCTTTATCTGTGGACAGGTACTTCTTTATGCCTTCGGCGACACTATCTGTGATAACGTCCAGCATTACTTGGACGGTCTTTTCTTCGCCACCTTTTGTAACCTCTTGGCTGTCATGATGGTTTACAAGGTAAGTTTCAACGAAATCCTTCGGCCGTCTTTTCTTTTTTTCCACAGGATCTAATTTTATTTTTCTAGTTCTGGGACTACATCACAAAGGAGGATCTAGAGTTTTCCGTAGGAATCAAGCCTAACAGCTGGGAAGTGAAGGAGCTTCTTCCAGAAGAAGACCGCCGAGCAACGGTCTACCAAGATACAAATTCGGAGTATGCCGGGAGCATGTATTTTCCCCGGACATCGACTTATAACGCCCACAACTATTAATTGTCTGTACCATTTTCTACTTTGTTGGATGGAAAAACCGTATAAGCATGCGCTCTTTCGGCCACCATTTCTCTATCTTCTCCTTACATATTTTTTTGGGGTACTTTGAAACCTCGAAAGCGTAATGACTTGCAAAAATTTACTGATATGATATTTTTTTTTTGAGAGCATTTTAAACATGGCAGCGCTATTATCATAATTATCTTTTGAGGGCGAACTTTCGAGTAATGTCGATGTGCATTCCTTTTCTTTTTGCCAGTTAGATTGCGAAATTCATCCTTACTCTGCATAATATCTCTATATTAACAATTTAGTTCACACGTTAGCACTATACAAAGTACCAGTACCTACTAGTACAAAGTAACTTTCCACATATCTTAGATTTCAGGACGGTACCCCCTTCCCCCTTCTTTGGTCTAGTAATCACACTTGAACAAGACAAATAGGAAGGCCAATCCAAAGGCACGAGCATATCACACTACCGGCAAGGCGAAGGCCGCTAAATACTAGGTAGTTAGGGAGAAGTACTCTATATTAGGTAAGGGCTTATTGTTCTCGAAACATTTCCATCACAAAGCAGAGAAAACGGGATGCCCAAACGTTGCGCCATGTGCCAGGAAGTACAGCAACCAGGAAGGAGAAGGATACGGAGTATTATCGGGCAAGAGGTGGCTCCCGAAGGCAAACTAAGGTACTTAGTAGTACTGCTAGTACTAGTTACTGCAGAGAAAATGAGACTAGGAGACCCCGTCAACTTACTATGTATATTATGTATTATCTTTCGGCAATATATTCCGTCCTAGTGCGTCTCCGAAGCCGACAGAGCTGAGAAAGATGAGATCAAAGAAAACGATGACTCGGCATTCGTCCTGTGGCTTACTTTGCGGCGGGCGCCGCTGGACTCTTAAACGGGAAGCGTGAAGCCAAGTTTTCTCCTCATGGGTAATGTTCAGTTCATATACTCGGTAGTTACTTAGCGTGGGGTTTGCTGAAATTCGCGATGAATCACGAGAGAGCCCGGGCAAGAAATTGACATCACCAGGTACCCAGTGCCAAGGGTACACTACTCTGTAGTCATGTCCTCAAATGGGGGCAGAAATGATTCAGTGGATACTCCGGTAGAATGAAGCAAGAGTCCCCTTCTAACTTGTTGGAACTTGACAACAAGCGTGATAAGACCATTTAGTGCGGTGGTCATACTCTGAGTATTATTGACCGGAGTATATTATCCATGTAACCTCGGGACGAGTCGACATCGACTTTTGAGACATATAGAAAAATGCTCTAATGATAGCGTTTGGTCTAGGTCCCAGCGCTACTAGGTAGTAGATCGATAAAACGGCGATCGAAACGGTTAGGTATTACCTTTACATTTAACCAACGATGGGGAATTACCAAAGTTCCAAACGGAGCTCGCGACAGGGGGGTAACAAGGCATATTCAGAACCTCGAAATCCGATAGGAAAAAAGCAAAGAAGGCCTAATCCACGACCACAACATCATCGTCTTTGTCCATGGGTCCGCCTTCGGTCTGGCCTTGGGTCCACGGCATGTCCGTGTTGTTGTTGTCGTTGTCGACTACGTGTCCTGTGGCTGTTGTGTACCAACCCCTGTTCACAGACCTGGCCATGGCTGCGCATGCATTATTAATTAACTCATAAAAAGCCGGATTCTGCGTCGGTAGAAACATGCAGGTATGAGCTTGAATCTCATCAGTGGCTTTGTCATTAACGGCTTTGATCCACTCAAGTCCCGGCCCTACGGCGTTCGGCTTTTCTTGGCCGTCTTCTTGAGCCGGTAAGGCGCAAAAAGTACGGTATTTCGAGCGGATAACCCTTGAGCTGAAAGACGATCCAGCCGCCTCGTTGGCATAATTTGTACTGTTGGTCTCCACGAAAGGCGGTGCGCTCTTCCCTAAGAGCGTATAAAAGTTTACGCATCTGATTCCTTGGTCCTTTTGCACCTGGCACAGCTGCGCCAGGCGCTGTCGAAGTTCTGAGGAACGTGCTAAACACCCGACAAATGCGAGATGCGAGGACACCCATCCAAAACTGTCAGTCAGTCGCTCACGCTGCGAATACATGGCCGCTGCACCGCCGGCGGCGACAGCACCTGCTGCACCCGCGAACATGGCATACCGCCCCCACCGCTGCCAGGAGGGCGTTGCCGCAGCGTCGCTATCTGCAGAAGAAGGTAATGCCTTATTGACATCAGCAGGAGGAGTGGTGGCTTCTTTGTTTGAAACGGGACTGTTGTTTCCCCTGAACCCGAACAAACCAGCTACCTCGGAGAGTGCGTTGTAGGTCGATGCTATACTTTTGTAATGCCCCTCCGCCCCATAAGATACCACCCCGGGAGCGATCCCCAGAAACGGAGTGTCAAACGCGAACACTCCTTGGACATGGGGGAACATAAACGACCCCGGTTCCACCACATTTGAATCTTCTGCGGAACTTATGTCAGATCGACTCTGCGTTGCAGGAATCGGTTTCTCGGAAGCTAGGAGTAGAAGTGTTTCTGCTGCGACGATTCCGCCCATCGAATGACCAACAAGAAAAACATGGACGGAAGGGTCGACGGTCGGTGAGGGTGTTCGGTTAGAAACCTCCAGGTCAATAACCTGGTTCTGCAGCCTGTTCAGGATATGTTGGCGCTTCGAAGATCCATCGATTTGGGGCCGAGGACGGGAGCAACGATCACGTACCATTCTCGGAACACATTCACACAGTCCTGTAAGCTTCCTCTAGTTTCGTACTTTGGGTATACAGCTGTGGCCACGCTTATATTTGGCAGCGCGCGACCCAGAAGCACACGGACGTGTTTTGGGAAGTTGCCAAATGTATCATTGCCGCCCTGTAAGTTGACAGAAGTCAGTATCGGATTCCAACCCACGCTGCCTACGTAGCTGACAAGTAGCCGGAGCGTGAATGATGGGAGGAGTTCCGTTGGAAGAACGCACCTTGAACCCGTGGATGAACACTATTAGCAGAGTCTTTCTCATTCTGAGGCGCAGAGCTGAGCCTTTTAATTGATCTTCCCAAGAACATTTTTGCTAGTATTAAGTTGACAGTTAAGTCATTCTCCGCTCGATGACTTGGTTATGGGTTACGTCATCCCCGGTCGCCACGTGATGAGCGCAAGTATATCGATTCTCTCTCTTTCTCCCCCTCTATACACAGTTTGTCTCTAGCATAATAACGTAGAATATAAGGATAAGCCTTGAATTAAATAATAATCAAGTATCGCGAAGCGAATAATTCAACTCCGTGATACAATTACTGATATACTAGTACCTAGGTAGTAATCATCCTCTGCAGACCACATCCTCGGCATCTTCCCCGCTCCACGTTTGCAAGTCCCGTGTAGACACCAGGCATCTACCTGAGATTTGGTATATGTAGATCTACTCCTGCCCATGAGTTCCTAATCAGAAGCAATACTGATATTATAATATATATATTAAGAGAGAGGTACTACCACCATGTCCGGAGAAATCTACAACATCGTCAAGCTGGTCCCAAAACCGGGCAAATTCAACCAGGTAAGTGAGCATACAGCTGGCGAATACAGGATCATCGTAGTCCTCACTATTATGCGCACTGAACTAAATCCAACGAATTTTGCTGCATAGGTTGCCGAAGCCTTCAAGGTCTTCTCTAAATATATCCAGGAGCACGAGCCCAAGACCCAGATCTACTTTGCCCTTAGACCCGAGGGCAGCGAGGAGTTTATCTTTGTCGAAAAGTGGGTGTAATTGTATCCGTCCTTTCTTGCTTCTAGTAGCTAATTTCGTAGATTTACCGATCAAGATAATCTCAAGGCCCACGCTGCTTCGTCTGAGTTCAAGAATTTCTCGAGACAGATTGGGCCTTGTCTGGCCCAGCCACCAGAGATCAAGAGGGCTTCGTTTGTGGCTGGATTTAATGGCAGGGCGAAGATATAGTTTGCTTACTTGTAGATTGGGGTGATTATTAGGCAATGTTCTAATTGTTCTAATGCTAAGGCCTGTGTTTCCGTTGGTGGTTGGGGTGTGTGTCAAACCCTGTCAGTAAGACTAAAAAGAAAGGGTTGGCTGAGAACGCTCGGAATGGTATATACAATGTCTCTATCATGCATCTCAAAAGCCATGAGCTAGAACCGAGTATTTGTAAGGCGCCATTGCGTTAGGTACCTTGTTATAGTTTTCCCTCATTAAATCCGTTCAACCGCAGCATGCTGTCTTGATAGCTCGTCGCTATGAGTTTACCATCTGGGCTCCAAAGCCAGCTTTCATGAATAGCCCTATTCTCTCCTGACCTCGGTGTCCACCCTTCCTGGATGAACCATTTCTTGTGTAGCTCCGCCGTCGACTCATTCAGAGTAGTCTCCCAGTCAATCATCCGCAAAGCCTCTCCATGCTGATGGATAACAACAGTCAGCGTCAAACTGGCCATCACGTTCCAATTGGCGATACCAAGTGCGCGTGGAATGAGCAACAGCGAGTTCTTATCGCTAGAATACATATGCGCACAGGCATATAGGTTATCGAATTCCCCAGACTCCTCACGCCTCTGGAGCTCTTCCCGACTAGAGCTCCCAACAGGGTCTGCGGGGGACCCCTTCAGAGAGTAAAGGGTGAGTTGTCGATATTTCTCTGGGCTCCGCTTCACCTCAGGAGTAGTATTATACCCCTGCATATCGACCTTGCGAACGTCCAACCCGGGAAACTCATCCTCAGGGAATCCACCCTCAGCAACCTGATCAATCCACCAGTCCGCATCTACGCTAGGGCTCATCTGCTGCTCTTCCGGCCGTTTCCCAGCGAGAATCGACCTGAACCGCTCCTGCGCCGGCGTCGCCTGGTGTTGGAAGGGTCCCTGCTTTTCGTCGCGCTTGAAGCAACATATACAAGAGAAGCAGATTTGGCCGGCCTGTCGAGCGTCTACGACACGAGTGCAGTACATGGCTCCATCGCGGACATGACGGACGGTGTATATGTAGGGTACCTCCACGCGGCCTGGTAGAATGAATGTGCCGGTCATATCCTTAAGCCATAGTGTCAGCATATGCCCTACTAACAGGCGAATGATTCCATTCAGATAAATTTTTTAGACACACTTACATGAATCACGAACCCGTTGGGTACGGTCTTCGAAGCCGCATACGCTGACTGGGCGTATACATGCCCACCAAACGCGCGAGCGCCCAGGCCAGGGGCGTATGGTGTAGAAAGGGATTGGAAGCGTTCGACTCTTTCCGGCTCATCTTGGCTGGAGGGGGATTTTGGAGGGCGCAGGTGTTTGAGAGCCATCAGCTCCGCGAAGGAGGCTGATGGCTTTGCTGGAGAATCATGGTCAGGAGGGTAAGTCATGTTAGATGCCGAATGCGCGGGGGGACGTTTCGATTGAACAGCTGCTTCGACGTCCAAATCGGGTTGTATTTCGCTCTAATCAGTCGGTCTTGTCGTGAATGCATAAAGAATTGCCGAGTTCAAAGGGTAGTAAATCTGGGCAGAAGATCCGCAACGCTTTTCCAGCACTCACTCTTTGAAGTGCTTTAATGCTTACGTCCCTCCGAAAGCCTCGGCTTGTTGGACTAGACTACTTTCGAGGGCATAATCGGTACATCATAGCACGATGTGCGGAGGCTCAGAGGGTAATTTGGCAGGGGCTGCAGAAAATATGATTCTCAAGTTGAGAATGGATGCGAGAAATCGAGGGATTTTTGAGTTTATTCAGTTTATTTGGAATTATTGACTCCTCTCCGAATCGGGATGTTTATACACGGTCACGTGGTTAAGAAGACACAACAGAAAGCCTCCAAGAAACAAAAAACATTCCTAGGTAGTAGTAAGAGCAATTAGGAAATCAATGATACGCCGGTGATGCTGACAATAATGTACATATAGTGATATCTCCTGTCCCAGCCAGAACACAATGAAGCCAATACCCGAAATCCCAAACCAGCAGTCCACAATCATCTGCCACAGACCATCTATCAAATAGAGTCCGACAGGTTGCGTGTGTTGTTCCAGTCGATTTTCCCGTCCACGTCCTTGATCTCTTCCAACTTGTCGCCTAGCTTCACCACCGAGAAACGAATCATCCGGGGGTCTAATGACAGGGTTCTGCGGACGGCGGTCTGCACGGGCCCGGAGGCATCGAAGCGCATGATGAAGTGGTGTCCATCGGTATATCGAGCTTGATGTTTCGTTGTAGGCTTGGGAAGACGAAAAACACCCCAGTTCGTATATCCACGGACGACGCCGCCGGACCGGAGTACTTGGATGCCAGCATTACGGGCAATCCTGTAACAGGGTCAATTCCATCCGGTATCTGTTTTTAAGTGACGATGGCATATATATTCGAATTTGCAGCACGCATACTGAGCAAAGAACAATATATAGGGCGGTACATTTAGGGGTCGAGGGGTACATACTCGCGAACCTCGTGGAGGCTGCCCGGACGGACCTGAAGAAGAAAAATCAGCAACCCGGATCAGAAACCATCACCATCGTCATCACCAGCTTATCCAAGAGAACCAACTTACAATGGCAATCAGCTCGTACAACATCGCGGCCACGGGAACTGTAAAGAACAAAAAAGGTGAAGAGTGGGGTTCAGCCTCTGGCGTCCGGTCGGAGAAGAGTTGGTTGGACTGAGGACGGATTTGCTCAAAGCGCCAGAGTGAAGATTTTCCCGACATGACGCGCTTATCAGTTGAGTTCTTGGCAATTTATCTACTTTCCTTCGGCCGTCTCTCTCAACTTCTTTTTCCTCCTCTCCTACTCCCCTCCTCGTCCAATTTCTTGCCTTTTTCTTTCTCGTCTTCTCTCCCTTCCCACTTCAAATCCTTCACAATGTCTGCCGTCGCCAGATCCGTCCGTCCCTTCGCCACCCGCGCCCTCTCCCAGAAGCTCCCTCTGAGCTCCGTGCGCAGGGTTTCGCCCGCCATGGGTTTCCCGCGGGGAAGCATCCGAAGCTTTTCGCAGAGCCCATTCTGTAAGATCGCACTCAAAATACACTCAAAAAAAAAAGATATTGAGACTGGTCCCTGTCTTAATTCACACATGTACTAATTATTATCTCCCAATGCTGCAGGGCAGGTGAAGAAGTACACCGAATCCCATGAATGGATCGAGTTGGCCGATGATGGCAAGACTGGTGCGTTTCCGACCCGCAGCGAGAATCTCAATCGATGAGAATGCTAACATACTCTCAATGAACAGCCAAGATTGGAATCACAGAATACGCCGCCAAATCTCTAGGCGACGTTGTCTATGTTGAGCTCCCCGCCGCTGACCTTGAAGTCAGCGCCGGTGAGCCCGTCGGTGCTGTGGAGTCCGTCAAGTCGGCTTCCGACGTCCTGTCTCCCGTCTCTGGAAAGGTCGTGCAGGGTAACAGCATCCTCGAGGACAAGGCAAAGTTCATCAACGAGAGCCCCGAGGGCGAGGCTTGGATCGCTGAGATCGAGGTCAGCGATCCGGCTGAGCTGGATGGCTTGCTTGATGCCGCTGCCTACAAGGAGACCATTGATGAGGACCATTGATAAGAGTTGACCACTGATTGATTAACTGATTGATTGATTGATTTGTTGCGGCCTCAAAAAGACAATGGGGGAAGGAGTATGGATTCAATGAGTGTATTGAAAATGAACGGGAACCGGATCTGCATTTTATTTCCTTTTCTGCTCTTTTGTCTTTTTCCTTTTTTTTTTCTAACCCTTTCATCGGAGATATTGGATGATTATGTTGTTTACTGTGGGAACATATTCTTCGTTTAGACTTGTGTTCAGCCCTCATCGGCTGTGTGCCTTTTTCCAGGTTCAACAATAAAGGCGGATATAATACATTATATTGTCATTTTTTTTTGGCTTTTACTGTCTAGAAATGCTCTCTATATAGATACAGATCGTAAGATATCCAGGTAGCTTAAGACTGCCCAATAGGATCGCCAGCTACTTGCATTACTACGCTCGAAGAAAAGTTCCCGTTAGGTTACGTAGAAAGTCACCTTGTCCTCGACCCCACTAGTAATTAATGTTCATATTTATACAAGATGAGGAATTGTGCTCTATGCGAAGAATCCAACTCAAGATCTCTCAATCGTAAATTGCAGGGATATCTCCCATCTCTGACCGTTACCACCACCGCCGTATCCTCCACCAAGTCGATTTCTGATCAGACTCGATACTCGTTCACGGAGTCGCTGAAGGTTGTCTTCTGAGCCAGTCACACGAAGCTTGAGGTTTGCCATGCACAGGCCATAATGTACTTGCCAAAACCTTGCATCGTCGACGGCGAACACGCACGGGTCGGCTTCAATATCCCGCACGACATCAGAAACTCCCTGGTCCGAGTAGGACATGAGGAGCATAGACCCCAGGGTTTTCACTAGCCGCACTCCAATAACACACATGGAGACCGAAATAGTACTAGATAGTAGGACATCAAGCCAGTTATACAGTCTGACCGAAACTAGTGGGAGTAACAGAAGTAAGGTAGAACACGAAAGGGTGAGGAAATGAGATGGGTTGCTCAGGACAGAGGGCAGTGAATCGATGTATGCGAATCGCATTGCCTTTCCGATGCGCCCATGGTTTCTCAGTCCAATTGCGGATACCAATGTGGAGGAGATTGCAAGGAGGGCAGTGAAATCCACACTACCGGGAGACACGCGCTCATGGGCATGCGTATGATGGGGTTCATGGCCCGAAGATTCAAGGAAGTGTTGAAGGTTATGGGAGATGAGATCCATTCCCATGAACAAAAGGAGAACGCACATGGCGAATCCGGCCAACACCTCTGCACGTTCTAACCCAAACGGATGCCGAATGCTAGATCTCTTCCAAACCTCGAAATTGCTGAGTACGTCCACAGCCACGCAAAGCAGTGCCCCAAGGGAGTCGAACAAAATCAGGTGCGACAGGGCGGTCATGGCCAAGGATCCATAAGCACTCCATAACGTATAGGCGGCAACGAACATATGGCACACACTCCACCAGAACCGCCTCTTTTGGTCTGTAGACATGCTGGCACGGCATTCCTTTAGAGTTGGTATAGGTAGCGAGTTGGGTAGGGCCAAGGGCGCTCGTGGGGGAGGTTCGAGGAAGATCTGGTGCGAAATACTACTGTGTTTGTACTTGTGACCACGTCGCTGGCCAATGTTCTAGCAATTCAATATTCCATCAGCGCCAAACGGGACACAAATATGGCGGGGAAAAAAAGCATACAGACTTAACGACAGGGCTTTTCGCCATCGTCGTGGTCGTAAAATTGAATGGCCCAGGAGAGGCGCCGTTACTCTGGCCATTGTGCGATGCTGCGTCTTGGGAGCCATTGATACCGAAGGACGCTCGAGTGGGACTTAACCGATCCCGGTCTTCCGAATGGAAATGATTCCGTGACAGAGGAAAGGTATCCATCATAGGCGACAGCGCATTGAGATCATAATGATGGGGGGAGTGGCTGGAGATGCTGGGGTCGTCGGGGGGCGGAGTGGGAGTTCGCGGAGGCACAGGGAGAGGCAGGTTCGACGCCATTGTACCAGCGCAGGCGATGTATGGCGGGGTGCTATTGTTGTTTATTGCTACCAATGCTGCACCTGTCAAGTCCGCAAGAAAGACAAGGAAGAATACAACCTCGTTCCCGAGAAAGGAAGTATTTCAATCGAGATGATGCTTTTCCTATCGGGATCAGGAGGCGGGGAAGAAAACCAGGCGGAGAGCGCGGTAGCCTCAGGCCCCGGCGAGGCCCCAACTCAACTCATCGCATCATCGACTCGCCTCCACCGTCCATCATCATCATCATCATCGTCAGAACATTCCTCCTGCTTCGTTCTTACTTCATACCCACAGCTGGTCTTTTTATGTCTTTTTTCTTTTCAAATGGCCTGAAATTCTTAGCCTTTTCCTCCCTCCCCCCCGGTTCCTGTTGCTCGTTTGGCGATGCGACACCCATCAACTACTCTAGAGGTGGCTTGATTTGAAGGAGACGTCCGTTGGATGCTGGCGTCTCGGTAGCACCTATGGATCATCGCGGCTCCTTCTTCTTTTTTTTGGTAGTCTTCTATCTTCTCCTCAGCTCACAGTCGCATTCTCCATTGATATCTCAAGATCGTGAGCATCAGCGCGAGCTTGAAAGGGAACGACATGCGCTTCACCTCTTGAACGAGTCTAGGTATGGGGACTTCGACCCTCGGGCTGACAAATGGCTCCCCTTCCTGGGAGTCCGGAAGAATGATAGTTACGACTGGGGTCTCCTTGCGGAAGTGCAGGATAGAGCTCGCTACCAACTGCGGTCAGTTATCTCAGACGCGGGGTTAGTACCTCCGACGGCGCTTGAAGGCAGTGATGCATCGTCTCCGGCCCTTAATCTCTCCCAGTTGCTTCTCCCCGTCTATCGCAACTCGACAGGTAAACTACGTGGGGATTGGGTGCGCCGCAAGCTGGATTCAGCTCACCCCTTGCCTAATGCGACTGCCATCGCGCTGGAGAACGAGTACTTCACTCATCAGTTCGGCAATAATATCACCGGTAACGATGGGACGTTATATCTGGAGTTGCGAGAGGGAGGAGGAGAAGAGCTGAAGCTGTCTCAGGGCCACGTTCGGGAAATTAGAGCGGCGTTGGCCGTAGAGACTAATGACTTCTGGGGTAATACATGGTATCTTTCCTTATATGGGGTCCATTTCCCAGAGACGGGTAGTACCATCCTGACCACAACGAGCGAGAAGTTCGGTGGTGTGTTTACTCTGCCACACTTAGCACTGTCTGCAGATTCTTATAACCTGTCTCATAAACTTCTTCTCAAATCACTCTCTGATACTATCTCCGAGAGACAGGGTCGACCTCCCACGCTTTTCCCTTGGTCTTCACTTGTCGGAACTGAGCAGATGGAGTTTCCTGCTCCAAGATGCGAACACATAGTTTACCTCCAGCAACATCCTGTTTCTATTCAAGGCTATCTTGCAGATAAGGCCGTTATTGATCGGATGGAGCATGAATTGAGGTATCCCATAGGAGCACCAATACCCTCCCCTCCGTTGATGGTCATGTCAGCCGTAGTCTTTTCTCCCGACTGTGGTTATATCCTTGAAACCAAGGGAGCTCCTGATTACCCACCAACCGAAGCACTGTATCTTTCAGGTCCCAAACTAGAGGAGTTTGGGAAATACTCTGCTCGCATAATACTTCTTCTTTCCGCCATATGCGTCGGCGAAATTACGTTACTTTTGTGGCAGATTAAGGATGCCTCCACACCGTCAACTCGCAGTCGGATCAGCTTTTTTACCATTGCCATGATGGCATTCGGCGATGCATTTATACTCGTTTTTATCCTGCTGGAGCTCTACCCTGCTGTTTCGTTCCTAGTCATGACAACGGTGGCGTTTTTAACGTTCCTTTCGGTCAGCTACATCGGGATGAAATTCATGATGGAGATTTGGGCTGTCCAAGCCCCAGAGCGGAGAGAACAAGTTCGTCGGTCTCGTCCCCAGGTCCAATCTACCCGGCCTGGTGAGCTCCCTCTTCCCGCTACTGCTCAAGTAAGGGATTCCGGCGCGACTCCGATTATCTTGACACCTGATCAAGACCCTCCTGCAGACGAGGAAGAAGTAGAGGCCACACCAAACCGCTCCACCACACCCACCGTGCGAGAGACCCGGAGTGATGTTGGGGCCATGTACGCCAGGTTCTACTTTATCTTGTTCGTGATGCTCATAGTGTCTATTTGGTCATTCCTCTGGCCTAATCGACTCGGTGCTTGGTATGCCCGAACTCTAGCCTTCGCTTACGTCTCCTTCTGGGTACCTCAGATTTATCGGAATGTGATGCGCAACTGCCGGAAAGCCCTGCGATGGGATTTCGTTGTGGGTGAAAGTATCCTTCGACTACTTCCATTTCTGTATTTCCTCACTGTTCGTGGAAATGTGTTATTCATACGTCCAGATCCCACGACCGCTATGTCGCTGGCCGGCTGGGTTTGGGTTCAGGTCTGGATCTTGATCAGCCAGGACATTCTAGGCCCGCGCTTTTTCATCCCTCGAGGCTGGGCACCACCTGCGTACGACTATCATCCAGTTCTCCGTGAGGGTACCGAATCAGGGCTTGACCTCGAATCTGGCGGTGTTGTGCCGATCGGGGCCTTGAGAGCTGATGGAAGAGACTTTCCGAGCGATGCGAAAGATGACGACCGACAGAGACATAAGGATCGGAAAAGGGCAATCTTCGACTGCGCAATTTGCATGCAGGACATCGAAGTACCGGTTCTTGCCGCTCCTGGAGCCGCAGTTGGTAACAGTGTTGCGGATGGGGCGACTAGTCTGCTCACTCGTCGGACCTATATGGTTACCCCTTGTCGGCATATTTTCCATAGTACCTGCCTTGAAAGCTGGATGAGACTCCGACTGCAGTGTCCTATCTGTCGTGACTCTATTCCCCCGGTGTAGATATACAGTGTAAACATTCCAATTCCACTCAATTAATTTAAGCCTATTAAAAGTTACCTCTCGTGTTATTTGCGTCCATCCTCTTGACAACCACATCTCTTACATGAACAGTGTAAACGCGTAGTATTCTTGTTTTGTATTAGCTTTTCTATCTTCTATCATGTAATTCCCACATCTTTCACTTGTCACAAAGATTCTTAGTTAGCTGATTAGCACTTTAGCTTTTAATTGCCTTGTCTGTGAGTTCTCGTGACAATAAAAGAGCCAACATAGATGATAACTCTTGCCTTTTAACAGCTGTATAACAAGATAGAAGTTCTAATAATTATAAGCAATAGATTGATGCCTTATACTCTATTAAAACTGAATATTTAAATCCCTGATAGTACTACTGCACACTCAGTTAGACTGTCCTGTGATCCCTTAGTTTAATCTCTAGACAATAAAGATAGATATCACACCAACTATTTCACAGGAAGCACACTTGACAAATAAACAAACAAACAAATAAAAAGGATAGAATTAAAATAAAATTCTAGAAAATAGCCATACAATTAGGCGGACTAGAAACCCCCTGCGCACAATTCAAAGGACTACTCGAAACAAAAAACGTCCACCGACCCAACCGCCTGCACATCTCCGCCAACCCATCCAAATCAAACATCTCCCCAATCGGGACCCCCCACCCAGCCAGAACATAATGGTGCAAATCAAACTCCGGGTTCAGCGGCGGGAACACCTCGAAACTCACCGCGTCAGACGCCACAGCCGCAAAGTGGTTATCCCAGATGAAGCGGAGCACGCGCTCGCTCTGCTCAATCCCCGCATGTTTGGGCACCGCCTGTTGGCTGTATGCGCCTCTCTGGGCCTCGCTCATCGCGGACCATGTCTGCGGCAGACCGACGCGGAGGAAGAAGATGTCGCCGCGCTGGAAGTCGATTTGGCATTCGCGGGCGATCTCGAGCACGACGTCTAGGGAGATCTCGTGTTGCGTAAGGGCGTTTATGGTTATGCCGCGCTTCTCTGCCCAGGTGGGGTAGTCGATTAGGACGCCGCGTCCGGCGATGCCCTTCTTCGCCCAGTAGCCGATTCCGATGCGCGGACAGGTTGGGTCCTGGATTTCTTGGGCTGTTGTTCCGCCGTAGAATAGACGGCGGGAGGGGTCTTCGGGTGTTGGGGCAGGTCTGTTGTGGTGACGGAATCCGTCCCATTGTGAGGATTGTTGTGGGTTGAAGTGGTATTCGTCATCGAAGGCGATGCCTTCTGAGACCCATTTGACTCGGTGTTCGAAGGGTTTTCGTCCGAATCCTGATCGTTTCGTCGTTTGTGAGTAGATGAGGGGGTGGGGATAATGTCGTAGAGCTTTGCAGTACCTGGGAGACTTACCTGGTGGGTTCAGGTTCTGGATATCCCAGTTCAAACACACGCGCTCCCCCGTCTGGATCTGTGTTCGTGCTGCGTTGGCTACGACCTCAGGTGTGAGGATGCGCAGCATACCTAGGCCTTCCTCGGGCGACCCTGGAGCCGCAGGCCAGTATCGACGTTTATCGGGGAGGTCGTCATATTTCTCGGGGAGATCAAATCCAGACATGGTTGATGACGTCCGTTTTCTTTGTCTTGGGAGAAGAGGGAGTGAAAAGAAAGGGATGCTGATCTTGTTGTCAGTGGTCCAACTAACACAACCTCTGAGTTTAATTGCAACAGGTTGGTCAAGAGCTAAAGTCCCGCAGCACTATCGCCTTTATATATAAACACGAGGAGTTGGAGATAAACAAGTGGTCCGCAGGTGGGGGAGAACGACGCTTGTCGGAGTAAGTCCGTCGCCTGCGAAAAAAAGCGGCGGATTTCAGCGTGCGCTCTCTCTACTACTCTAGCAGGTCAAGGCAGTTGAATATTCTAATGCGATAATGTATATATTCAAACAAGACACAGTACACACGCAGAATGTAAATTACGTAGAGTTACACATCAGTCCGCTCAAAGGTCGTCCTCGTCGTCATCAACCGCAGCTTTCCCCTGTTTATCGAGTCGGGACATCTCGTGCTGCTCCTCGGACCGTGCTGAGCTCGAGGTTGACATGGCAATCGCCTGTCGTCCAGTGTCCGAGGATTCAAGGAACTCGCGCAGGCGTCGTTTGCCTTCGATCAGCGCCTGGTTCGAAGCGGCTTCAGTCATCTTCAGGATGGGGCCCCAGAGATTGAGTTGGTACGTCACATATGCCGCAACAGCGCATACAAAGAGCAAGAAGAAGTAGGCTGGGTTGCGGAGGACTAACAGTACATACAACGTTAGCTGAGAAGTTGCATATAGATGGACGTTAAATAATCAAAAATAAGCGCACTTACCAGTGAGGAGTTCGTTCCAGCCAAGAGCAAGGAGGATACCGTAAAAGTACAATGGAACCTGGGTCATGCCTCCGATAGCACTGCGTTTGGCTTCCACGTACACGCCATCTGCCGACTTTTTAAATCGCACTGTGAGTTCCTGGCGTTTCGCATCGCCAATTATAGTCATCTCTTCCTCCAGACTCTTGCCCTCTTCTTCGTCCACGCCGCCAATGGGTGGTAGGTCTTCTTCATCAGCCGGCATCGCTGAAGTAGGTGTGTGCCCTATCCAGCGGTCCAATGGCGGCGGAGCTGAGTTTTCAGCCAGCTTGAACTTGGACAGCAGCGGTATTAAGGTCAAGGTTGACTCGCGAGCCCGGGTGTAGATGCCCTCAATATCATCAGTTGGTCGCCAAATCCTGGGAACTCCGGCCTCATCATAGCGAAACTTGTCTTCAAAGTTTTCACGTAGTTTGAGTAGCAAATTGCCCTCGATCATTTCCTCGTCAATCTTGGACCGTAGGACACCCCAAGACTTCCGCCGCAGTCTCCAAAGACCTACATCTACCTCTTCCAAGCTGGCATCGAAGCTGCTGGCGCGGTCGGTGAATCTCCTCTCGGCATCCAGGACCGTCTCCACGAAAACGTTCCATACTCGATCCCAAAACTTCTTCTCCAACGGCTTTTCACCAGACTCTGGTGCGCCACCTCCAGCGCGCCCAGAACCGAGAGCATTAAACTCAAGACCAACTGACTCCCCCAGGCGGGACTGAACCCATCGCTCGACACGTGTCGCTAGGCGTCTCATTTCATCTCTCCGCAACCGGCCGCTCACATCTGCCAATTCCTTCTCATACAATGCCAGCTGTTGTTGGTAATCACTCCAGCTGGTTCCTTCCACCACAGTCGCGTGAGCAACTTCTTCGAACGTCTTCACGGCCTTCTTCACCTCGTCGTTAACAATCTCAGCAAAGTCATAGCCGGTACCCTTCTTCTGGCCGGCTTTCACAGCCGTGGTGACTGCTTCACTAAATTCACTGATGCCGGATTTGTGTGCGGCGTTGAGTTGGCCTTGGAAAAGAGCCTTTAGTCGGGTATCAATTTTGTTTTCTAGCTCTGCCCGCTTCCGTTGATAGACGCCCTTGTGGTAACGACTCGCCTCAACCTCGAAATTCTTGGTCGCCTTAATCCGCGAAGATCTCATCACTGCTCCCAATCCCCCTAGCACTTCGGGCTCCCCAAGGCGAGAAGCCTGGGACTGCTTGTCTTCAAATGGAATAATGGCTTCATCGAAAACAATAATCACCTCTCTCAGGATCTCATCACATCGGAATTGTGCGAGCAACTCCTGCTGAGTTGGTAAATCCAAATCCTTGTTGTTGACAATTTGGTCCCAAATACCTTCCGCATACACTGAGAATCCGTCTGCAGGAATGCGTCGATGGTACTCGGGGAGGAAGACTCCGCCCTCGGAGAACTCACCGTTCAGTGCATCGAGCTTAGGGTTCCTCTGTCCCTCGCGGAAGCGCAGACTAAGTTTCTTTGTCTCTTCCACGAACTTATCTGGCTGGTAGCTCTTGTGCGGAAGTCCGTAGAACTGAAAGTCGAAGTAATTGTGGACACTTGAGCGTTCTAATCCAGGAGGCTTCGATATCGAGTCCCACAGGCGCGACATGTCCTCCATCAGAGTCTTTTGTAAAGCTCCGAGTGGTGTATTTCCGACGAAGTCGCGGATCACAAAGAAAAGAAGAGACCGATGGGTCGTGCTATACCAAAGCATGTTAGCATGTGACATTAAAGAAATATGGCACGCGCAGCCAGACATACCTCTTGTCCTTGAGAAACAATTGTAAATTAACCTCAAAGACAGTTTTGAGCAGACCCATATTGGCTCCCTGATATAGGCCAACTTGGTGTTCCCAAATATTAACGATCAAGACCTCACTCGTTGCCAGCGCAAAGAGTGCGCTCTTGCGTTCAAAGTCCTGGTCTTCCCCTCTCTCACGGCCATCCGTACCCTCAACATCCATCACCAAGATGTTATCAGCCATTGACTTGCCATCACCATTCTTGTTCTTGGACAGCCAAATACCCTTGGTGGTCTGACGTCTTTCTGCTTCGGCCATCACGGAGAAATGGGTGCCGAACAAATGGTTGAGGAGGGTCGATTTTCCGGTCGACTGGGAGCCGAAGACAGAGATGAGATGGTAGTTGAATCCGGCGGGAGTGACATTTTCGAAGGTCAGATATTTGGACAAATTCGAACTGTCGCATTGTTGTCGTTAGCCCTGGCAAGAATACACAACCCCCCACAAAGGAAAAAGGGGGAGGAGTATATACAACGTTGAGAGTGTATGTGAAACTCAAAGGACATAGAGAGTGAACAAAAAGAGTAAAGGGAGTAAACCGTACTTGAATTCTTTATGCTCATCTATTACTTGAACACCGTGCTCGTATGCTGTCTTATCACTGTCGCTGTTGCCAATAGAGGCGAAATGACCATTGGTTGCCATGGTGAAAGGGCACCGTTGGGATAATATCTACCCAAGGTCAAGAGGAAACAGCTACTTGGATAGAATATTTGTCGTGGTTTTGAAACTCGAGTGTTCGTGTGGTATTTTAAGGGATGAAGCTGGCTCACAGCTCCAAATGTATGACGGGCGAGTTATGCGGAGATGGTGCAGGTGGCGAGGTTTAAGCACAAAACAATCATGCAAAGGGGATCAGATGCAAGGAGACGGGGAGATGGGATTTCATGTGCGATGAAGTAGTAAGGAAAATGATTACTGATGGCGGGCGACAATCACAAGCCTTTTCCAATGAGTATAACTTGCAAGAGACTCTCGTGGAGCGCCCAGAGTTGACTGGAAAGCCAGGCTGGTCGCTTGCCTCAAATCTCCAGCCTTTCCAGCCAGGAGGCATTCGGCGCCTGAGGATCCAGGCCCCAAAGAAACATCATCTGAGGTGCGACCGCATTGCCGTTTTGGGGTTAGTGTGTAGATGATCAGATGGTCCCAGTTTCGTGGATGACCTCAGGGAGAGACGGCTTCAAGTTCCTAATTATTATTTCCCAGACGATAATATTGGGGTTGGGATCGAAAGGGGGGAAGACTTTTTGTTTGCTGTCTTAATCTTGGCAGCCTAAGGATAGACGGTGTGTCCTCGATCATACAGCATAATGTTCAGGTTCAAGAGCCCAATTTTCGCTCGATAATCATTCAGTTCATATTCAACGACATGCCTATAGAGAAGAGAGGAGAAGTGGTAATAAAAAAAGTCTACATGTTTAATAAAATACAGATATAGGAATATGACTCATGAACTCCGGCAAAAAGAAGTGTCCTGTCCTGGTGCAAAGATGTTCCTGATCTCTTCGCAATATTGCCGCCGCTGCAAGCTGTAAACACCAAGGAACCCAGATAAAGACTTTTTCATTTGTTACAAGGTGATCACTTGGTTTCCTCCATGACACGGGTGATCAGACCAGTAGCCACAGTGCGGCCACCCTCGCGGATATTGAAACGCTGGCCAGCCTCCGCAGCAACGGGGCGGTTGAGGTTCAGAACCATCTCGACATTGTCGCCAGGCATGACTCGGCGGTCAGTAGAGCCATCGGGGAAGGTGAGGTCAGCGGCCTCGTCTAGAAAAACATTGTCAAAAAAAAAGTCCCAAGTCCAAAGCTACGGATAATGGTTGCAGAACTTACCGCTAGTGCGAATGTAGGCCTGGGGGCGGTAGTTGGAACCGAAGCCGTTGCGTCGGCCACCCTCTGCCTCAGTCAAGACATACATGGAAACGAGGAACTTCTTGTGGGCCTTGACAGTGCCAGGTGCGGCAATAACCATACCACGTCTCACGTCCTCACGACGGATACCACGGAGGAGCAGGCCGGAGTTGTCACCAGCACGAGACTCATCGCAAGACTTCTTGAAAGTCTCAATATCAGTGACCTTGGTCTTAACGACATCCGAGGAACCTCCGACAATTTCAACCTCAGTATCCTTCTTGAGAATACCACGCTCAACACGACCGGAAGCCACAGTACCACGACCAGCGATGGAGAACACTTCCTCAACGGACATCAGGAAGGGCTTATCCAGGTCACGCTCGGGGGTGGGAATCCAGGTGTCGACAGCCTCCATAAGCTGTTCAATTCGCTCGGCGCCGATGTCGGGACGGCGGTCCTCCAGGGCGCAGAGAGCAGATCCGAAGATGATGGGGGTCTCTTCACCCTCGAAACCGTAGCTGCTGAGGAGTTCGCGCATTTCGAGCTCAACAAGTTCCAACATCTCCGGGTCGTCAATGGCATCGACCTTGTTGACAAACACGACAATCTTCTGGACACCGACCTGGCGGGCAAGCAGCAAGTGCTCACGAGTCTGGGGCCTACGCACGAGAGCCGTCAGTTTGTTCCTCTTGCACAATCACCATCGCAGGGATCGGAAATAACCATACATCTGACCATCCGAAGCAGCAACGACAACGATAGCACCGTCCATGTTGGCAGCACCAGTAATCATGTTCTTGATGTAATCGGCGTGACCGGGACAGTCGACGTGGGCATAGTGCCTGGAGTCGGTGGAAAACTCAATGTGAGCAGTCGAGATTGTGATACCACGCTTGCGCTCCTCGGGAGCCTTGTCAATAGCACCATATTCAAGGAAGGTAGCAAGGCCCTTGCCAGCCTGGTGCTTGGTGATAGCAGCAGTCAATGTGGTCTAAAAGGGAGTGTGTGAGAGAAGGCTTCGCGTGATGTCGGGGCTAAGTGCGTCTAAAGGGGATGGAATTCTAACCTTGCCGTGATCGACGTGGCCAATGGTACCTTTGAAATATCTATTAGCTCGCAATACTGAGATATTGAAGGCTAAAAGAAACTTACCGATGTTCACATGGGGCTTAGTACGCTCGAAAGCAGTTGCCATGGCCCGGACGGTCTGTCTGTCCTTTGAGAGCGCATAGTGAACGGGGTTGACACCACGCGGGCGGAGGAGGGATGCCCTGGTGGTGCGGAAGAGAAGGTTGGCAGTTCTAGAGATGCCCGACATGATGACTGCTCTGTAAAAAAAAGACAAACAAAAAAAGACAGGAACTCAACGCGATGGATTGAAGAACACTCGAGCAGCTTTGCAGCTGGCAACAAAGGCCGAAAAATTTAGGGGACGCGCTTAGTCATCATGCGGCCAATCAGGCCGGCGGGATTGCGGATGTTCCTGGAAGCCTTCGGGGCAGACAGGAAGACTGCTATTAACTGCGATAACTACCTAGGTGCCTAGTCATGGTCTTTCTTTTGTGAGTTACATAGGAAGTGATTTGTGAAGTTACTACAGAGACTTAAAGTCATTCGGTTTCATTTTTATGTTCACCCGTAGTTAGGTACATCTCCAATCAGCAGCTGGAAGTCATACCCATGTTCGCCGTACTATCTCTGAGGGTCCTCCATGTAGTACAGACTGAGTATTCCTAGTATTCGTAGGGAGTAAGGACAAATCGTGCTCAAGAAATATTGGACATCAAACGTGTTTTGTATATTGACATGATAAGCTGAAATTCGCCCACGTCATACAAGAATACACGGGGAAATTCTAATACAATTCTAATAAAACTAACTTATAAGGAAATATAAAAGTACCAACGGTCTAGCCAGTTGGCATGTGAAAGAAAATGTATGCACCTATTCAAGTAATTAAAAAAGATAACGCAAGTCATTGCCATGTCACCATTATCTATGAAATTTCCTTCACCCGGCATGTCCAGCCTGATTCCTGGCTCAAAAGAGGCAAGCTAAATCAATGATTAGCATCCTGAAACAGTTCGGATAACTTGTAGCAATCGGAGATAAGCGTTGGCAGCCCAACCAGGTAGGTGGAAGTGAAGGGTATGATAATAAAGTGACGAGAGCCTTACCTAGCACCGAGACACCATCCAAGCTCGTTGTTCTTAATCTTCTTCGCAATCTTAACCTCCCGCGACAAGGGCATTTCATAGCCGGTGTGGAGAAGACCAAGCATAAAATTCAGGTCCAAGCACCACTCTGGTCGATCGCGCAATTGCGGCAAAGCGTCATCAATACCCTCAAAGATACCCCATTCAGGTTCCCCAGCACAGACAGTGGCTGTCAGGTCGTGGAGCTCGTCAAGAGTAAACGAATCGGGCATACCCAGGGGCTTAGTGCGGTCGAAGAAATAGGAAAAGACATACACATCCTCCTTAGCGAAGGTCTTTTCTAGTGATGGTTGGTGGATACCGTTGAAGGAGCATGGGGCCAATGCACACTCGGCTCCCTTGTTCAAAATTTTCTCAGCCAGGCCGCGGCACTGGGCAGCTGTCGAAGGAGCTCCTACGTTCGGCCCGACCATCTTAACAGTAACCTTAGGGCCGAGCGCATGTTCTGGTGGAAATTCAAGCTCCACTTCGCGTTCCATTCCAGGTCCAATGCAAGGATTGGAAATGGGCAACTTCAACCACGTCAGATCCTTGGGGCTAGCCGCTAACCTCGCCTCCACTATGGCCTTATGAACCGCCGCACGCGCAGCCATGAGACCATATCCAAGATGAGAATGCTGGTACAACTCAAAATGACGTCCACCAAACTGGAGGTCATACTTGTGGTCGCCTTCAGCTAAGTGCTCTGGCATACCACCTGAAGGACTCTTCTCGAAGGTGGGTTGGAAGACAATCTGGGTAGATCCGCCACCAAGATCGAAGATCGCAGCGGTAGGAGTCTCATCCGGTCCACCAATCTTTCCAAGAAGATAATTAGTGGTAATCCAAGCGTAAACGCCTTCATTGGAGCCTTCCATTATCTCAACACCACCCTTCTCTCGGGAGACAACAGGGAAAGGATAGACTGTCTCAAGACGGGTCCTCACGGCTTCCAAGATGTTTTGGCTCATCTCAGCTCCAAGCATGCGTAATCCAGCAGTGGCCTTAACTGCAACAGGCGAACAAGACTTATACTCATCGGGAACCGTTTTCATAGCCACGGCCATGAGAGGATCCAGACTCTTCGCTGCGCCCTCGGCATCTTCCTTGTAAGAGCTAAGACCTGAACCTCCTGGTCTCTTTTCGGTTTGCTCAAATTCTTCGTGTTCAAGTTCGGGGGTGGGTCCGCAGTTGTTGAAACGGTAGACGTGGATTCGAGAACCCTGGCTACCGGCATCAATCATAAGAGCATACTGAATCAAGGGTTTGGAAGAATCATAGGGTTTTGAGCATTTTTCTGTAAGAGGAGCAGTGCCAGGTGGGGAAGGCTGGCCTGGGGTTGAGTTGGAATTAGTTGACACAAGTTGAGAAATAAGGTGAGAGCGGTTGCCAAGTGCTTACCAGGTCCGAAGCTGGACCCCGAATGTCTCGAGGGGGTAATCCAAAGGAGTATGAACAAAATGGCGCCCACGATGGCGCCAGTCTTGAGGTATCGCGATTTTTGACTTTGAGCCATCATAACAGCTGGCGGTTTGTCTGGCAGTCCGTTGGGTAAATTCACGGGAGCGCTCACGGGTTCGGATGCCCGCGAATTAGAGCGTCTGTTAGCTCGTGGTCCTGTATTTATCAAAACTGGTATGGATTGAAGGTGTCGACCGTCAACTCCAGTCGACATGCGAGCAGGAAAGGAGTGAAATGGCGGGAACCGCGTCCCGGGAGACAATAGTCGTCTGTTGCGCCCGAAGAGGGTTAAAGAGAGAGAAGACTTAACGATTGAAACGAAGCGAAAACATAGATTCTAAAAAGGACCTCCGGACCAACTCTAAAGGAATCGTGGAGGGTAGAAGAGAAGATGGGGGTAGAATGTCCGGAGAAGGAGAGAGAAAGACAAGACGGCGAAGGCGAAGGCGAAATGGAAAGGGGATCAGAGAAATTGGATCCGCTTGCTGTGGCGTTGAAATATGTCGTCGAGATGTGGCTGTTCCACCAACCGCATGCGTCCAACATCTCGTTGCATCTGGACGGGGAAACACTCCTACTGTTTTCCCAGTTACTCCCCTCGAGGCTATTCCTAAGATTTAGTCTTATCTTGTCATTATATACGCATTTAACCCCTTTTAACCACTCGAGATACCTCCCAATTCCATCCCCCATCCCCCCAAGGAAGCTCACCGAAGATGAAGCACATCCGGGGCCTCATCTCGACAACACAGGCTCTCCGCCAGATCTTTTGCGCTCCTCAAAGGGTCTCGCAGGCCCAGTTCCTCCGTTATACTCCCTCCCAGCCTCTATCTCCATTCCGGCTTCTACACTCTACGGCCTCCCGCTCTCGACCGAACAACCAGTCCGCCGCAACCCCGGGACAAATTAGAGATGAAGATATCCGAGGAGAATATGTCCAGATCGTGAACGAAAACAACAGCCTCAACCCGCCCATTAGACTCAGAGATGCGCTTCGGTCTTTTGATCGCACTGAGAACTTCCTCCTCCAGGTGTCGCCCGGTTCTCGCGACAGACCCGCAGTTTGCAAAATAATCTCCCGCGTCGTCATGCGAGAACAGGAGCGTGCCAAAGCTAAAGCCGCTCATGCCGCTAAGACAGCCGTTAAGCAAATTGAGCTGAATTGGGCCATTGATCCTCACGATCTTGCTCATCGTCTCAAACAGCTGGCAAGCTTCCTAGACAAGGGTCGTAGAGTGGAGGTTATTCTCACCAGGAAGAGGGGCAAACGAGCTCCAACAGTGGAGGAAGTCAAAAATGTGATGGACAAGGTGTTGCATGTTACCAAGGAGGCAGATGCTATCCAAGTCAAACCTATGGAGGGGGAACCAGGGAAACATGTCATCCTTGTTGTGAAGAAAAGAGAGACATGAGCAATTGATGGGAGGTGATCCCTTTTTTCACAATGTATATTGTTTGTACCTCAGAGAGGTTATTGTACTATATCCTATACCCTTAGGTAGCTAGTATTAGGAACCAGCTTCAATAAGGAAAAGTCCAAGTATATTCAGTTTTTTTTGACATTCAAATTACTGAATATGAAATCCAGCATCCAATCACTCGACAGTAGATAATCCAAAATCGAACTCCAAAATGCCATTTTATATGCGGAAAGATCCAGATCAACAACAACGCCAATTATATGCAAGTTGATATCTAATTGTCAGTTCAGACAGAACTTTCAGTTGTTAATCGGCGATTTCGTGGATGGACGGTTTTTCTGATGAATCCGGCTTCTTCCCCATCAGTCGGTCCAAGACATTTGTTCCTTGAGCGGGCTCATGGCCATTGACGTCTTCGTCGCTGGACTCCTGTTCATCACCAGAGCGCTTCTCTTCCAAAACGCCTAATCCAAGATTCTGTAGATAATACGTATGAGTATGACGCTGTTATCATCGCGAGAATAAGGGATTTTGTACGAACCATTTCAATATACTGACCATTCCCATGGTCCTCATCTTCGTCGTCAAGCCTTATATCCTTCTCCCGTCCCGCTGCAATCTCTCGCTGAAGATCTTCATTGGCGCCTTTTATTTGTGGTAAAAAAGCTGACAGCTTTGAGAGAAGATCCGGTTTCTCCACTCGATGAATTCGAGGTTTTCCTCGGGCTGATATGCACGGCAGGGAAGCCGTCTTGTCTGTTGTCTCCTCCGGATCTGCACTGCTGACGCCAGTTACATCCCCGCGCTGGTTCTCTTCCTTGTCTCTTTCACTGTCGGACTCGATTTCGTCATCGTCGTCGGAAGAGGACAAGGAAGAGCCAGATGAGGATGTGAAATCATCGTCGTCGTCGCTGTCGGAAGTCGAGGCGGCGAGAACTTTGCGGGCGCTTCTCGCGGTGGATAAATGTTGGCGCCGGCCGTGATTCGTGCCGATGTGACTGGACTTCTCGCTTCGGGATCGTTTAGACGGCGATATCGAGGCGAGGGCATGAGATTGGAGACCGTCGGCTTGTGGGCGCTTCCGTGGCACGTCGTCCATTCTTGCGCTGCCAATGATGCGACAAATCCCAAGCTGTTGAGGGGAAGAATGTCCTGCGCGAAACAAGGTGGGGGGTCGTTTGGCTAGACCTGGAGCGTGGAGGACGGCACAGCCTTGCAGGTCCTAGATTGGGTGTATGCAGGTGTGCAGAAACGACTTGGCTCAGCTGGCTGAAGAAAATTTGCCTTGCGAAAAGGTTAAAGTGTGAAATGAGGATTTATTGGACCACGGCTGGATCTCAACCCGGCCGTCATCGTCTCGTCTCCTGCAGCCATGAGGGATCAGATCACCAACGGTGGCAGTGATTTCGATTCTTCCCATCTGATTGGATTTAATTTGGTGTCGCTGCTACTGTTAGTTCAGGATACTTACTCTCACGTTATATTAGAACAATCCCGTCTGCTCAAATGTTCCCCCCTCCTTATTCCATCACTTGTTTCTTTTGGTGGCGTGGTGTTAGCATTCCCTCGTTTCTAATAGTATACACCTTTCCCCCATATCGACAATTCTACTACTTCCAGAGTAATCGCTAATCCAGAGATCAGAGAATAAACACCCTCTGCATCAGAGTTGGAATGACCACCTGAAACTAGGTACCTTCTACCACATACTAAATCTTTCTCCATCGACCGGAGACCGTATCAGCCATTACATTCGACAGAATGAGCTCCCCCCAGCTTCGAGTCCACGATAATTCCTCCTCCCCAGAAGCCCCCAAAGATGGAGACAATCCCATTGCAACAACCAGAAAGTCGCTTCACCAGAATATATTCGGGAAGCTCCGTCCGCTCCCGCTCCAATATCACTGGACATTCTGGTACGACAAGCACTCCACCAACCTAGACTACGACGATCGGTTGTATATGCTGTACGAGGACGTCGCAGACATTGCTACGTTCTACCGTGTCTACAACAATTACCCCTGGGAGAAGATCCCCCAGCGAGACACCGTTCACATTTTCCGTAAAGGCGTGCGGCCCGTCTGGGAGGATCCCGAGAATCTCAAGGGTGGATGCTGGAGATTCCGCGTGCCAAAGAGAAAGGCACAGGCTTTCTTCCATGAAATTGCCATTCTCTGCTTGGCTAATGAGTTCCAGGCTGTTCTAGAAAAAGGTGCGCATGTTTTCCTTCCCGTCCGCGGAATCGTCCGTGGGGATTCTTTGCTCTTCCCCCGGTTCAGAAACCTGATATGATATGGATTATAGAACATGATCATGTTCTTGGTGTTTCGACCTCTGTGCGCTTTAACACACACTTGATCTCTGTCTGGAACAAACTTGGCTCTAATGAGCGCTCTATCAAACTCCTCGAGCAGACTATCCTCGATCGGTTGTCACCTCACTTACGACCTACTGACCCTAGTCCAAACTCATATTTCTATAAGCGTCATGACGAAAACGAAGGGTACAAAGAAGCAATTGAACGGCACGAGGCCCTGAAGCAGTGAAGCAATAGATCATACTTGTATGGCATATGATATCCATTTAGATGGCCGTATGCTCCTGTCCAAGGTATATTCGGTGTATAAATAGAAAAAGAGAAATCATGGTTGATACCAGAAAAGTCACGGGTCTAACTCTCAGCCTAATCATTGAAGTATTACGTTGCAGGGTTGGGGTGTTGGTTGCGTTGATAGTCGTCACTATAGACTCCAAAAAATAGCATCGTCATCATCAATCGTCGATTATATTAATGTTGATATGATGTCTTGACCAAGCAGGGGACAGACAATGGTTAGGTAGTGTACATGAAAAAGACTAGTAGACACCATCACTTAGGTTGACCAGAGCGTACCTGTCTACTCCTTTTTTGACGATGGCTTCTCCTCCGTATCGTTCGGACGCCAAGTGTTCGACTTTTGCTCTCTCTCCCGGTCCCTTTCACGCTCTCGCTCACCAGCTGGCATATATCGATCTATTTCAACAAAGCCCCGGGTCCGATCATCAACTCGGTCAGGAGATCGGACACGGCGACGAGGGGATCTGCTTCGATTGCTCGTTGGTGGCACGTAGCGGTCGATATCCAGGAGACTGGGAGAGCGTCGTCGGGAGCGCGAGCGACGACGGGAACGAGATCGTCGGCGTGGTGAAGCGGAGGCACGAGAATACGAGGATTTTCGTTCCCGGGGTCGATCACGACTCCGATCTTTGTTCCTGTCTCTATCTGAAGGATTATCCCGGTCTCTATCTTTATCCTTCTCCTTCTCCTTCTCTTTCTCCTTGTCTCTCTCTCGGTCTCTCTCTCGGTCATGATCACGGTCACGATCACGGTCGCGGTCGCGGTCACGATCCCTATCCCTATCCCTATCCCTCTCTCTATCCCTTGATCTGTCTCTCTCTCTGGCACGGTCCCTATCTCTGTCTCTATCGCGATCTCGATCCCTCTGGGAAGAGCGAGGGCGTGAGCGGGATCGGGAATAATGGCTGGCGCGCCGGCGATAGTCATCACGGTCACCCCGGTCTCTGCCACGGTCTCGGCTCCTGTCCCGACGACTTTCATACTCTCTATCACGATCATCCCGGCCTCGATCTCTATCACGATCTGACCTTCGGTCTCTGTCGTAAGCGCGAGTAGTAGATCTGCTCCTGCTGCGACGACTTGGTCGGTAGCTTCGATCGCCATAGCGATCCTCCCGGAAATCGCGAATCGCGAGTCTGTCATCAGAATCCCGATCACGAGGTCGGTCGGATATTTCGCGGGAGCGGGCGTGACGGTCATCATCATATCGAGATCCCGTTCTCTTAGAGCCGCTACGGCTCCCATCCCGTTTTCGGTTTCGATCATCTGTCATTGTTGACCCATGTCTTCGAGTACGATCTGCCTCGCCAGATGGACTCCCTGATTTTGTCGGGGTGTTGGAGTACCTAGACTCGGAAACGCCCTTCGGCTTAGTTGGTGGTGGTTTGAGTCCATTTTCAATCGCTTCTGCTTCTTCGAAATCAAACTCCGGCTTTTGCCGGGCTTTCGCTGCCAGCTCCTCTCCCTCTTTCAGCAGCAGTTGAAGGGCGGTTTCTTCCAAAGCCTTTTCATCCACGGGAGCAGGTGGCGGAGGCGGAGGCGGAGGTGTGGGTTCTTTTGACGTAGGCGACTTATCTCTTCGCGAGTCACGATAGCGCGGAGACAAGCCACGTTCTGAGCGGTACCCTGGGGAGCGGTCACGGTAGCGATAACTTTCTCGGTCTCTATCCCTGTCGCGGTCTCTTTCCAAGTCTCGCTCTCGGGTACGGCTGCGATCTCTGTCGCGATATCCCCAATCCCGATATCTCTCACGTTCTTCGCGGCGGCGCCGCTCGTACCTTTCCTGGCGTTCTTTTTCTCTTTGTTCATCTAGTAGTCGTTGTTCTGCTCGTCGTTGCTCCTCACGCTCTCTCCTCCTAGCTCGCTCTTCTTCCTCCTTCTGGCGTTGAATCTCACGTTGTTTTCGCTCTTCTTCTGCCTTTTGACGAGCCTCTTCCTCCTCAAGCTCCTGTTGCTTGCGTTGTTCTTCTTGCCATATTTTCTCGCGCTCATCTCGCCTAGCCTTGACAAAGACGGCATACTCCTCCTCTGTTTTATTGCCGGATTGTTCCTCTCGAGTAGCGATATCCTCACCAGCCTCTAGTCGGCGAATCTCTCTAATGGATTCCAATATAGACGGGAGCTGATTTGCGGCCAGCGCATCTAGAGTTTTCTCCACAGTCTTGTACACATCACTGCGGTCAACAGCGCCCTCGATCAACGTCGCGGCCTTGCCCTGCTCACGCGAAAGAAGCTGGGGCTCGCGCTCTATCTCGGAATCGGCAAGATCGATTATTAGTTTCGTAAATTCCACCTTCCCCTCCTAGCGTGTTAAGTTAGTAGAGCCCAGGCAAGATTAAGAAGTAAATGAATAAAATTGTTCGTACTCCATCATGAAATTCAGACCAGATCTTCTTCCGAATATTGTCGAATCCACCCTTTTTCTTAAAGCTGTGAAGCAGGTTCTCAATAGCCCCGTGCTGCGCCGCGGTCAAGGGCAGTTCCTCCGTCTTGAACTTCTTCCGCTGGAAACTCTCAACGTCCAGCAACGGCCGCTTCACCCCATTAGGCTGGGGGGCTGGCGTATCCTCCAAGCCATCCATGACGAGATACCTAAGGACCAGAGACACAAATACCTGGATCCCACGGCTGATGGGCTGAGAGGATTATCAGCAGCAGATCACAACGGTCGCGCGACAACCAAAAGTTGTTCCAGACGCCCTGCGAGCGGCGGGCGGCCGGGGAAACAAATACTCCGAAGCGGATTGGGAAATGCCGCCCCGTGATTCGACGGGATCATGTGGGAGCACAACTTGAACCTCACATCCCGATCTTCTGTCTGCGTGTCTGCCGAACAAGCTTCATTAATTCGCTGGTTCGAGCCCTCCTCGCGAGCTGCCCCCTTTTTCTTGATTGCGGCAGTCCCGGATACCTCTCCGCCCTGTCCTTGTCCGCGCAATTCGCGACCTTTCATCCTTCACTATGGTTCACAAAGTCCTCTTCTGGGGCGGCTTCGGTACGTGCGGAGTTTGTATTTTTATGTCTCAGGAGGAGTTGTCAATTGACAACACCCGTCAATGGATTGATTTTGCTTTTATGTCTCCCTTATTATCGCGTAATTCCTAACCTTTTCCAACGCACAGGCATCGCCGTCCGACTCTGGCAACTCGGCATCGAAATGCGTCCCATGCTCGCCAAAGAATCCCTCTGGGTGTACCCTCTCTTCGCCGGAGTTGGTGGTAGTTTTGGATACTGGCTCCAGGGTGTCGAAGACCGACAACTTAAGATCCTCGCACAACGACGGGAAGCTATCCTAGAGAAGCGCCGCAGACGAGACGAAGGAACATTGAGCAAGGTAGAAGAGGCGGGTGTCTTGGCTGCGACCTCATGAGATTGTACATTGCTACTTGTTTTATTTTCCCTATTTCGTCTTTCATGTGTTCAAAGAGATACAGGTGGATGGGTGAATGGGATATTCTTCTTACCGGGCTAGAGAGAGAATAGGCCACCTCATACTTGTACCAAAATACAAATGGTTAATACTCACCAGAGGTCAAATACCATCTAAAGAGCAATCCCGCACTTCGCTGGTGGTTCGCCAGTGTTTAAATCTAGAAATTTGTGTACGGCGGCAGCCTCCGTCCATCATTCCGCCCACCAGTATCCTCTCCGACATTGCCGCGGACCATCTTTCAGAAATCGTCTGAATCTAATCATGGAAGAAATGCATGCAAAGTAGCACTCAAAACCCTCGTCTCGGAGTAAATTGGGGCCTACGGAGCTGATCACACTGCATCTTCTATCAATGTCTCTTGCAGAACTCACCTTTTCCCAAGTCGTGGACGGCCTCCCAGCAAGAGAAGTAGCCTGGACTAGCCGCATAACCAGAGCAAGCATGAGACCAAATACATACATATACTTGTCTAGAGTCATTTGGCTTTGTTTAAAAATGGAGACCAAGCTTTCAACCAGGCAGAATCGAGGCAGAATCCAATGGTTGATGCGGATATGGTGGACTACTGGCCTAAATGCCAGATGTTTGGTGGAGAATCCGAGACAGACGCATGTTACCTGTTGTCACGTCACTTTGCGTCTCAGGATATATGCATAGGCTTCAAGGTCGTGGCTGGTTCTCTTACAGATTCGCGATTTGTACCTTCACTGTGATGGAGATTTCTGCTTCCTCAAAGTATCAGAAACCCAAATGGGACAGTACATTTCCTTCGCCAGTCAGGGCAGAAATCAACCCTCTGTCCCATCCATTAAAAGCTGGACGTTGGACGCAGTGAGATATTATAATTTAATGCTTGCATATATCCCAAATCCTGCTGATAAACAAGGGTTATTCCCCAAGAATCTTGGGTAGTTTGCTGTGACATGCACAACTCGCCTTCTGCAAGTAAACTCCCAGACTTAGGAAGCAAGCTCCTTGCTAGATGAACGATTGCACCATTTAAGGTGTTACAGTGGCCTTATGCTGTGTGTCTTTGGTAGGTATTATGCTGGCCTGTTCTTCTGTATAGTTGCGTAGAGTTGCGTCTCCGCATAATAAACAAGTCCACGTGAGTTCAGCCTCGGTTCGTCGAGTTCCCAACACAATTCGCCGTTCATTCAACAGCTTCATGTTCTGCTGGACAAGTCTTTCGTCCAAATCTTCTTTGTATTATCTATAATAGCATTCCACTCTTTTTCTTACTGTATATAATTTATACATCTTCGCAGCTGACTGGCTTCGCCTGTATTCACTTCCGTGTTGATAGCGACGCAGACAGAATCTTACACTCACTATCTCTTATTCAATTCGCTCCTTATCTCTACTTTCCCTTTTTCCTTCATCTACATTACTTTACGTGAATAGAAAAGAAATGTCGCCAGTATCTTCCTATATTGAAAACGCTCGCGCGATCCTCTCGCCGATTGTATCGTGGAGGACTCTAGCCCTCCTCCTGGCAATTATCAATCTGAAAAACCTCCCATTCGCCTGGCACGTAAGTCGCGCTTGCCCACAAACTCTATAAACATTGAGAAAGCAGAATCTATATTAACTATCTATACTAATACCAGTTCCGAATATTGCGTCACTTTGTGTTCAATATCCGATGGCTCCCAAACGCCCCCTTCTTCCCCAAGGGCAAAGCAATCGCCAGTTCCTCCGGAAAACCAACCCACCCGGTCTTCGTACCCTACGGAATAACCTCGCGCACCCCACTCCTTGAAACAGACTACAACCTCCACAAGTCCAACAGCACCTACTTCAGCGACTTGGACATCTCGCGCACGGCCCTCGTCACCCGAATCTACAGTCCAGGCGTCGGAATCATAAGCAAGGAGCTTGACGCGGAGTTCCTAGAAGCCAGCCGCAAGGAGGGAAGGGCAGCTCCCCCGCGGAAATCAATCTACGTTGCCCTAGGGTCTGTGTACTGCAGCTTCAAGCGCGAGATCAAGCCGTTTGAGCTGTACGAGGTCGAGTCGAGGGTTCTCGCCTGGGATCAGAAATGGATGTATATCCTGAGTTTCTTCTTGCGGCCGGCGACGCGGAAGGGAGGGAAGCGCAAGCTTTTTGCGACGGCTGTTAGCAAGTATGTTGTTAAGAAGGATCGGCTTACGGTTCCCCCCGAGAGGGTGCTGAGGAAGAGTGGGTTTCTGCCTCCGCGTCCGGAGGGGGAAGGAGGTGTTGCTTCTGCTTCTACGACGGCGGGCTCGGCGGAAGTCTCTGGGGCTGGCACACCGGCTGGAATCACGGCGACTGTGACTGGGGTGGACGGATCGTTGGTGCGTGAGGTGCTAAAGCTGCAGGATAGTGATATTCCGGAGTCTGCGACGCTGGAGGCAGAGAAGAAAGCGAATGCGGAGTCGTGGGACGAGAGCGAGTGGACGTGGGATCGGATCGAGGAGGAGCGTCTACGAGGGCTGAGGGTTCTCGAGGGATACTGTAACCTGGATCTCAGGTTAGGTGAAGAGTGGGAGGAGTAATTCATAGACATAAACTAATGTTTTACATCCACGTAATCCCCTGTAGGCCATCAGAACTTTCTATTGAAGTCTTTTCCCAGTAATCCAGGAGTCGAGTAGTTCTCTCCCATGTCCGACTCATGAACCATGGTAGATGTATGAATATCAAGTAAGGGTTCGATTAAATAAACGACTAGTCAAGTAACTAAACACTATCCCAAGATTGCATTCAATTGCAATCATTCAACCCCAATTCAACAAGGAGGTCAATTCTTCAATCGACCCAGATGGTCTCGACTCGGGCCCATAAACTTCGTGCGGAATCCAATCGACACCCTGTCCTGGTTAGCAACAAACAAACATTACGCAAGTAGAGGAGAAGAAGAATAGAGAGAGAGACAAACCCCGATCGAGTCTCATCAGCGAAATTCGCATGGTCGGGCTTGACTGCCCTGCGAAACTCCTCGTCTTCCCACAGCCGCTTGAAGTCATTGATATCCTTCATCACAAACTGCACGATGTAATCGTAGTCGGCGATTCTCTTGGACATTTGGAGATCCTCAGCGTAGACAAGGCCGGCGGAGAGATTGTCAATCTATTATTTCTTAGTTTTTTTTTCCCTTATTCTCTCTCTCTCTCTCTCGTTTTTCTCTAGTAAATATTGAAGATCGATCGAACTCACCAGGTTATACTCCAAAATGCCATACTTGGTGAGGAACGGCATCGCCAACGGGACATGATGCCGCAACAGATACTCATGGAACTCTGTCTCGTTCAGCCCGGGCTTACGAACGCCGGTGATGGTGATGCAAATCTGGGAGTCTGGCTCTTGCATTGCGAAGTGTAAAGTTCGTAAGATGTAACTTTCAACTTTCAACTTTCAACTTTCAACTTTACAAAAAATAAAAGAAGAAGAAGAAGAAGAAGGGAAAAGACAGCTCTCATATCTGCGGATAATGGTCGAGACCACCTGGGCTATATACCACGTTGCACACAGAGCGATGCAGGCTCCGAAAAGTGAGATTGGATTTAGCGATGCGGCCGATAAATGCGGACAACGTTTGCAGCGACGATCCATCTTGGGGAATGCGACCTCATTTCTCACCATCATCCCAAGATGACTTGCAGTAGGTACTCGAGGTCGTAATGTCTAGTCTATCCACTGTCTTTGTTATTTCAGGACCTCGCAGGATCCCAGTCCGTTCGTATTGTATGGATTGATGATGGATTGATGGATTGTATATTCAATGTAAATAAATACTCACCGACTCGAGAGTCAAATCCAAGACAAGCAGGACAAAAGCCGCAACTCCTTGATCGCCGTTTTCAGCTTTGGCTGCAAGGCGTATCCATGTCTCGCATATAATTAATAATGCATTACTAGCTTCGAGATGTGCAGTAATAAATGTCCATCCACGGCTCACGGGAAGAGTATGACTAGATATAAAGAATGTTGATATAGTTCACAGGACTGAGACCCTGGTGTCTAAATACTTCTTCCATCTATATTATCGTATTACAAGGCCTATCTACTTTCTTCATACTTCTCATCTCTCATATTCACTTCACTCACTATTTTGTCTTCGAGGGCGATCCCACTTAAGAAGTTGCTGTGTATAGTCCACTCCTATACAGAAATGAAGCTGTACACACCCCGTCAAGAACCCAACTGTAGAAAGTCAGAACCGCGAGAAAAGATCAGCTGCCTGGCTGCCTCGCTCGTAGAGTTTGCTGGATGCATCTGGTCCGCTTGGATGCATTTAAACATTTCCAATGTCTCGATCGTTTACGAAGAAGTGCGTTGTTCTCGTCTCTTCCCAGTGGGCATCGACTAGAAGACGAAAAGACTGAAAATGCTCCCTCTCACTGCTATCAGCATCGCTTTCGTTACTATAATCCTCTATAAATACATTGTCCATCCTCTTTTTCTCTCTCCCCTCGCCAAAATCCCCAACGCCCACTTCACATCCCCTCTCTCCGCCCGATGGATACAAAGCAAACGCCAGGCCGGCGACGAGGTCCTCACCATCCACGCACTGCATCGCAAACACGGACCTGTCGTGCGACTCGCCCCGAATGAGCTGAGCGTCAACTCTCTGCACGGCCTGCGCGTCATCTACACCGGTGCCTTTGAGAAACACCCGCAGTACCGCGCCATGTTTCTCAACTTCCACACCGACAATCTCGTGGGCATGATCCCCAATGCGCCGCATGCCCATCAAAAGCGCATGCTCAGTCATGTCTACTCCAAGTCCTATCTCCAAGAGTCGTGCGATCTCCGCGATCTCTCGGCCGTCATACTGTCCCAGAGACTGCTCCCTATTCTGCACCGGTTAGCTACGAGCGATGCGGAGACCGTCAATGTCCTGCCCTTGTTCCAGGCCGTAGGAATGGACTTCACCTCGGCGTATCTGTTCGGCCTCCAAAATGGAACTAGGTATCTGGTCAACCTGTCTGAATGGGCGCACTGGCTTGCGGAATACGAGCGCTTCAAATATCTCACTCTCGACGAGCGAGCAGACGGCTTCATAGAGCGTTGGTGTCTGTCACTTTGTAGAGGCGTGCAACAAAGCCCCTCCACTACCATCAACAACATCAACAACATCAACAACATCAACAACATCAACAACATCAACAACATCAACAACATCAACAACATCAACAACATCAACAACATCAACAACATCAACAACATCAACAACATCAACAACATCAACAAC